>JAGKQL010000054.1:36758805-36793062 GCA_018398635.1 Cyprinodon brontotheroides | reverse complement strand
TATATATATAGTACCTTCTACTTAAAGAATCCTCAAAGATAGTCCACTTCAAACCAGACATCAATGACATATATATTAGTACAACTCAAAATAGTAGCCCTTTTTAAATGAATATCCAATATAATATATCGTAGCAAAATCTTGGTTAAACCAAAACAAATTCTCAACATGTCTGCCTCACAAACTGGGAGCTGGTTTAACAGGAAAGGAGACTGGTACTTTAGAGATTTTAGGAACCACCAGGAAACCTGAGATCAAATTTAATTCCAGTTAAATAATTCTGGTTTTATGTCGCACATCAGACTCCATGAAAAAGCAGTTAATCATTAAAGATTCACTAACCTACTTGTAAGATCAGGTTAAACTTCTGAAATTATACTTTGGGCTGAAGCAGAGTTATGTAACATCATTTGAAATAGTTGATGAAATCCAGCATGCTCTGAAATGCTTAAACTCAAAATGGCATTGCATAATTTAAGCTGATGTTCCACATAAACCTGGGAATCTGTTTGATTAGCTGCTTTCTAAAGCAGCCAGATACATGACACAGAATACAAATGAAATAAAACTGAAATTACTTTACTAATACATAGTATTCAAACCAAAGAAATTCATTTCATTGTTTTAGCAAGTCAGTTCAGTTTCTGATGGCACATGTTTCTGTCCATAAATGGTATGAAATATAGATTTAATATGAGGAACTACATCTTTTAGAAACTTCTTTTTTGAATGAGAAATTTGAAGTTCCATAAAAATTCGACTTGATACTCTGTTTTCATTTTGAGTTAGTTGTGAGTCTATCCTACCACCTGGTGACTAGATTTAAGACCTGCAACTCTAACTTTTAAGAAAACACTCTATGAAAGCTTGTTTTAACACAGGGGTGGGCAATTCCAGCCCTGGAGGGCCTGTATCCTGCCTCATTAAAGGTAATTAAATAGTTAAATAGGACTCTGGAGTAATTGATTGCATACTGGGGAGGCAATTCAACTATTTTATTCAGGTGTGTTGGACCAAGGATGAATCTAAATGCTGCAGGACACCGGCCCTCAAGGAATGGAGTTGCAAACCCCTGTGTTAAAACATACTTTCATAGAGTATTTCTTAAAAGCTACAGTTGCAGGTCTTAAATCTGGTCACCAGGTGGATGCACCCCTGTTTTACCATTATGTTTTGTCTTTGTTAATTTGTTGCATGCCCAACATTGATCAAACGTTGGTAACTGTGTATTTTCTTTCTTCTGCAGGGCAGATCTTCGCAATCCAAAGTGAAAACCCAATGGAAAGCAATTTGAATTCTTGAGCAGAACTTGTCTCTTTGATGCCCTGAACCTTTAGAACCTGATCTGTCTAAGGCCTATCTTCAACTAAGTCCAGACTCTGTGACTTATTACTGCTGTTCTGTGAGGGGAGAGTGACTATTTTTTGTGTTTTTGTTCAACCATTAGCATTTATAAGCTACATTGTCAAGGTTTAATGTGGTTTGTGTTCGTGCAGACAATATGATCTGTACTATCTTCTTTCCCAAATGTTATTTCCATACCTTGATTAAATTTGTGCATCTTTAAGTTGCCAATGTAAAATTTACAGCCAAAAAAATGTATTTTGAACATGTTTTGTACTGTATTTTTAACTGTAAAATACCAGCAGCTGTGGTTGCCAGGAAGTTACCATGAAACTGGTCAAAAATGTATTTTGTAGTAGTGCAGCACCAGTACTGCAGCACTACTGGTGCTGCAGTATTTTTCTCTACTAGTATGAATGATTACCTCAGCCCGACATCAGGGCTCATGTATATCATCGTTTGTATCTAAAGCTGATTTTCAGGTCATGAGTAAAGAGAATGAACAGCATTACACAACTGTTTTTTAATAGATTTTCTTGAAGGACAAATCTGTGTAGCAAGGAATGATCAATGGATCATTATCTTTACCTAAAACTAACAAGTTTTTGGTGATTTAATGGATTAGCATTAATCAGTAAAAAAAATAAAAATAAATGAAAACAATAATTTTTGTTGTGATCACTGAGTCTGGGAGCGGCCATTTTTCCCAAATATAGTCACCCCTCCCTCCTGCCATCTTCCAGCAGTGACGTCACGCGGTGCGGTAAGCCTAGCGCCATTCTCCCCGCTTTACAAGCTAAATCAATGGAAACTACTAGACACATCTGCAATCAAGTGCGGTATTTTTTATTTATTTAAAAATTCAGTGTATACCATGAATGCAAAAATACCTCATTTTATTTCAGTGTTAAATTCTGTTTAAAGTAACAGATCATTAAAAATGTCTCCAGACCTTTACTGGTTGATGATTTTCTTTATTTGGACCCCACTGATTTTTAATTGGTTACCTCTGGTTTAATGTTTTCTAAATATTTATTTCCCCTCATGTGCTCCAGCCAATTCAGATCATTGGCTCCATGCACATCTAGTGGAAACTAGTGTAATTGGATGAGTCATATATGTATGATTAACTGTTCTCTTTTTGCAAAGATATGCATAAATGTTCCGACTGAGTGAAATCCATTGATTTCCACTTACTTTAGGGTGAATAATGCCCTGTTAGCTGACCATAATTACTTCATTAACCTGCTGTTCCCTCCCCGCTTTCTAATTATCATTCATCTTCTTTACCTGCTCCCTCTGCATTATATGAGGTTCAGCCCAGCTATCGGGGCCAGATCATTGATTGTTGTTTGTTTTTTTTCTTTTAGTTAGTCCAAGGTTAATTTCCCCATCCCAGTGAGTAGTTTAATCATTAGCTAGTGGTGAGAGTGTTTCAATGTTTCCTTAGGGATTCTGATTACCTGATTCTGTTCTTCCTCTCACCCACCGAGCCTGTTTGTTCTTGCTCGATCTGTTGCCTGAACTGTCTTTGGACTCCTGCTCGATTCTGCTTGTCTGCATTTGTGTGTATCTTGCTGAGCTTGTTGCTCAACCCTTGGAACTCTGAACCTGTCTTCATGTGCTGTGGATTCCCGGAACCCTGGATCTGTCTGTTCCTGTGCGGATCGGAACCCCTGAGCAGCCTCCTGGATTCTGGAACTGTTCTGTCTCATCTGTTTCCCTGACCTGGATCGGATTCCTGCCTACTTGCTGGGGTTGCTGCCTTGGAGACACTCTCTGGGCGGCTCAGCGCCACGGCTCGTTTTGCAGTCCATTGGCTGGATCAAGCATTTCTCAGAGTGGGTGGACTGAACTGTTAAACCAGCTAAGTGACTTACATGAATAATAATCTTCCATCAGCTGATTGTGGTCACTTACCTGTGTTTCCCACATCCAGAGTACCAGTGATGGGTTGCGCCCTGCCCCCCTGCAATCCTCAGATCCACAGCTCCGCTCTTCTGTTCTGCTAGTTTTATTTTAATAAACGTTTTCAATTTCCCACTGCCTGTCTCACCTTGAAAACTGGGTCCATCTGTCCCTTTTCATTACAAAATGAACATTTAACAGTTGTTTATCTCTTCCCCAATCATTCTCAGATCATGCAGATCTTGTCTCAGTCAGTTTTCCTTTTACTGCCTGTTATTTTTTATAATAAGGAACTCTCATATATCCAAACTGAGTGGTAGAAAAGTAGCCTCGTTGAGACCGTCCTGATCTCGCGAGCTTTCAAGGTTTCACTGCGCAGCTCAGTCTGGAGACTCTCTGTTAAAGAAAATTTGGAGCCGTTCACCAAGCGAGCGTCCAATCAGCGTTGGCAGCTTTGAGCGCGGGGTTGAGGTGTGGCGGCATAGCGAGAAGCGACAGTTCAGTCTAAAAAAGAACATGGTGGGTTCAGCCGATGAAACTAGCATTAGCGTGGCTATCGAGCAAGTTTTATCCCGGAATTACAGAGTATTTCTTCACTGAAAGAAGAGCAAAACACTGCTCTGGAGGCTTTTCTCCAGGAGGAAAAGATGTTTTTGCTCTTCTCCCGACTGGTTTCGGCAAGAGTTTGATCTATCAATTGCCTCCTCTCGTTGCTCTGTTACGTCATATGCTTAGTTGATCTGATTGGTTGATTTGGCCCGTCTATCACCAACATAGGCCAATCGAGCTAACCAGTATTTTAGCCCTTCCCAAAATTACTTCAGCGGAAGGTTTCCAGATGGATATGGGGAGCAAATCCATCTAGTGGAGTCAGGTTAGTAGAAAAGTAGACCTGAGCTTAAAAGTCTATGAATCACAGTCTATGAAAAACAGCAAAACAACTTATAACTGTACAAATAACAACTAACTCTCTGAATATATAAAGTAAAGGTCCCCAATCAAGTCTAAAAAAATCTTTAGGCAACCTTGTTGATCCTTGGAGAACCACCATACCATATTAGTGGCTTACAAGGAGTTTTCTAAGATTCTTTTAATTTTATCTGAGTCTATTTACTCACAAATCATAGAAGTCTGGTCACCATACTATAGACATATCAACCTCCTTAACTGTTGTTTTGGTGGGGAAACTAGAAAACAATCCTCATAAGATAATAAACCTCAATCAGACAGGATTTGTCAAATCTAAATGGGCAGTCAGTGTCTCAGATATCAATGTCATTATCTCAATGATTATAAACACCCTGCTCCGATCATTTCTCTCAACACAGAAAAGGCCTCTTATCAGATAGTATTACCTCTTTATCCCTTGTTTTCATGATCTGAATTGAATTGATTAACGCCTGAATTATTAAATATGAATAGTATATTGCCAGACATAATGACCTTTGACACTTTTGCTCTTTTCTCTGAATAATGATTGAATAGCTGAGGTTATTAGATATAAACCTGGCGATGCCTACTATGTCATATCTGCTTTTGTGAATTAGATTCATTCATACCTGAAAGATCCAAATAAATTAGTCCCTACGTAAAATTCGGATCATGTAAAGTAAAAATGGCTGCCCCCGCAGAAGGGTGTCTCTGGAGTAAGTGAAAGAAGGACCAAGCAGATGCAGACTTGTAGTTTTATATTGAAGATGCTAAATATGAATGCATTTCTAATAGTGACTGAAACCTGCTGTAGAAATCCTTGTTCAAAAAGCCAGCATTAATCACAGATAACCTATATCTTTTTAACTTCAGTGGGACAGAGGCACCAGGTGTAAAGGGGGCCATAATCACACATGATTATGTTGTTAACATAAAACCTTGCGACAGATGTTGAGGGAAATGAGGTTAAGAGCAGGTGCATCACTGGCATGATCAAGCAGGCTGCCTCCCTCATAAACAGCACCAGAGGCCAGATTATGAAATCCCTGCTTCCATTTCCTCTCCTCTGGGGCATCGTCCTCACTTTCAAAGCAATAAATCGCACAGTGAAAGGATGGGGGGAAGATGTGCAAAGAGACGGACACGTTGTGCTCAGGGTGAGATTATTAATTCAAAGATTTGTCGAAGAAGGTTCCCTGAGGGCTGCCTGGCTGATTTTCAGAAAAACGAGGAACAGTTTGACATATAGGTGTCTGATGCAAAGCAGCTTTGAGGATATGTTAACGGAAATGTCCTCATTCACAACGTGATATGGGCTTAAAAGGGTGAGCAGAGCCAAAGCAGCAGGGTTTACCAAGAGAACAGACTCTATTATTCAGATAGCATCAGGGACCTGTCACCAATCTATCAATGTGTTGCACCAGTTTCCCGGGGGGAACCTTTCACTGCTGACTGCTGTGCAACAGCTGGATCAGATGGGAGAGCCTTTCAGACACCTGGAGGAGCAGAGAATATCATGTTGAAGAATGTTACTTACACATGTGCTAAGTCAGTGATGTTAAACCTATAGTGTACCCCACCTCTACACACACCCTTTGATCCTTTTCACATTTTGTCACATTGTAGCTACAGATGTTTCTGTTTTATTTTAGAGGTGTATGAGCTAAATGAAACTCAAGAAAAGGCAGCATGGACTTATACAAAGAAAGACCTACTAATCCATTTCTAAATAGCTAAGAATCTGTAAAATATTGAGAAAGTTTATGAACATAGACCTCCAGGTGTGATCTGAGGTTATGATGTAAGTTGGAAATCCTAAATAACAAATGTTTAATCAAAAATGGCAAGAAGTATATCAATACTGTCTAGAGTAATTATTCTGGTGAAGATTCTAAGTCATCCACATCATAGTGATTCCTAAAAAGTAAAAAAATAATCTACTGGACTTTGTTTTTTTAAGTTTGAAGACGTCTCGCTTCCCATCCAGGACGCTTTTTCAATTCAAAATGTCAAAAATAGAATTGAGTTTAAGGCTCTATAGAGTGGTCCAAAAATAAAGCCTTGTTTTGGCTTAGAAACATGCAAACTGAACCTGACGAGTGGGTCCATTTGGAATGGGGGTCGTTTAGTTTCAGTTCAGGCTAACAAAGAAACAAAACGATGTCCTGTACTTAGAACCTCTACACTTTAACTGCTGCTACCAGTATCTTTCTGGGTTTCTGTTATTCTTAGCACAGTTAGTGACTTCTTCATCAAGACTTATCATGGACACGGTTCCATGGCAGATTGTGGAGGATAGGACTAACAAAAGTCATTCGTTCATTTTTCATCACGCTTATCCCAAGGCGAGCTGGTGCCTATCTACAGGGAGAGAGGCGGGGTACACCCTGGACAGGTCACCAGTCCATCACAGAGACAAACAGCCATTTACACACTCACACCTAAGGAGAACTCTAGAGAAGCCAATTAACCTAACAGTCATGTTTTCAGACTGTGGGAGGAAGCTGGAGTACCCAGAGAGAATCTATGCATGCTCAGGAAGAACATGCAGAAAAACCGGGCCAAGAATGTAACCTGGAACCTTCTTGCTACAAGGCAGCAGTGCTACCCACTGCGCCAATGAGCAGCCACTAACAGAAGTCTCATAAGCAAATTGGTCCTCATGAACTCTGGATGTGTGCAGCGATGTGTGCAGGTGGAGCCACCCTGGCTAGATAAATGGACATTTGCATGTCCATTTATCTTTCTGATACTTTGAGAAGAGCTCTGTGACATCTTCAAAGATTGGATTATTGCCTAACTTTGCTTTATACTTTACTAAGTTGATAAAATCAGAATACTTTTAAATGAAGTGGAATTTGATTAGATATATTAACTTAAAAGGGCTGAATAATGAAAAAGCAGGTATTAGTTGTTAAAGCATCACAGATTGTACAGTGAAGCTTGCAGATGTGAGGTAAATAATATAAAGAAATATATTGTTTGAGTAGTTCAACTACATACAATACACTATATAGATCACTCTAAGGTTCTATTGAATTCTGGTTGGTTAATTCAGAGTGAACGGACGAGGGACACAGGCTAGCCAACAAGAACGTAAGCAGAACCAGTTTAATCAGATCTGCATTTTGGGTTTGAAACTAAATGAAGTGTCCTGAGTCCTAGTAAGCCTAAGTCTATAAAAGAAAATAGAGGGAGTGATATAAAACAATGATTGTGTTGGGATCCGGAGGCTTGCCCACCAGAGGGCGCCAAGGATCCCTTCCTGGGGGTTTGTGTTTCTGTTGGTATCTGGGTTCTGTCTGCCTTTCTCCTCCAGAGGGCGCACTGGGTCTCCTGAAGCTGGAACTGACTTCACCAGCTGTTCCTCATCTGCTCATCAGGAGACCAGCATTTAAGGAGAGGCAGAGCAACACTCCAATGCCAGAGTGTTATGCCAGTTATGGTTAGCGAGCCTGAGCCGACCTGTCTATCTGAATCTCTGACCTCCTTGATAACCTGAACCTGAACTTAACCTGCTTTGTCCTCTCTGCTTCCCAGGAAGAACCTGCCTGAAATCAAATCTGAAACCTGGAAGAGTTTCTCTGTCTGAAACCAGTCTGTCTGTTCTCTGAAGAATCCTGGAGAATCAAACCTGTTAGATACCTGCCTGCCCGCTCTCAGGAGAAACTGAAAGAGAAGCTCTGATTCCAACCAGCAAAATCACAAACCAAGCTCTGCCTCTGCCTAGCCCTCTGCCAGCCTACAGCCTCTGGACCCTCCTGGTTCCCCCCTCTGCCGCTCTGCTCAAACCTCAGAACAGGTATAGACCTCACTCACCCAATCAGCAAAATTACCTGGGCTTCTGCTAACCATCCTGTCCCCCTCTGCAGTGAAACCAGTCGTGACCAGTCCTGGACCTGATAATCCCCAGTATCAGTTCTTTAATCAATCTGTTTGTTTCAATAAACTTTTGAACTTTTATTCCTGTTTCCGAAGTGTTTCTGCATGTGGGTTAGGAAACTAAACCGAACATGACAGATTGGATGGTTGTAAGAGGTCTTGTGAGTTTAAGGAAACAAGACCAGGTAAAAGAAAATAGAAAGTGAAGTTTCTTGAGCGTGGCGGTTCCAGCGAGTCTCTGACGAGGGGTCGTCTTCAGCTGGGTTAGAGGCCCGAGGAAGTGAGAAACCTCGAATTCTACATATAGATTGAGAACAAGAACAGGCAAAACCCCCCCCCCAAAAACCCTGTGAGTTCAAGATATCTTTTTTAAACCCTGAGCTGTACATAAAAAACAGCAAGACCAATGAAATACATGAGCTGTGAGCTGTAGAAACAGCAAGAACAGACGTTGATTAAAGGTAAAAATAAATGAGTTGGGTACACACAGCCCAACAATATTAGAACATTTTAACTGTGTTTTTTGAAAATTGTATGCTGTGTTACTGATATTATGAGCTGTGTGATCTGAAATATTTTGTGCCTTAAAATTTTGGCTGTTAATTGTGCAAGCTTGGACAGGAGGTCCGTAGTCAGAAAAGGGAGTCGGAAAAGTCAGGACGAGGGCTGGTTCTGTTTGTGGACATTTTCTGGTCATTAAAGGTCCCACATATCTGTTAGAAAAAGGCAAGTGTTGCAGCTGAGATGAAAAAGAGCATCAGGAGACGCAGTTAGTAACAAAGCTAAATGGAAATCATTGGGTGTGAAGACTTATTTTGATGTCTAACGTGAGCAAATAAATCTTGGGTTTCTATAAATGTGCACATGTAGTTTAACAAGGATCCTAAAAATAGGCTGAAAGCACTGGTGCAGAGGTCCTAAGACCAGACTGGTGAAGAAATTATAATTTAGATCGATCAAAAAATTGTTACTGATGGATTAAACAAACTTTATGTGGCCAATGTCTGTCTGTTTTTCCTAAATGTGGAATGCATGTGAGGTAGAATGCGTATGGTGCATTTTGAAATGATCCAGAATATTTTTTGATGTGACATTAATATGATTTGCATTTTTATAGGATTCAGAAGGAGCTCTGGAGACATAACAGAAGGAGAATCGTATCAAACATGTTGCTCAGAGGCTCCGCCTATAAGAGGCTCTGACAAGACCGAAGCAGGTTGATGTTGTAAGGTGTGAGGTAACTTTTGGGTGTTGAGTGCAGCTAAGAGACTGCAGCTAGATTATTAGATTATAGATAAAAAATAAAATAAAATAAAAATCTAGAGAGAAGCAGAATGGATGCTTTTACATTTTAGGAAACTAAAATCCCAGACGGGGACATTACATGATTTTAATTTAAAAGTAGTTTTATTTTTTTCTCTCTCATTAGGATTGCATTAGAGATTGATTAGGAACAGGATGAATCACACTTCTAGCTGGAACTGGACAAAGTGATACCAGTTCTTAGCATATGGCCAAGATCCCCTCAGGAGCTCAGCAGATTAGCTGGGTCAAACCCTTATAAATAAGGCTGGAGAGTAAAAAAAAAAATCTGATGTGACCTGGTTTTTCAGGATCCTGTTTTTATCCAT
Organism: Cyprinodon brontotheroides; assembly: GCA_018398635.1. Taxonomy (NCBI): domain Eukaryota; kingdom Metazoa; phylum Chordata; class Actinopteri; order Cyprinodontiformes; family Cyprinodontidae; genus Cyprinodon; species Cyprinodon brontotheroides. The sequence goes on along the minus strand of JAGKQL010000054.1, from coordinate 36,783,367 downwards.
TTTTATTTCTATCTGTGTATATAATGCCGTTTGGAAACTGCCTAGGCACAAACTGATTAATTTTCATCTCTAATCATTACTAACACTTATCTTTTCCCTGTTCATCTGGGCATGAATTATCAAATTATACTAACTTCACTAATTTTCGTGAATGAAATGATTAACTATTGACTAATTGAATAACCGTTTGATTGCTTTTTCTTGGTAACAAACCTGAGGGATCATTTACTTTTGCCCTGCTGGTAGGTAGTGACAGTGAGGCTGTCAGTGAGCAGGCAGGATCATTCAGAGGCCCAGCTAAGGAGAATGAGGGGATTGTTTTGCTTAAATATGTTTTTGTTTTTTTTCAGGCTGTGTTTCTAACAATCCTTAAATGTTAACATTTTTCTTCCAGGACAGGCTGGCAAAGTCTCTTTCTTCATTATGTTTTGTTCAAGATGTGAATTAACCCTTATTCTCCCAGCAGGTGCAGAAGTTCTGGCAAATGAAATGAACAACATGGCTGAGAGCAGCCAGAGAGAGAGAGAAAGAGAGAGAGAGAGAGAGAGAGAGAGAGAGAGAGAGAGAGAGAGAGAGAGAGAGAGAGAGAGAGAGAGAGAGAGAGAGAGAGGGGTTCAGATGGTTGACATTTTTTGATAAGAGGAATTGAATAGGTTCTGACTGACTGGACTGACTTGGTTAATAACTGGACTGGATCCAAATCATTGATTAGGGCGTCAGAGAGATGGTGTGAGAACGCAGCATGCCAGATACAGTGTTTAGAGATCGTGAGCTACATGTTTTGTTCCCGGCTGAAGGCCATTCTGGTGAGCTCTGAGTTTGTTTTAATTCCTCTGTGGTTCTGATATGACCTATGAGGTGCAGATTGATGTGGTGGTTTGAAGCTGGACGCCCATTAAGAGCTGTCATGCTGACAGAGGCATTAAATGAATGACATGATGAACCTACAACTTTTTGGAGAATTCAAAAACACCACGGAGGGTTTTATTGTCTCAGGATCAGGAATCAGAAAGGTGAAATAACTAAGAATTTTTTTCATCTTTACCCAATGTACTCCAACATCCAGCTGCCATGCCGCGTGGGCATTGTCAGTTTCACTAATAGCTCTGGTGAAATTTCAATGGTGAAAGTCCTCTCTGGAAATCTTCAATAATTGGTTTGTTGATTGCAGATGTGTCTAGTAGTTCCCATTGATTTAGCTTGTAAAGCGGGAGAATGGGCTTAAGGCTTACCGCACCGTGGCGTCACTGCTGGAGATGGCAGGAGGGAGGGGTTACTGTATTTGGGTAAAAATGGCCGCTCCCAGACTCAGTAATACCAACGAAAATTATTGCTTTGTTTTATTACTCATTAATGCTAAATTGATTAAATCATTCACAATGTGTTAATTTTAGGTAAAGATAATGATCCATTATTTATTCCTTGCTGACCAAACTTTTCCTTTAGGCTCACAAAAATTGATCTCTCGTTATATGAATCAAGTTTTAGGAATAAATATGAAAATACAACTTTTTTAACACAGCATAATAAAGAGGCTCTTTCAAGTTACCCCCTTGATGTTGTTGCATTAATTACTAAAGTATTGGTCAAATTAATTACTAAAAAGTAATTTATATTAAATGTTTAATTATGTGGTACATTTTAAACAAGGCAACCGCCTCTAGAAAATATCCCGTTAAACTTAGTCTAAATTCTGTCTTAGATTAACTATGGATCTCCATCTCTGTGGTTTGTGCGTTCTGCTTGCTGAGCTGCTGAGTCTGTAGCAATTGGGCAGAGACACCATGGACTCTAGAGGATAGCCTCATTATGGACTTTTCTGATATATTTATCCCTTAAACACTATGAACAAACTGTTTCATATATTTTTTTTGCTCATTGTTTTTGCTCAATATGTAAATACATAAAGCCTCTCTGTGTGTATTTACCATAAAAAAAACATGACTGTAGGTACTTTACTGCAAAAGAAAGTAATGAGGCAAAATGTGAAAAAGCATCTAAAAATATTTGACTCTAAGACTGGAAAAGAGCTGGAAATCAGTCCGAACATCGATGCTCACTGAAGAGGAGCTAAAGCAGCTTTCAGACATAGCTGCTTAACTGATGGATTCGTGATTAAATTACTGATATTAATACCAACAGTAGGTATAGCTAAGCTATTCTTAGTCTCTATGTCTAAGTGCAAAAAGACAGATGGACAGACAGACAGAAAGTCAATCACTGGGTGCAATCCACTGTTCTCCTTAGATAGAAAACTTTGAACCAATCAGACTGGATGATCTGGATGTATTGTTTCTATAAAGTGACAGGGCCGGTTCTAGCCCTTTGGTTGCCCTAGGCGAGATTGAGTTTGATGTCATGATGTCAACATACAAAAAAAATGTTTGAACTGTTAAAAGAAAAAACTTGTCCTACCATTCATCTAATCTCCCGGCCGACGTCCAATCTCCACTCATTGTCCGACTCGCTGTTGTTCGTCCGCTGCCTTCTCTTCATCTTAAACATCTGGGTCGAACATGTGAGGCTCCAGACACAAATATTCTTCCTCCGATACATCAGAATGGTCTCCTGGTAGGAATCGCTCGGTTGAAGTCGAAATTTTGCTTTTAGATTTCTCGTTTTGGCTATCGCATTTAGTGCAGTAGATCGCCATGAACGCTCCCGTTCTGACGTCACGACTTCGGGTTGGAGGGCGCTTTGAAAAGTGATCAGAATCTTTTCGATTTTTCTCTTAAATGTGAAAAAATAAATAAAAACGGTGGTATATTTATTTGTTCATATTTTGCTATTTATATATATATACGTAAGGTTAAGTCAAACTGACGGACGCTTCATAACCGGTTTAATTCGCTTTTTTTCTAATTCTATGATTAATGGGAAGTAAGCCTAAGGGCGACGCTAGAGGGCGCCCCCAACACATTTGTCGCCCTAGGCAATTGCCTACCTCGCCTATAGCAATCGCCGGCCCTGTAAAGTGATGACATGTTTTGTGAATTGAAGCTACAGAAATAAACTGATTTGAATGGATAAATAGATAAACAGAGATCTAGATCATCAGTTTTCTGTCACAGCTGCTGACATCCAGGAGAACTCAAGATCAGATTGACAGCTTAGCATGTGTAATGTGAAAAAGTGTGGCCCCGATTGCCATGGATTGAGCCGGTCCAGGAATTCAACCTTCGGTAAAAGACTAAAACACTTTGATGAGTGATCAAAATATTGTTATGATCCTTTAATTGATAACCTATTAATCAGCTATAACTCCCAGTTCTAGTTATTCAATATGTTCTCAGACTGCTGGTAAAATTGCAAAATATAACACTGCATTGTTTTTCACCACGGGGGCAGCAAGTGAAGCTTTCAAGTGCTTTCAAGTGAAGCTAGTTCCAGTGTTGGATCAGTTTAGGTGTTAGAAAGTAATTGGTGCCTAAAGAAATTGGCCTGGAAAGGTCAACTCTCACATTCTCACATTTTGGAAAGCAATCCCTTCCTCTCTTAGCTGTTCTTGACCCAGCTTTATCTAAACCTACGGCTGATTTATGTTCAAATTGATTTATGTTGATAATTTTTATTTGCATAGATTTCCCTGAATATATCAAACATTTAGAGATGCAGATACATTTTATTGCTTCCTAACAAATTATTGAAAGTCATGTTAACTTCATAATCCAGGTAAATTACTCTCTAATCATGGTATCCATGGCATTTTGAACCATACAAGATAAACAACAACCAGTTTGGCATTCTAGCTAAATATTTGCTAACATACCTCTGGGTTGCTATGAGATCTTGCTTTGGATTGGAGAAAGCAGCTTGAAGCTTGAGAAGAAAAGGGCACCATTACACTGCCAGCACAGGAAACTGAAAACAATGAAGCGTGAGGTTAGCTAAGGCCTCATGGAGTAAAACATACCAACTAGATTCTAGCTGAAGCTCAGGTAATGGCTCCTCTGACAGTTAATACAGCAAAATAAATTCGACTCAAACATTGATGAGGAAACCCATTTATCTGTCTGTAATTATGCTTCATGAGAAAATGGGTAAAGCATGTTCAAATTACATGGTAGCTACTGCTTCCTTACTTCAAAGCTGTGGTAGCGCAAGCCTTCTTTTCAGCATAAGTGGCCAAAGCTATATCCAAGCCTCTAATGATGAAACATTTATATGATCTGTTAGCGAGGGAAAAGGCTGCTGTGGAAGATCTTGCAACCAAATGTTTGGCTTTTAGAGCCAAATGTAATCTTGGTTAGATATCTGAAAGGAAATGACAACTCTTCTCTAAAACTTCTTTACAAAGACTTTAACCCCCTCTATGGAAATTCAATGGCTTATGCTCCACTGGATAGACATTATAACATGGTTTGGAGTTTGTTATTATTCTTTAAGGTGAATATTTAATAGCCTGGGTGCCATTCGAACTTAGTCCGCCCACAACGTTTGAGGTCGGAAGTTGGTCTGGCTCTTGCTCCATAGTAGCAGCTGAGTATGCTTTTCGCTGTATATCTGGCGGGCCAATCAAATTGTCAGGGCGGAGGGCTTTATAATGATGATGGACAGATGATCAACAGTAACGTAATCAACCATGTGACCAAAGCGCTTGGGTGACAACAATAATGGCTGCCGCCGGAGAGTTTGGGTGAGTAGATTCTGCTCTTAGGTCTGTTCTAGAAGATATCGACAGCAAAATTAATTTTAAAAGAGGAACAGAGAAACGCGATCAAGGCTCATCTTCTTATTCTAGGCGTGCAACTGCACGGCTTTGATTTTGTTGACAACAACTATGCGTTAAACTTAACATACGTCACGCACTCCGTTGCTCTTATTGGTTGTAGGTCTATCCAATTGAGTGCAGAGGCATTTTTTTTCCTGGTTCGTTCAAAACAGCCCCATAATCACAGCTCTATGGAGCAGTATCAGACTCATATTCTGACTAGAATTGAGTCGGACTACGTCAGGCTAAATATTTAAGGCAGGAGTGAGCAATTCCAGGTCCTGAGGGCAACTATCCTACAACTTTTATATGTGTCCTTGGTGCAAAACACCTGAATCAAGTAAATGGACGATTAAGAGGACTAAAGAACCTGACCACTGCAAAAACAATCTAGAAATAAATGAAAATGTCTTAAATTAACTGTATTAACTCTTAATTTGAGCAGGTAAATAAGGTTGTTTGCCAATGGAATGAGTATTTTTACACTTAGAATAAGATAATTAGATATCATGCACTTAAAATAAGACAGTGCAATTGTTTTATCTTATTTTAAGAGTAAATTGTCTCATTTCATTGGCAAAGTGTCTTACTTATATCTCCTCAATTCAAGAAAAATGCACTTATTTTTAGAAAAAAATGACTTATGTAGATATAAATTTTGTGCAGTGAGAATACTGAGGTGGTAATTCAGCCTTTTGATTCAGGAGTTTTTGACGAAAAGCAAATCTAAAAGCTGCAGGATAGCAGCCCTCAGGAACTAGAATTGCCCACCTCTGACTTAAGGAAATGACACTGATTTTGGAAAGGAATCCTGGTCTAGCTGAGCCTGTGGCATTAAGGTCAGAATCAGCAGACTTGCTTATCCATGTCCAGCCGTTGCTAGGTGCCCTGGTGTACTGTCACGTTAGAACAGGAAGCAGACATCCAGATACAATTGCTGTAGAGTTGGGAGCATTAAATCATTCAAAATGTCTTGTATTATAAAGCAGTATTTTTACTGAAAGTATGGAGCAAAACTTGCAGCCCCTCATCATGTTCACTCTGTTCCATATGGAAACCATATAGTGATGAAATTCTCTATTCTCTTGATTTTCATCTATGAAGGGCTTGAGGAGGTGAATTTAATCTATTTTTTTGTACATATTGTGGTTCTGCTGATTCCCTCCTACCAAGACATACAGCAGGCATTCAGGGTGTTTACAGCCGAGTGCAAAGCAGTCAGGATGAGGAGCAGCTCTTCCAAGTCAGAGGCCACAGTTCTTAACCTGGAGAAGGTAACTAGCCCTCTTCAGGTCAGAGGAGTATTTCTGCCTTAACTACACAAGTTCACATACCTTGGGTTCATCGTCCCAAGTGAGGGCTGAATGGAGCGGGAGATCAAGCGACGAATTGGTGCGGCTGCTGCTATAAAGAGCTTCAGCTGAAAGAGTTCCCTTTAAGGCCATGGTTGGCCACAGAATGAGCCGAAACAGAGCTTTACTAGCCCAGTCAACTGTGGTGTGATGTACGAGAAGTAACAGAGAAGGCTACAGTTCAAAGGAAAGTTGTGGGGTCCTAAACATGATTCAGAATGTTCCGATCTGAACCAGTAACTGGACTCTGGCACCGTGAAAAATGTTCCAGAAGTGTAGCATGAAACCAATTTAAGGTACTGGCCTGGCCTGGTCAGTCAAAGCCTAAACAAGAGTGGGAAGCTGATAGATAAATTGTAAAAACAAAAAAAGACAAAATGTAGATACATTAGAATTATATTGCAAAGAGAACAATTTCAAAATTTGGTTAAAATTCAATTCAAATCAGTTTATTTATGTAGCGTCAGTTACCAACACATCATCTCCAGGAATTTACAGTTCACCAGATCAAACTGTCCAAGTGGTTCAAGGATTTCTATCTAAGGAAAACCAGTTGATTGCATCAACTCATTGGCTCAAAACAAAATCCCTCACACTAAGCATGCTTGTAGCAACAGTGGAGAGGAAAAACTCCATTCTAACAGGAAGAAACCTCCAGCGCAACCATGCTCAGTCTGAGCGACCATCTGTAGAGGCCGACTGGGGTTGAAGGAGACAAAAGGAACTTTTCAACCAGCTCCACAGGAGGCCCCTCGGCCCAGGAAACACAGCCAGGCAGACCAGCCAGCTCCTATGTCAGAGGATGAAGAGAGCACATCCAGTTAGTCACAGTCAGAGAAACAGGACTACACTGAAAAACAGGCCAAGCTCCAACATCTATAAACAAAGGTGTTGATGGCAGCAGAACAGCTGATATTTCTCTCCAGGATGGAGTCACAGCCAAACAGGAACAGACCAGATGAAGTTACTATGATTCCCTCATATAGATGAGGAAGACTTAGAGCCCTTGATAGAAAATGTTTCCTGGCAGATCATTAATGCTAAAGGCTACAACTGGATTGACTGGGTTTGACACTCAGAAAATTACAAACCATTTCATCCACTTTTTTTGGTTTAATAGTACTACTAATTGTTAAAAGACACTCAATGCAATGTTAAATAAAAAAAGACAAATTACATTGAGTTCAATTCCCATAGTTCAATGGGGGGAAATATGAACAAGTTTTGCTTAGTCTGAAAATATCTTATCAAAGATTGGAACATAAAATCAGCACAGCCTCACCTTTGATCTGCAGTTTGTGCTCTAGTTTACAAGAAGCACTTCTTAAAATATGTATGATGGTGCCGCAGAAATAACCAAACATGGACCATAGGAGCATAATTGGCAATTTGGTTTTATTTTCTGTAAAAACTACTTGAGGTTAAAGAAACATTAGCAGAATTTAAGCTAATTTAGAAACAAATGTAAACATATATAACAGAGAAATCATATTTCGTAGAATAGAACAGATTTTTAATTAATCCCCTGGGAGGAAATTCATCCATACTACAGCTATATATAAAGTACCCAGTCTCAGAAGGAAGTATTTATAGGTTATTGCAGCAGCAGTAAAGGATATTCAGTTCACCCTGAAACCTCCAAGTCTGCTGGCCTTCAAAGAAAAGTTGATCTTTTTTTCATTCTGCCTTGAGACAGAAATGTTTGGTGTATCTCCAAGGACCAAACTTTTATTTATTCCCCTCATTAGCTCACATATATCCCGATCCAGCTGACTCTGTGTTTTTACATAATGAGGTCAGCACTGGGGACAGCAGCTCTGCTGGTGAAGACAAAGAGCTGAAGGGTCTGTACAGTCTTAGAAACCATCAGCCCATTTGTCTCTACGACTAGAGATGCCGACAGGCTCACTACGTTTCTTGCTGCTTAATCCTCAAAGCTTTGAGTGATGAACATCTCTGCATTTCAGTGCTTCTCTTTAAATAATGCAACATAGCGATCACATTCAGCTATTTATTGCTTTACTTGTGTTTATTATTTATTCTGATATTGAGCTTCTGTTAAGAACATAATTAATAACATTCAGTTTTACTATTATCATTTCTATGATAAGTATTATTCTTTCCTTTATCTCTCTCTAAATGATGGATGACTGCCCTCACGCAGTCTGTTCATTTAAATAAAAAATCTGGTCTGCAAGGAATGATAAATCTATATTTAAAACTGATACGGTGATTTAATGAATTTAGCGCTAATCAACAAAAAAATTTTAATCTAAATTTTCATCATGATCACTGCAAGCAAAATCAATGGGAACTACACTGCAAAAAATGATCTGAAAATGAGTAAAAAGTCTAAAGGTAGCAACTGGCATTTTACCCATATAATTTGAGTAGGTAAATAGACTTAATGATTTACCAATGGAATGAGTATTTTCCCAACTTTCAAAATAACATAAATAGATATTATACACTTGAAATAAGACAATGCAATAGTTTTTCTTATTTTTAAATGTAAAATTGTCTTGTTCCATTGGCAAAGTGTCTGCTTACCTTAAGCAATTCAACAAAAATCGCACTTAATTTTAGATCCATTTATTTGTTGATATTTTATATTTTTTTTCACCATTACGAAATTCATCAAGGCTATAGTGAAAGGCACGACGGTAATGGCGGCACGGATCAGCTTTGAAATACAGCCGGGTAAAAGAAAAAAAAGAAGGTTATTTCACCTTTCCAGGAGATTAAATGTCATCACTCCATGGGCGCTATGGAAAAAAAAGTAAGTATCTAGACGTAAATAATTTTTCTTAGAATAACACTACATTGTAATTTAACTGGAATAGGGCTGCTAAGTGGTGCCAGTGGGTAGCACTGCTGCCTTGAAACAAGAAGGTTCTTGGGTTTGATTCCCAGGGTCCGGGGGTCTTTCTGCATGGAGTTTGCTTATGTTCTCCCTGAGCATGCATGGGTTCTCTCAAGGTACTCTGGCTTCCTCCCCCCAGCCAAAAGAACTTGAAGCTGTTAGGTCAACTGGCTTCTCCTAAATTCTCTCTTTAGGTGTGAGTGTCTGAATGGTTGTTTGTCCTGTGTGTCTCTGTGTTTGCCCTGTAATGGACTGGTGACCTGTCCAGGGGTGGACCCCTGCATATCATGTACACAGCTGGAGATAGGCAAAAGCAACCCCCGTGGACCTCGATTGGGATAAAGTGTGTCAGAAAAATAGATGGATGGATTTTTCTTGGATTTAGGAGAAAGAAGAGACATGTTGCCAATGGTACAAGACATTTTACATTAAAAATAATAAAAACAAGTGCATTGTGTTATTTCAAGAGGCATTTTATCTAAATGTGTTATTTTAAGAGTAAAAATACTCATTCCATTGGCAAACTATTTCATTTACCTACTCAAATTAAGGGGTAAATACACTTAATTTAAGAAAAAATTTTACTTATTTCCTAGATGGTGTTTTCCAGTGCAGGTTTGTCGTTAAGATTGCCAACTTGAAGAGGGAGGATCTCTGGCCAGAGGAAAAACACGTTATATGTAGCCAACATTTGGAAGATACATTTTTTTTCAAGATGACTTGGATAATGGCGCGTTAGTAACAAACACCAGATACAGGTGACTGGGACTTGATCCACACGTCACAAACCGCAGAGTGATGTACACAAATCACTTTCCGTGACTTTGAGTAAAAGTACAGATACTTGAGTTAAAAAATACTCCTGGTAAAAGTGGAAGTACTGATTAAACTTTTTACTCAAGTAAAAGTAACAAAAGTACAGGCTTGTAAATTTACTTAAAGTATAAAAAAGTAAAGAAGTAGAAACCACTTTTTTTCATGCCGCTGCCTACATTTTAAATGCGGATGTCTGCCAATAGGACTAGATCTCCGCTGTGTTCATATTCAATCATCTCGTCAGTCCATGCTACTATGCTTCGCGCCACCGCCACTTAATTGCTGCAATGATTTGCCGCTAATGAATACTCACCGGAATCTGTCCATTCATCTTGTAGTGATGCTGGTCAAATGCAACGTAGATTCCCATCCAATTAGACTGAATTTGCTATTGATGACGGTAGAAAAATAATAACGGCAACTCCATTGAAATGATTCAAAAACTAAAGTAACGAGACAATTTTTTTAAAATGTAAGGAGTAGAAAGTACAGATATTTGTGTAAAATGTAAGGAGTAGAAGTAAAGAGTAAGCCATAAAAATATAAGTAGCAAAGTAAAGTAAAAAATATCAGAAAAATCTACTTCTGAGTACAGTAATCCATATTTATACTTCGGCATTTCCCATATTTGCAAACCGGTAGGTTGCACTAGTTTCTTCGGGACAAAACATTCAATAAAAAATTACTCTTAATTGAAAACAACTCTCATTTATTGAACAGTTTTTAATAAATACATATTTAAAAACTTTCAGAAGTTTGAAATCTGAATATGAGCGGACTTTTCCATTAAAAGAGGAAGCTGAATCTCTGAACAGAGGCCGTTTCTCAATTCACGAGAACGCAAGTACTGACTCGCGTTCTCATCAAGTCTGGTCTTGGCAAGAACACAGGAAAGTCTGGACTTGGCGAGAACGCGAGCACGCAGCATAAATCTAGGTCAATTGTAATAGAAGCGTACTCGTGATGTCACCAAACGCACAGCTCTTCGAGAGCTCCATTTCACCTCCTGTTATTAATAGTCTCTAGATAATAATAAATTATTACTTTTTTAATTTAGTGGGGGAATAATAATGAAAATCATCATGTAGATACATTAACTCCTTCACTTTTGACTGAGGTGAGGTAGGCTAAGAATGGGTCCGAAACATTTTTTGGTTTGGCTCTGTGCACCAAGCCCCCGGGCAACGATGTGTGGTCATAATACCATCTGTCTGCAGGCGCTGTCACCAGCAGGTGCAGATCGACCAGACACCTGGTTCCTCTGTCCACAAGACAAACACATGTTATGTTCTCCTTTTGGCTGATTCGAAAGTGGCTTTTCATGTCACCAATAAGGAACTGCACCACCTGACCAAAGACCCTGGTTTATAAAGGACTCACAGTTCTAATGTTTGGACCGGCCCAGTGTTCAGGTGGGCGTTCACAGCGCACCAAACAAAGTGCACTGTCCAATGAAACAAGTCTGGTTAGGGTTAATCCTAAACCTAACCCATTGTGCTGTCAGCCCTGTTCACAAATTAAACCAAAATCATTCATTGCATGGTTGATTTTACAAATGTTGAAGACACTGGAGGGAGGATGACCTGAAAACCTATTAAACCTGCTGCAGCTTTTCAGACATGAGAGGGAGATAAGATGAAGGGCAAAGTTCAAAGGAAACATCCAGCCTTCCATATATTAGACCAGTTAAATACATCATCAGATCACTGAACTTGGGAAGATTGGCTCTTGTCTTTGTAATGTTCAGTTGGGGACATGCAGTAAATGAAGCATGCTTCCATTAATCAGTGATGAAGGCCTCCTCTTCTTACCTTTCATGTGAGTTTATTCTGACTGTCAATGAACCTTTCTATTCAGCAGTCAGTCTGCTGTACTGATTTAACACATGCCTGCGGCAGGAAAAGAGACTAAGAATTTATCAAGTATATTTTCTTAAACAGGAATTGCTGAAGGCGTTTGCTGAAGGCAAAACATAGAGCAATGTTTCCCTCGTCTGAGGAAAGTCCTTTCTTCTCTTTCAGGTTTTCTCTTAATCCATAAAGACAAGGTCTCCTGGGTTTTATAGAGTATTTACTGTGATCAGAAGACAGACAAGACTCCGTCACAGTCCTTCTAAAAAAATAAAAACTATAATCAATCAATCAAATCCTCAAAAATCAATAAATGGAACTCACAACTCTCTGCATCTAACCCATCCCCTTTAGGGAGGGGTGGGCTGCCACAGTGCAGCGCCTGAAAATCAATCGTGGGTTAGGGGCCTTGCTCAGAGAGCCAGAATGGCAGTCTGTGGGAGTTTCAAATTCACAATTTTAAGGATTCCAAGCCTTTTGCCATAGCCACTAGGCCACCACTCCCTAATTTAAATTCCTTACAGTTTTTATGGCATCTGGAGTATTTGGAGATTGGTCTTAAACTTTTTTATTTTGTAGATTGTCCAAAAATTGTGCTAAAGTCAGAAACTTGAACATGGTTTTAATTCTATGAAAAGTGAAGTATTTTTCGAATAGCAATCCAAGCTGGACTGTAGTACCTCTCGGATCTGTATTTGCGACAACATTGTCTGCTGGCAGACTCAAAACTCATTAGATCATCTGCACTGAATAGAGTTCCACAGAATCTTTTTTACCTTTACTTTTGTGAAGGTGTTCAATCGGTACTTTTACATGAGTAATAAAAGTGAGTTTATTTGATGCCTTTGTCATTCAGAAAGAAACAAAAATTGGGTTAAATAAGTTACCTTCTGTGTAATGTTGAAAAATTCAACATGTATTTATTATCCTCTGAAAACTTGACACAAGTTAAAAAGGCATAACTAAATATGAAAACCCTCGAAGACAGTTTTTACTGAAAAGTCCTTAAAACTTGTAAGCGGGTTCTCTTCTCTTCTCTTGTACCTATTCTCCATACAATCAATTGTATTTGCTTCCAATTTTGAAAGTGCTAAAATAAACCGCTGAATAAATGCTATTACCGAAGAACTATTTACTGCATCTCATTCTAGGAAAGAAAAGAAAGAAAAGAAAGAAAAAGAAAGAAAGAAAGAAAGAAAGAAAAGAAAGAAAGAAAGAAAGAAAGAAAGAAAGAAAGAAAGAAAGAAAGAAAGAAAGAATAGAAATCAAAACAATGTCACCATCTGTCCACTTACTGTAACTCAAAAAACAAGTTGAAAAAGATTTTCCACTTGCTTGGGTCAGCTGTGGTACACCTGTCATTGCTTGGATCACAGAAAAAAATCTGACAACTTCAAAGAACCTTTCAGTCATTCACACACATTTACACACTGATGGTGATGAGCTACATGGTAGCCAGGGGGGAACTCACTTAATTGGTATTAGAAATAAAAACTACATTGTTCTAATAACACGGATGGATGGATGGATGATGGATGGATGGATGGATGGATGGATGGATGGATGGATGGATGGATGGATGGATGGATGGATGGATGAGGATGGATGGATGATGAAGGATGATTTTCGACGGAAGGATGATTACTTTTTGAAAGATCAGACTGTTTTTCTCTTATTCCACACAAATGTCTTAGATCTTCAACCAGACTCTACTAACAGACAAAGATAACACTGATAAGGCTGGTTTAGGCTCAGAAACCAGGCCGTCTGCGTGTCTGTCGCAGTTAACGCTGATATGCCCCCGCACCTTCCGCAGACACTTTGGTGCCCCTCTCAAAAATTGTAGGTGACCGCAGACAGTGCCGCAGAAAGGAGGCCTCTGATTGGTCAAATTTACATTCGTTCTACACTATGCGTATTTCCTGTGTGGTACCTTACTGGCTTGTTTTATTTCTATGACCGCCATTGTGGAAAACTTGAGAAGATGATCCAGCTAAAAGAGCAAGGTGCGCGAGAACGCTGGGACCATTTTTCCACCTGGATCCCCGCTCTTTTTCGTCCTCATGACAGTCCGTTGTCACACAAACTTGCCCCTTGCGTTTTTCCACTTCCTCACCACCTTGGCCTTATCTTGACCCAGAGCTAGTCCATGATTGTCGCTCCTGCATTGTGGCATGGAATAACATAGTGTAGACCATGCTTAAAAATTGGGTATAAAGCAAAAATATCTGCGTCATACCTGCGACAAGCTCACTGCAACACACTGCTTCAGGAGTATAACCAGCCCTGTATATGTAAAGCTCTGGGAGCCGGGTAGGAACCAAGAGTGGGAAAGAAATTACCTCTCGTTAAACCATAAGTTAAATGTGGTCAGTCATATATTCATCAATTAAGCTTCACACACAAGGTTGGATCACTGCCAGACCCATATGAGAGGATGAAAGAGTGCAAATGCAGTTAGTCATAGTCAGAGAAACAGCACAGTTGATATTTTCACAGCCAAACAGGAACAGACCAGATGAAGCTACTATGATGAGAGAAAAGAGGAGAGAGCATAACGTTAGAGGTTGAAGGAATCCCTATGTCCTCCAGCAATCTAAGCCTATAGCAGCATACATATAGAGATAGCTCAGGATAAATTGATGATTTTGAAGGAGGTATGAGAAAGATAGAAACAAGAAGATAGGATGATAAAGAAGATAGTATGTTTGTTTTAGATGTTTTGTCAGGGTAACCATTTATAATCTTCTATGAATCTCCAGCTATTACCTTCTGTGTATTTGACTAAGATGCTTTGATCATAAAACATTTTATTACCTGAACTACTTTTCCAAATATGTCAGATGAAATTGTTTTTTTATTTTGGTTGACAAGCAGGGGCTAATTTAGGAAGAGGTTGTTCCATTGTTTCTTTGAAAACTATTCAAAAAATTATTATGGTTTGAATATTAGCAGCTTGTCCATCAGATTGGGACCATCAGGTACATTATGTAACAAAATGATTTGAATAATGAGGGAAGTTTTGGATATCTATGCAGAGAACAGCCCCCATGTGAAGATGAGTGTTTGTCTTCATTCCACCGGCTGCTGCTTTCAGCCCTGTCTTGCTGCCATTTGCCTGGGCCGTTAGGAATTTAGCTTCCGAGCTGTAGATGTCGCTCCCTGCCCAGAGAAACACAGCCATGTTTCTATAGACTCTTAATTGCAGTCAGAGACCTTTTCATTTTAGTGGATAGTATCAAACAGATTGATGCACAGCCTGCGCATCCATCAAGAGGGCCTTTTTTTCCCCACCACCTGCTTGTTGTCAAAAACAAGAGCAGAGATCTTTGCTGTATGAACCCAAAGACCATCAGCAGCTTTCCCTGGTCATTTTACACCAATGGATAACCACATGAAGCCCCTCCCACGGGTAGAGTGATGACCTTACATTCCAGTGAGAGAGTGCTTCAGCCAGGGAACACAACAGGTTTCCCTATGAGTCCAGACTGTGTCCTTCCGCTTCAGTTACCCACACACATTGTGCTCTTCCACATGAGCTTCAGATTAGCTCTGCACCAATCCTGGAAGACTGTGCATTTTTTCTCCCTTTCATTAACAGATGAGATGTGCTGCTTCACAGACCGGAGGGAGGGCTGTGGTGAACTGTTGTTGTGCACGACAGTAAGCCCTGGTAGAGCTGTTGTAATGCTTTTAATAACACATGCTGCGTGTACCCACAGCATCTGAGAAATCACCTGCTGGTCTGTGCCCTCAGGATAGCAACAGTGTGTGAGGATTGCTCCCTCCCTCCTCAGACCTCTGTGAGCAAAATAAAGGCTCCTTTTCTTCTTCTGCAGAGAGACTGAGGTAGTTCTTTCCACAAGAATCTGTTTTAATCAGTGGAAAAGCAGCCGTCCTGTTTCTACCCTTTTCTTTACAGCCTTCTTTTTTTCACAAGCAGTAATTGTTTTTCTTGGTGTTTTTTAGCTGTTTTGTGCTGAGAGACACAAGCTGTGGAGCTCTGAGGTTTGACTCAGCCCTGGATCAGAGGCTGGGGATGTGAGCTTCCAGTTAGATGGTTTCATCCACAGCCTCTTCATTTCATCCTTCATACCTGCAATCTTATTCTTTTTTTCTCAAAATTTATTTACGCTTTCACATGAGGTAAGATCTAAGGGCAATGCAATTATCATATAGTAAACAGTGTACCTTTAACATACAAATATGATTGGGCTAGAACAAACCAAATATTCCCACATATATACACCTACACAAACTACACAAAAAGGATCAAGTCTGGGTAAATATATGGCGTTAGTAGAGAGAAAAAGATACATCAAAAGATAAATAAATAATATAAAAAGGTCCACAGTACTAAATACATGATAAACTTTTCCCCTCAACCCATCCAAACACACACTAAAGAACTAAAAAAAAACAACAAAAAAAATGTGCCAGGGAATACGTCAGTCAATGTTTGAGTTAATTTAATTCAAGAAAGAAGATGAAAGAAAAAGACATATTGATAAGAGTAATAAACATCAGCTATATACAAACCACCTCATCAGTTTGGAATGTTGAGATCTCTTTCTGTCATGTTCTTTTTAAGGGATCTGACCCACATGCAGGAAACCACTCAGAGAACCAGAGAGAAGGTTTAACAGGTTTATTGAAAGCACAATGAGTTGGATCCAGTGTTACTCAGAACGCTGTGTGAACAGGAACTGGAAGTGGGAAGGGAAGTTCAGGGTTTAGTTCAGGCTCAGTGGGAAACTTGAGCGATGACTTGCAAAAACAAAGACTGCAACGGGACTCACGTTTCCAGAAAAGTGGTGGTATGTCCTTCCCCGAATCCAGTCGGTGTGGGTTATTCCAGAATTTGGTTGAGTTGTTAGATGGTTTACTCAGGTTTGGTTGGTTCCTTGAGGGCGGTGATGGAGCTGACTGCACTTAAATTTCCTGAAGAATTTAAACGGTTTTGTGTGGAGATTTATCCCCTGCTCAATGTGAAGCTCAAACAATCCTACAATCCCCCTTTCAGGGGGAGAAGGTCCAAAACATCCAGTTTGCAGGATGACTTCCTGCCAAGAGGCAAAGACAAAACAACAAGGTTAGAGCTCAGGTAAACAAAGACTCGGTTAGACTAATCTAAACTCAGCTTGGCTAGAGTACCCAAAACAGCTTAAGAGTCCTCAGATAATGAGCCAACCATCCGCAGGTGTGTGGAAGGGCCAACCAGAACCGGGCGCCACCTGGTGGTGGAGGGAGAAAACACAAACACACAACCTACCCAAAATGGATTCCTAACACTTTCTTTTTTCTTTGGACAGACGAAGGGTCCTGTTTCCCATCAAAGGAGGCTCCCTGGCTGTCATCGCATTGGACAAACCATTTGTCAACAGCCAGCTCTACCGCGACCAGGAACCCACCCCATGCTCTACTAATCCCAGGTGATATCTGCTCTCTTATATCTTAGTATTTAGGTACAGTTGTAGGCATTCAAAATTCCCCCACTTTCCTCGATGGGTCCTTGGCTGGTCCCCCACAATTCCTTTTTAAAAATCAATATTTATACTAAAATATTCTTTCTGTCATGATTTGTGGACATTAAGATCTAAAGAGAAGCGTCATCTCCTGGTCAGACCCTGTAATTCAGTGAAAGGTCGGAGTCAGAGTAAAAAAATATGCAAGAGGCGGTCATTCCAGTGGCTGGAAGTTGCAGGGTATTTTGCTGGGAGTTGCAGGGAAGTGGGCAGCTATTCGGCTGGCGTTTGACTAGGAAGGACCATTTTGAATGGCTGCTACTGCATAACTTAAGACTGTATAGCCGGGATACATTTGTAATTTTCTATTTCATCTCACAGTTAACTATTGAAATAGATACACCCACTCCACAGTCCGACTGCTGCAGTCTCACAACACAAAGCAATTTCCAAGACGGTGATGGTTTACTTACTAGGTTATACCTATCCTGCACCTTTAGTATTTTGCTCTGTAGTTTTGTCTTTACACTTTCACTTTTGTATTTTTCTATCAGCCACCATTAATGGCTCTCACACAGATGGTGGCTGCAGACACAAGCTTGCTGAGCATAAGTGCAACTGCATTTTTCTTTTTTTCAGAACACCACTCACTGAATGAGTAGTCTTATTTCCACATCAAGGTTTGTTTTTATTGAATGTGCAAGGAGCTGGGTCCACAGAGAACAGATTAAAAATGGCTAAAGAATTGAAACCTTTTGCAGGCAGACATCGCTTTACTACTCATCTGTCTGCAGGTGATGCTCTGACCATAGCAGAGTTTCCTCACATATATTCAGCCAGTTATAACTCTAGTCGAAGAGGTGTAGCTATTTTGATAAATAGAAAAGTAACATTTACTGTAAACAGCACAGTTACAGACTCTGAAGGAAGATTTATAATAATCAACATGTCTATTCAAGACAGGAACCTGTGTATTGTTAACAGGGGCGGATTTAGGAAAATTGGGGCCCTATAGGCAAGAGACGAGGCAGTGCTGGGCTGGCTGGCCCTATGAAGATGTGAGGTAAGCCAAAAGACTCCAGTAGCAGAAAAAAGTCTCTAGATTTGGCGGCACAAGGCCCTTTTTTGAAATTAAAGTGCTAGAGGAGCCTGAAAAGTCGCTAAAAGTGCGACACCGCTCTTTGCATCATTTTTTTCAAATGGTTTTGCTGCTGTCCCTGTTAGCTTAAAGGATTTTATCAAAAGCTGTAATTACAGTGCACAAGTAAGGAATAAGTTGTATTAACCATACATGTTAACAGAGTTTTATGGGGCCCCCAGGAACTTGGGGCCCCAGGCAACTGCCTAGGTATTGCCTAATGTGTTAAAATCCCCTGATTGTTAATATTTATAAGCTGAAATGCAGAGGTGGAAAGTACTTGAAATACATTTACTCAAGGATTACTTTTGTATTAAGTAGGTTTTTGTGTATTTTGTATTTTTTCAAGTAGTTTTTAAAAGGTGGTAAATTTAAATTTTACTTGATTACGTTTTTGAGTGAAGTATTGTATTTCGTTACATTACAAATCCCATCCATTACTGAGTAAAATAGAAACTTTGGAAAACTGAAAGGAAGACAAAAAATCAGACTCGGAAGCACTACAGTGAGTGACGTGATCAGCATGTAGATCTAGGCTACCAGGCGCCAAGTCTTTCTGTAGGAGATTGGGAACGAGATGGAGGTGGATCAGGAGAGCCCAACTACATTCCCCCGAAAAGAACCGGTTTTACCTAGCTTGAGTTGCTACGGCCAGCAGCTAACGCAGCCTGGCAGCTACAGCGCTACACTCTGGGTGTATGAACATGATGGAGGCTCATGAACATGCCCCTAGAGTGTAGCACTGTAGATGCCATGCTGTGTTAGCTGCTGGCTGTAACAACTCGAGCTAGGTAAAACCAATTGTTTTCAGGGTTTTTTTTTTCAATACCGAGAAACAGATCTATGTGAAAACTCACTGGATTTCTCCTTTAAGGTGGACATATACAATGGGGGAGTGTCATTTATATTTTTTTAGTTAGAAGTTTTTTTGACGTGTTTTATCATTAGACATTAAAGGAATAGTACTGCCAAGGCATGATTAGCCTTCACAACAAAAAATTTACTCTAAAAAATACTGAAAAATATAGTGTTTTAAGTGAATTATTGCTTATTTTTAGCAAAATAGTATCTGCCAGTGCAGCAGCAGCAAATGCGACTTGGTAAGATTTCTTAAAACAAGAACATAATATCCAAGTAGTAAGCATCCAAAAAAACTTAAATCAAGTATAAAAATCTACTTTTTCTTTTACTCGTTAAGATTTTTTCTCTTATTTTAAGCAATGTATTCTCATTTATTAGTCATTATTGCTTAGAATTAAATGTCCTCTAACCAATTATTGCTCAAAACAAGCATACAACAGGCTTAAAAACAAGGCAAATGTACTTGATACCAGTTCATTTAAAGGCTTAAAACTAGTCTGTTTTTCTTAGCTAGAATTAATTTCATTATTTAGGTGTAGTGAATGTATGGGAAAAAAACACTTGACAAAAACTTCAAAACGTTTTTTTTTTAGAAATGTCACAGAATTAAGCGAAATAGGTTCAGAATCTCAAAGCTAAATCATGAATGACAATGACTCTATCAATTTGAATGCAATCACAGTTGATTAGCTGGAATATCTTAATGAGATGGGGTCAGTTCTTAAAACAGGTTAATATGGATTGTCTTATTGTCTTAAAACAAGTAAAAATGTACTCACAGTCTAAATGTTAACGCGACTGAGTCCACAATGTGTGCTATTTTAAGAAAAAAACTGCTCAGAATTAGTTTTATTATCTAGTTAGGATTAAAAAAATGAATTTTCTTAAAACAAGTCAAATAATCTTAACAATATTCAGTCTTACTAAGAAAATACATTGAAAAACAAGTGTAATAAGACCAAAATGCTGAATTCAAGTTTATTAAACGCTGAGGCTGCACATCAGACTTTGTTGCAGTGCTATTTTGCTTTTATTTTTCTGAAATGTCCCTGACACTGAGATTTTAGTTCTATTTTGGTTATTTATGGAGTCAAAACACGTGATTTAGCCTTGATTTGCATTATAACTGTTTATGTTAAAAGAAGGATGGCACTCAGAATGAACAATTCATGGCAATTCCACTTTCAATTGATGTGGAAAAAAATCAAAATCTATTTTATGGGATTTTTTGCACTAAAATGTGCACATTATACTTTGAGGGGTGTTAAAGAGTCATGTGTGCCATGGAATGTGACATTTTACACTTAAAATAAGAAAACACACTTGCATTGTCTTATTTCAAGTGCATATTATCTAATTATCTTATTTTTAAGAGTAAAATACTCATTCCATGGGCAAACTATCTAATTTACCTACTCAAATTGAGGGTAAATACACTTAATTTAAGAAATTTGTACTTATTTCTAGCTTTCAATTGATGTGGAAACATTGAAAACATTTTATGGGATGTTCTGCACTAAAATGGCACATTATACATTTATAAGGGTCTTAAATGTCATGTGTGACATGTGTTATCTTGTCATTACATGTGTATACATTTGTATAGATTTTTCTTTAATTAAAAACTAAATAGTTTTGGATTTATGACTCCTTGTCCTATTTTCACTACATGGGAGAGATCCCCTGCCCCGTTCAACAGTTTAAAACAATGTAACTAAGTAACTTTTACTTAAAATACATTTTAAATTAGCTACTTATTACTTTTACTTTTACTAGAGTATTTTTTCTGATGGGTAATTTTACTTGTACTTGAGTAATATTTCATCCAAGTATTGGTACTTTTACTTGAGTATGATATTTTTAGTACTTTTTCCACCTCTGCTTTTGAAATGTTGATGACCCTTCATTCTTTCACTCTTTCTTTACTTAACTTTCTGCTCACTAGAGAATTCATGATGATCGGACATAGGCTGTGTCTGATCATCTGCCCTAGCCCTTCTATCCAAAGCTACATAGTGGTAACACCATTTTAAATGAGTGTCTGAATGTCTAGTACATGAAAAAGTACTGTAATGGACTCAAAAATTCTCACTATTGAAAATTAGTGGTCATCCATGGTCACTAGACGAGCAAATACAGTAAATCTCAGATTGTATTGCGAGAGCTCTCCTCAAAAAGCATCAATGTTGTGGCAGCTACAAATGACAAAAGATGGCACAGGCACCATCCAGGGAGGTGGAGTTATGTGACCAACGTGGAGTGAAAAGTAGTAATCATCTTTCCGAAGGGTCAGTTAACTGAGGTTACCATATATTCCACTTTATAGTCCCTGCATGATATAGCGATTAAAGGATTTATGGGTTAGGGGAGACGTTCGGACACAGTCATCATGTCTGAAACCCTCCTTTACTGTTTACTCAACACATCCAGACACAAAGAGGTGTCCTTTACTCGCTCAAATTAAGGGCTAATACACTTACTTTGGCTTAAACTTAGGCTTAAAACTTAGGCTTAGGCTTAAAACTCTCCTTTTTGATAAAGCTTATAGTTAGAGGGGCCCAGGTCATCTTGAGCTATCTCTATAGTTATGCTGTTATAGGCTTATAAGTGTTAAGAACATGACATAGCCTTCATTTTCTACTCATTTCATGCTGAACAACACTCACAAGGTACTTATGTCTCAAATGCATCTGGAATCTGGGAGCTTCTGCGCCCGTGCGCTGACATTCAAATAATAATACCGATAATGTATATGAGACAGAAAGGTCTATAAAGTCCATTAAAAGCGTGTCAATTTCCCCCTCAGTACTGCCTAATGGTGCTCTGCAGTGTCTGAGTAGGTTAGCGCCTAATTTACAGAAGAGAAATGTCATTTAGAATGCTTTTGAGCATAAACAGTAGTGTATATAGGATTTCCTGAAAGTCTACGGAAACCGTGGCTAGCCCAGCGACGCTACGAAGCCGGCAGACCAAACCAGATGAAAGTCCGCATTCAGCGCCTGCTCTGCCGATAATGCAAGCTGTAAGTAGAAGAAGAAATGTGCTGTATACCTGTGCAAAAGAAAGAAACAACGAAAGAAAAAAATGTCTGAGGACTTCAGTGTTGAGGAAGAGCATGAGTTCTTTGCTGAGCTGAATGCGGCACTTTCATCTGGTTTGGTCTGATTACCTGCGTTTCCGTGAAGGCCAAGTGAACGCAGCTTTTAGGAAAATCATATGTACACCTGAGTGTTTATGCTCTAAAAACATTCTAAATGACTTCGCTTCTAGAAAATTATGGACGCCACCCACTCAGGACACTTGGGAATACATTGGACGAGGTTGGTGTATGGAGGAATATTGACACGCAAGCTTGTGGACTTCCTTATGGACCTTTCTTTCTGTCTCGGGCCATAGACCTCCATTATTTGAATGTCAGCAGATTAGGCAAGAAGCCTCCCAGATCTCCAGATGCATTTGAGATATCAAAAAAGTACTCCAGAGTGTTGTTCAGCATGGGGGTGAGTAGAAAAATGAAGGCTAATCATGCCTTTGGGTGTACTACTATTCCTTTGGGAGGGCAAATGCACTTACTTTGGCTTAAAAACTTGTAGGCTTAGGGCCTAAAACTCTCCTTTCTGATATTAGCTTATAGGTTAGAGTGGCTCCAGGGTTATCCTGAGCTATCTCTATAGTTATGCTGCTATAGGCTTATAGACTGCTGGAGGACATAGGGGCTCCTTTTTATCATTCTGCTTCATTCTATCTCTATTCTCCCACTCTGCAGAATCTGTTAGTTCAATCTCTAACGCTCTGCTCTCTGCTTTTTCTCATAGTAGCTTCATCTGGTCTGTTCCTGTTTGGCTGTGACTCCATCCTGGAGAGAAATATCAGCTGTGCTGCTGCCATCAACACCTTTATTTGTAGCTGTTTGAGCTCAACCTATTTTTCAGTGTAGTCCTGTTTCTCTGACTGTGACTAACTGAGTGTGCTCTTTTCGTCGTCTCTGATGTGGGAGCTGGCTTGGAGCTTGTCTGCCTAGCTGTGCGTTTCCTTGATGGAGCCACCTGTGGAGCTGGTTGACAGTTGCCTTTGTATCTATGCTTCTATTTCTATGTCTGCTTCTCTCTGTCTCTTTGAACCCCCAGTCAGCCTCAGCAGATGGCCGCTCACACTGAGCCTGGTTCTGCTGGAGGTTTCTTCCTGTTAAAAGGGAGTTTTTCCTCTCCACTGTCGCCTCTACAAGCATGCTTAGTGTGAGGGATTGCTGAAGAGTCACTGAATCAATGCAATCAGCTGGTTTTCCTTAGATAGAAAACTTTGAATAAATTTGACTTAATGATCTGGTTGAATTGTAAGCTGCCTTTGGAATGATGTGTTGTGAATTGGCACTATATAAATAAACTGAACTGAATTTAAATTTATTTAAGATTATTCACCACAGAATAGTATGTTTAGGTTCACAGTTCCAAAAATATATTCAAATATCAACCTTTAGCAGATTATTTGTGTAGCAGCTGCTCAGAGTGAAAACAGTGGAACTTCATAATTCATGGTACTACATGGAAGTTGAAAAAGCCCACTTCTTTCTCACTGAATTCATTTACTCCACTGCTTCACTCAAAGAGCTTATCAGGTTAATTTTTTATCAGATGTTGTTGATTTTCATTTTTTATTACTTTCAATCATGTCGTATCACTGTTTCTGCCCTGAGGTTGTCTCTTTGTGTTTGTATGATGGAGTCAGCCAGGCCTGGGGCCAATGCCAGAAGACCCTGTTGAGTTGGGTCAATCACAGAACCGTCATCTGTCTTCAATCTCAGAGAAAAATCAAAACAAACTAAAATAGCTTTTTCACACATTGGTTTGGTTGGATTTTGCTCTTCTTTGTCGACATTGACCGTAACCATAACAATGCCTGCCGTTCTTTAGACATAATGATCCTGTTTTACCAAGCTCCACTTTTGCCAAATTTGTCGCTCTAACTGATAGATCTAGAACTAGATTGCATCATGGTGATTTCACACACCCACATCTCTGCCTAGCGCTGATCGCTGCCATCTTAGGAGGGGTAGACATTTGCTGAGCAACCACAGATGTACATAGACACCAAAATCAGTAGAGTTTTCATGTGGTTTGAGTCCTAATGATTTCTGAATACAAAAGAAAACCTTCTACAAAAAATAAGGGCAGATATGATGAAAAAATTGTTCTAATCTAAAACCAGCGCCAGGGCAGGAAGAATAGAGGATCCTCCTTACAGTGGCTAGCTATAAATGCTTACTGTAGAAGATCAAAGGAGCACAGCGGAAGATAGGATAAGTCCAATGGGAAAAACAGAGCACTGAGAGCAGAGGAGAGGCTATGGGCAGCCAGGAGGGGGAGAGCTGGTAACTGAAGAAGGCAGCCAGGTGGACAGACCATGCAAGGGCACCACCAGGGGCTATGCCCTGGCCACCCCACTGTTCTTATTTTCCCATGCCAGGAATCAAACCCATGTATCATAACTCTTCCTCATATATATATAT
>JAGKQL010000054.1:36722240-36753805 GCA_018398635.1 Cyprinodon brontotheroides | reverse complement strand
TTTTTTTTTTTACATTGGGCCCTTGATTTTACGCTATAACATCATGTTCTACTCACCCATATAAGTTTTGTGTAATTTGGAGCCGTTCTGAAGATATTCTGTTATATCCAGGTAACGTCTTCCTATGGGCAACGACTTGAAGGCAAAGACTGAACTGTTCATAATTTATTCTTTATGGTAAACCAGCATTCATAACATGTAGGTGAATCACTGTTCCCCAGACTTCCACAGTTATATTTTTTATATTTCTATTTTTTAAAAACAAAGCGTTTGTATGACGTCATCCGCGCGCGCCGGCTACCGTTCATTCATCCTGTCCGCTGAACTGCTGCTAGTTTTCCTCACATGCCTGGAAGATGTGTAGTGCTGCTACCACAGATGATCTCGCTCTAGAAATGGAATTTAACGATTCAGATTAGCTAGCCGAAGATATAAGAGGTAGAGTTTGTGCCTTCAAGTCTTTCGTCCATAGGAAGACGTTACCTGGATATAACCTAACAGAATATCTTTAGAACGGCTCCAAATGACACAAAACTTATTTGGGTGAGTAGAACATGATGTAATAAAATAAAATCAAGGGCCCAATGTAAAACAAACGAAATTCCCCTTTAATGGATGGATGGATGAAATACCTGAAATTGAACATAGCATATCAAAAATCATCAATGGTTTGTCAATAATTAGTGGAAGAATCTAATTAACAAAAAAACAATCAAACCTTTCCCATACAGTAACTGCTGATCTACTCATCCATGGTTCCATGTTTCCATAATTGCTATGACCTGGTTATAACTTTAGGTGCCTTCAATACACCGCCAGGAATATTTATTAAACTCAAGTCGGAAGTGATTTTCAGAAGCAAACAGCTTCTTATTTTGGGTCAATTAAACAACCTAAATGTCTTAAAATGTTTCAGAGTTTTTCTGAATTAAGAACTACTTGTTCTGCTTGTTCTGAATGTGAATGGATAGTTCAGACCTTATAGAAATTAAAGCCCAGGACTTTGATGTCCTCTAACATCATGCTCACACTGTTATTTTGAACATTGCTGCATCCTGATTAAGCTGAGATGACAGCACAGCCGACAGGCCCTAAATACTGTCATATTCCTTCCTCTACCTCAAAGAGTCACTAATAATTACCAGACGTGCTTTTCCTCTGACTCACCATCTCTCACACATCTAAATCTGGCCCATGTCGGCAATTTAGATGTAGAACAGACTCCTCACCATTGTTTCTAACTCCTCATTATACGATGTTGGACAAGAAACCACCTCCACTTAAAGATGGCAGTGATTATCCCGCAGACGAAATGGGTTAACATTCACATACTGAGTTTTAACTGAATAAAGCTCCCCGGACATTTTATTTGGCTGACTCATCTGGGGCTTTCATTGTTCTTAGGAGTGTAAACACACAGACGGTGCTCAGCTGCCATGCTTCAGACTGATTCATCCCATTTTTTGGAAGCTAAACAGCTTTTCAGTCACTCAGAGCAAAGTGGGTCAGTTAACTAAAGTCAGCCCAAAGGCAGGAACAGAACCGTCTTCCATCTAGAACTGCTGCTCTGATACATCACAAAAAGGTCCACTGAAATCTGGACACAAAATTACAGGTTTCTAAATCGATCAAAGCCTTAATGTTTTGGATGTACAGCAGTTAAATAGAAATAGAACTGATTATTGTTTTTATAATATCTTGAAATATTGTGTAAATTATTGAATAAATAAGTAAGCATAAATATCTTCTTAAGGTGGTGCCTTCAGCTTATGTTGTGATTAAATCAGAGAATACAATCCAAATCATTCAAGTTTTTTAAGAGAGCTGAGTTTACTAATTGTAAAGCAAACACTACAGTACACTCCAACCACCAACATTGACCTGCTACCAGCAACAGCAAACACGTTTAACTGCTGCAAAGTGTTTAACCAATGAAAATTACTATGACCACATACGGCGCTATCCATCGCACCATGGATGATGGATGGAGGGATGGGCGATTGTAGATCAACAGATGGATGGGATGATGAGCTTTTGGATGTGATGATGGATAGAAATGGAATTTGGAATGATGTTTGGATGGATGGTCATAGTTATGTTGATTTAGTAAAACACATTGCAGCAGTGTCAACATATTCTCATTATCAGTTTTATGAAAATCGTACAGTTGGCGCGCAGTAGCCAGTGACGCAGACGCTGGTTTTTCCTCGCAACAGACTGCGATGGCGCTACAGGCAGAAAGCATCTAATGCTGCAGATCCGCTTAACGGATGTAAACTGGGGAAAAACTGTGCAATAATCACTTCTTGATGTTCTCCGAACTACGTTGCTTGCTGTTTTGTATCTTAGGGTTAGGTTAATTAATTGGATGTTAAATTCTATGTGTATGATGAATTTGTGGCGTGGCGATGCTTATGCGCAAGGATATCACAAGACGCGTGAAAATACGATAAAATACGACCGAAAAAAACGCCTTTAAATTACTGCAGATAACTTTTTCGTACGATTTCGTACGAACTGATAATGAGAATACACTGGCAGTGTTGCTGTGCAGGTTGGATGGATAGAATGAATCAGAATGATGAAAAGGGGTCCCTATGTCCTCCCGCATTCTTTGCCTATAGAAGCATAAGTATAGAGATAGCTCAGGATAACCTAATCCTTTTGGATCAGGTATTAGGAAGTAGGACCAACCTATTTTTGTTAATTCTGAAAAAACACCTAGAATCAGCTGTTAATCTAAAGGTAAATTCAGTTGGAAGCTGAGCAAAGGATTCCATGTATTATCTACATAGAGGACAGATTTGGAGCTACGCAAAGTAAGCTTGGATAGATGATTTGCACTATTTGCACTAAGTGGCCGAGAACAGCACTATTTTGACAAAGTGGGCAAAATTTGTCTATCACCTCTCCTGCGAATGAAGTTGGAAAATCAGAAATTTTGTTTATATTGGCATCACGAAATCCAGTCAGGGAATAGATGTGTCTGTGAGCTACAGTGAAGGAGTGTAGTGGATATAAGCCTTTTTTATATTAAAAATGTAAGATAGAAAAAATAATGTTGACAAAGGATGGAGTGAAATGCTCTCTAGATAATTTAAGGTGGTTAAAAAAAGTTTTTTTAATTAAACCCTAGAAGGATAGTTTGTGGTCCAAACCTCCAGCACAGACGGATGCCTTCTTTCCCCTACTCCACAGATGTCTACCCCAGAACTCCTTTTATCTGGTAAGGAATACTGAAGCCTCTAGAGGCTAGCTCCAGCCATCCATAGGCTCTCCTGGGTCTCATAAGCTCTACCTCCATAGCTGGCTTCTCCCATGTACCACTGTCCTACTCTGACGGAGGAGTACTCTCTACCCACCCTTCGGTGTTCTGTCTTTCAGGTGGACAACCAATCTGCAACTGTCTTCCGATGTTCCTCTGCAGTTAACTTCTATAGGTAGGCTCAGCCAGCTGTAGCCGCGCCCCACTGACGCTGTTTCCGAAGCTGATTTCTTCTCTCTGCCCTTTCTCTCACCTCTAGAGCACTGATTCCCGGCAAGGATATTCCGATCTGCTGTGATTCCAAAGCTCCAGAGGGTGACATGGATGGCAACCTGTTCCCGGTTATGTTTTGTTCTCTTCCAGTTTTCTCACACTGATCTCCTGCTGCTCCTGTCTAAGCTCCAGAATGCCGTCTCATCTAACCCTATGTTGTCAAAGTTATTTGTCCACTGATGAGGGACAGCGGGGCCCTTAACTGGCTTACGGATAGCCAGACGTACCGCTGAAAACGGCCGCCATCCAGACCTATCCTTGGAAAAGGTGGTGGTATTACCCATACATGTACCGTCTCTGAATTTGTTGAACGTAGGAACGCCAATAGCTTTGTTGCTTTGTAAATCGATGTCCGTCATTAATAGGCAAAACTAACCACCAACAGACTCCACGGCCGTTTGAAATGGTTTTCAGGCCAGGCGGGTTTCTATGGAGGACCAACTCTGCCATATTTAAAAATAAATACATAAATAAATAAAATGCTCAATAAATATATAAGCATACAATTAATTGCCAACAAAAATACAATAAACAAATAAATGTAAGTAGAAATTAAATTATAAAGTGAGACATAAATGTATATAACTCTTAATTAGCTTATTTATTTATTTGCCTTTGTAATATTTACCTTATTTATTTTTTTGTCCTTCATATTCTTCAACTTTATTTTTTAATTACTTATATTTTTAAGTATTTATTTATGTGCATGTTACAATATTTTTGTCTGTTTTATTCTTCCATTGTATTTTTTTTTTACCTTAGTTATTTCTCCGTCGCTATTTATTTCTCTCTCTGCCCTTTTTACATTTCTGTATGCATTTCTATCTCATTATGCAAATGAGGAGGGGGTGTGTCCTAGAGAGTCAACTTCTGCTCATTGGTTGCTTTGGCCCCATCTTCTCTTAACTCACAGAGCTCAGAGTACTAAGTTAAATGTTCTCTTTTCTGTTGCTGTTGTTCAATAAAAGTGCGTTTTAAGATCATTTGAGGCGAGAATATTATACTTTTAGGCATCACAATTTCTCTCTCTGCTTATGTGCAATCATACCTGGATTCCTGGCAGCAGGTTCCACCAAGCTGTATTAACCTTTTTTTTTGCTTGTCTTAAAATAAACATTTTAACTTTTATAGTCTCTCTGTGTGTTTCTGCAAGTGGGCAAGAAATATGAGGCCCATCATGACAGTTATGAACTAATATTTCCTGGACTCTTGACCACACTGTATTTTGTACAGGCAATGGGAAATTGAACCCTAATTTTTAAGTAATTTATTCTCACATTGAAAAAAGACTCTAGGCTAACCGAGCATTTCAAGTTAATTAAATTACAATAGATGTTACTAATGCAGATAAAAATGATGAATGGATGACATATATCTAACCTTTACTGACACAGCTAAAAGCAGTCCTACTGATGTAAACATCTAGTGCAAATTGTGCGGAATTAGTGTCACTCCTGAGTGTTGGGTCCTTTCAGGAGTCACCCTGAAGCTCCTCCATGTTAATTCAACCAGAACTACTGCTTCTTCTCACCTGCCACTTATGCCGCCGTCGTTCCCCTCCATTTCTTCACTGTGTTCATCCCGTCTTTCATCCGGGTGACCTCTCCTGTTCCGCCATCATTCTATGTATTAAGATCAATGTGTGCTGGCGGAGAGGCAGCACCCACAGGGCAGTGAGCCGTTCCGCTTAACCTTCTGAAGTCGCTCGTTATAACCTGTTCGCTTGCAGACGTTGACTTAAAAAGCTGCACACAGACTCCAAACTGCTGAGTGACAATCTTGACATTGTGTGTTCCTAAAGATTGAATCACACTACACACAGAGATGTTATACTGATCTCAGTCATGGAGGGGCCTTCATTTCTCACCTTATCTCTTCCAAAAACCCTGGGTCACCTTCAACTCTTCTTCACTTCTCATTTTAGCATTCACTCACTTTCATTTTCTCCTCCTTCATCCTCCTCCTCTCAGAGCCCTGGTAATATTTGCCATAAATCATGTCTTTGAGACTCACATACACACTGTGTTTGCCAGCTGTACCTCGCAGTGCCTTGTTTTTCTGATCCCCAGGCAATAACAATGCAGGCAGAATCAGGATCTGTGTGAATATTTTGGAAACAGTTAGCATTTAGCTTCTGAGTCTGAAAACAAACACTATTAGGGTAAAAAAAGACATCGTATCTAGTGAGAAACCAGAGCAGTTCCTCCAGTAAAGGTTAGTGCTGGAGCAGGCCAAGGCATTCAGGGGCAGACGGATGTGTTTGATGAGATGCTCAGCTTTGGAACGTGATCTGAGTGTAGATTGTTCTCCGACTTCAAGCAGAAGACTTTTTAATCTTTCATTTTAAGATGTTCATTTCAGTCTGACATTTAGGGTGGCACACAATGATCATGTTTAAAGTGATGCCAAGAGCAATAAAGAGGAGGTTAAACATTAATTTATAGGCTCTGGCTGACTTGCAAAGCAATCATTTGATAATATTGGTGGGAATTCGTCTGACGTATTCCTTCATCCATACCTGCTTAGTCTTGAAGGGACACTGTGGGGCTGTTGATTGTCTCACTGGGGAAGAAGAGCCCCAAACAGAATGCATGCTGATGATGAAGACTCTCAGCCATCCAGGTCATAGTCTTTTCCTCAGCAGGTTGTCATATCCACTGACTTCAGTTTGAAGACACTGGTTCCCATCCTGGATGGGAAGCAAAACGTCTTCAAACTTGGAAATAAAGTCCAGTGGATTGTTTTTTAACGTCCTTGGAATTAACAGAATGTACTTCTAGAAGTAATTTAACTGCAACAAATGTTTTACTTTTACTGAACTAATAAGTAATGCTTTCTTTGCCTGGCCACAGTTTCTGTGACTCTTCTGGCTTCTGGTTTACGCAGTGATGCTGTCATGTTCTTCAGGAAGGGTACGAATTCTGATGACTTCAGTGTTACATTTTGTTTTGGGTTTTCAAAGATGATTAACTAAAATCACAGGATGCTGGAAAGATAATAGATAACTTATGATGGAGGAGCTGTAAGTGGGGCTGGTAAACAAGAAAGGGTTTTCTACTATTTATCATCACAGCCTTGGATAGATGTGTCAATCTTAAAAGTATAACATTTTCCATGTTTGTTTTTCTCTGAGTTTCTAAATAAATCAGGGTCAAAGAGTGCTGAGAGACGTGCCCACACAGTCGGCTTTGAGCATGCAGCGATGGCAAAGGACAAACGGCTTGCAAATTAGGAGAGAAGACTTTTTTATTGAGGTGAAACAAAATGAGTTCACGCAGAGAATCCCGAGGATTGCTGCGGTGCTACTGAGCAAAGAGGAGTGAAAACAAGATTAGCTATTGAGCTCTGGACACATTGGCACTCCACTGATTAAAGAAGCAATTCCCAACAAGTGTTCATCAACCAAAGGGGACCTTGCTTTTGAATGAGTGCTCCTGACTCATAAACTGTTAACTAAGTTTTGTTTGCAATACTACAGAAATTATGCTAAAAGCTCAATTTCCTTGTTCACTCCCACATAGATCATGTGGACCATTAGAAGTATATTTCTACATGCATGTTAAGGTTTTTCTTGGATAAGATAATTAATCAGATAATGTTCTGAGGTTTTTTATTCTTTCCTTTAAAAAATATTTGTAAAAAAAGTTTCTCATTTTAGGAATCCAGTCTGTGTGGTTTGTGTTTGTTTTCCTTCCTCCACCAGGCGGTGCCCCTGGTTCTGGTTGGCCTCTTCACGCACTCTGCGTGATGGTTACCCTTACAAAGGAGAGGACTCTTAAGCTGCTTTACTGCCGCCTCACCTCACTTGTGAGTGTTTGCCAGTTTTGGGTACTCTAGCCAAGCAGAGTTATTGCTGAGTCAGCTGAGTTTTTTTTTTACCTGAGTGTTAATCTGGCCTTTTTGCCTTGCCTCTTGGCAGGAAGTCATTCCTGCAAGCTGGATGTTTCGGACCTGGACTCTTCTCCTGGAAGGACCTTCTGGAGAACCAAACAGAGCTGAGGTTTCAAGTTTATGGTTTGGACTCAACCTTTTTCCCCAAGGATCGTCTGGGGCTTCTCTCTGAGCAGGGGATACATCTCCACAAACACCCGTTGAAGTACCGCAGGAAATCTCAGTGGCAGTCAGCTTCTCCGTTCACCAAGGAACAATCGCAATCTGGGTAAACCCTGTCCGCCCTCCATCAAACAAGACAATCACTGGAACATCCCACACTGACTGGATTCAACAAGAGACACCTTTTTCTGGAAACATGAGTTCTGCAACCTATTCCTCCTATTTCAAATCGAAGAATCCTAACTTCCCACTGAGCCTTGAACTAACTCGTCAGTGTCTTTCCCTCACCTCACCATTCAGTATCCAGTCCCCGACAGTGTTCAGAGCAGCACAGGACTTACCTGCATCACTCCAAATAAACTCTGTTCAACTTTTCCCTGGTCTCTCTGTTCTGGTCTTCTGCATGTGGGTCAGAGCACTGGATAAAATCATGACAGGGAAAAGGACACAAAGATTTGATTTGGTAAGTGTTTATTTTAAAGAAAGTGAAATGAACCATTTAAATGAAAAAAATCAAGTCTGTTGGGCAACAAGGTTACATTGGTGAGACCAAAAGCCAAGAAAAGCCCAGCGAGCGGAGGAGGGAAGGGTCCAGTATCTCCCCTGCTGTAACAAAGTGTAACCCCTCCTTTATTACTAGTATTAGTAATACAAATATGTAGTACCTATAACCCAGAAGGAGAATCTAGTCTAGGTTCAGTGAGGAGGCTGTTGGTTTTTTCACCTGCACAAAGGTTCAGATATCCACCCCAAATAACACACTGGACAACAGATTAGCGGAAATATATAAGGTGTATTGAACTTAGTCACATGTAAACAGTTGACTCAACATCAGAAAAATAAAAGTCCATCAAGTCCTTCCTTCTTATATACAACAATTAGAACCACTGAAGGACTTAAAAAAACACTCTGAGATCTCAGGCATAAAAAGTTCAAGGTCCAAAAATAAAATAAAAATACTGAGTGCACTCAGTCCTACCACCCTCTCAATAAGTGTCCATGAATGGAAAATGGTCCAGAACAGGCAATACGAAGGGAGGCGGTGCAACCCAGTAGAAGATCCAACCACAGTGGGAACCAATGGAACAAGTGGAAGCAGCAAGGTACGGACTCGCCTCTGCTGAAATCTCCAAAAGGAAAAAAAAACCAGCCTGCACAGATGTGCAGGAAAATTACTCTCTAACTCTACACAAATTTGCATTTATTAGATCATTGTTAATGACTAGTTCCACAAATACTCTTTTACTGCATCTAACTCATAGGAACCTCACTTACTCAAGCAATAACCACATATAAAAAACATTTTCCCCTCAGTATACCAATAAAGTGGTTGAAACAACAATCCAAAAATTCAATATTTACAGCACAAGTTAAATAAAATGCACCTAAACCATCACATATTTTAACTTTGTTCATTTAAATCCCTTCAAAATCTTTCCCGACTGGTTTTTTAATAAAATAAAGAACTCCTTTAGTAGCATTTGACACTTTGCTAACTCAATTAGCATGCTAACACAGTGTAAGCAACTTAGAAACTCACCGGGATATTGGTCACACAAAACTCAAAGAAATCCAAGCAGGATCATAGAAATGAAAATCCTCTCCGATTAATTCGGTAACACAACAAGAATTCTGCTTATCACTGTAAGCTCTCTACTTCTGCCTCCCACGCCAACCGCAGACGGCGATGATCCAGATTTTTCTAGAAAAAACTCTGCCGTCTGTTACAGAGAGCAGGGACTTCTTCGCCTTTGGAGTAGGATGACTGATCATCTGCTGCCCCCTTGTGGCTAAGCTCTACATCATAAATGAGTTGAGTTGAAGGAGCTGTGCAGGTTGCTGCAGCTCCATTTGTAGGGTGTGAGAGTTAAATTAACCTGGTTACAAAAGCACCACTCCCTTTTGATACAGGGCTGATCTAACACAACAGGTGTTGCCAAAGACCACCTGATGCATTCCACTCAAACCCATCCCTGCAGCTAAACCAGACAGCCGACAGGGTTGTCAAACCCTGACCCATAAAGGCAGCAACCATACAAATATTCTGCCTCTGACCAGCCCCAACTTTAGAAACACGTTTAAACAAAGCAAAAAACAAACTATCTAGGTCTCTTTCATTAAGCCGGGCGTACACTGTATGATTGTTTTGCCCTTTTCATAACGCTTCTCCAGTTGTGTGGGCAATTAGTCTCTCGAAACCACCTCCTGATCAGAAATGTTAAAGTCAGCAGAAAATCAAACAGGTTAGAAATTTAGTTGCCCACAGTGAGGTGTTTGTGGGAAATTCTTGCTGTTGAAGTACAGATCAAGCGTTCATGAGCCGATTTACCAGAACCTCATGCACTGCGCATGTGCAGACAAGGGAATTATTAATGTCAGATGAATTTCTTGGCTTTGTACATAAATCAGCATTCAACGGTTCTTCCAAAGACAAACGAGAAACATCCAGCCTCATTTTTCTGGGTTTTTTTTATAATTCAGTTCATCTTCAATTTTTTTTTTTTTTTATTTCCATTTCACAGCTTGTTGCTCAAACTGTTACCTGTGGAGTACCACAGGGATCAGTGCTAGGACCAATTCTCTTTACTATAAATATATATGCTCCCAATCAGTTGAATTATTAGACAGCATGGCATTAATTTCCACTGTTATGCTGATGATACCCAGCTATATCTGTCTATAAATCCAGATGAAGCTTAACCCATTACATATAGATTACAGGCATGTCTTGAAGACATAAAAACCTGGATGACTCTTAACTCTCTGCTTCTGAATGCAGACAAAACAGAAGTTATAGTCTTTGGACCAGAGTCTCTGAAAAAGAAGCTGATTAGTCAGTCACTTCATTTGGATGGGATTAAACTGATTTCAGATAATAAAGTAAAAATCTTGGTGTTATTTTTGATCAGGACAAGTCATTTATATCGTCTATCAACGGAATTTCCTTCTTTCATCTGAGGAATATTGCAAAATAATAGAAATCTCCTGTCCAGGGGTGACGCTGAGAAACTAGTCCATGCATTTGTTACTTCAAGGCTGGACTATTGTAATTCTTTACTATCAGTAAGTCCACAAACTGTAGTTAAAAGCCTTCAGCTGATCCAAAATGCTGCAGCCAGAGTTCTGATGAAAATTTAAAAGAGAGATCATATCTCCTATCCTTTATTAGCTTTCTGTTAGATACAGATTAGTATTTAAAATCCTCCTTTTCACATATAAAACCCTAAATAATGAAGCTCTGTCTTATATTATATATATGATTGTTCCTTGTGTAAAGAACATTTTGCTCTCAATCTAGGCAGGTTTACTAGTGGTTTTCTAGAATTTCTAAAAAGTAGAATGGGGAGGCAGATCTTTTAGTTATCAGGCTCCTCCTGTGAACCAACTACCAGTTTAGTCCGTGAGGCAGACACCCTGTCTACTTTAAGATGGTAGGCTTAAAACTTTCCTTTTTGATAAAGCTTCTAGTTAGAGTGGCTCAGGTTATCCTGAGCTATCTCTATAGTTAGGCTGCAATCGCTGGTGAACATAATGACTCCTTTTCATTATTCTGAGTCATTCTTCGTCTATTCTCTCATTCTGCAGAATTGTAGTTCTAATCTCTAACGTTTCTGCTCTCTCTGCTTTTTCTCATAGTAGCTTCATCTGGTCTGTTCCTGTTTGGCTGTGACTCCATCCTGAAAGAAACATCAGCTGTGCTGCTGCCATCAACACCTTGGTTTCTAGATGTTGGAGATTGGCCTGCTTTTCAGTGTAGTCTTGTTTCTCTGACTTAGACTAATTTTATGTGCTTGCTTTCATCCTCTGACATGGGAGCTGGCTTATGCTATGTTCACACCGGACGCGATTCAAGCAGAAGAAATCGCCGTCTGCTGCTTCATTTTGCCGCTTGTACCAGTTAGTTCTGACGACGCTGCTCTGAAAGCAGTGCTTTTGCTGCTCTTTGGCTGCAAAAGTGAGCTTCTAATTATCCTTTCTGCCTTGCAGCTATATTTGCTGCGATCAGTGGTTATAAAGTAGTTTTAATATGTGTTTAAGTGAGAAAGTAACCACCTGAAAACTTCATCAGTGCAGTCAGTTCATCCAGATTACAATCCTGCCTCCCAATATTATTTCTGTCATGGAGCCGCTCAGACCCCCACACACCAGCAGTGCGCTGTCAGTAGGAATCCCGTTAAAAGAGCAGCCTCTGGCCGGGTCGCCTCCTCGCGGTTCAAGGCAGCAGCTGGTAGGTGTTTTCATCTAAATAATCCAAACTGCAGGCAGCAGGATAATAAGCGCTTAACATGTTCTGTCGGCAGGTTTCAGCATTTTAAGTTAATTTGAGCGTTAATAAAGTGTTTCAGAGGTGATCACAGGCGGCTCACAGTATCATCAGCGCTGTGTCTGTCAGATCAGCTTCTCTGATTGGTTGATGGTAGCGTCGAGCAGTAAAGTTCTATTTTTCCATCCTGAGCAGTAGCGGCGTTTGGCCAGCGCTGGGGAGCGTTTAAGCATCTGGCGCGCTAAACAGCTCCGCCAGCTGCTAAAAACGTGCTGCGGGACCTTTGCTGTAGCCTTGACGTAGCGTCCACCGTGACTTTGCATGTAAACTAGCTGCTTCTGTCGCGCCAGCTGCGCCCGTGGTGAAACGCAGCATTAGAGCTCATCTACCTGGCTGTGAGTCTGGGTCTGCTGAAGGGTTATTTTGGTAAACAAATGAGTTTTCCTCGTCACTACATGCATTCTTGGTGTGAGAGATTACTTTCTAGTCAATGAGTCGATGCAATCAGCTGTTTTTCTTTAGATAGAAAACTTTGTACCAATATGACTATATGATCTGGTTTTATTGTCTCTGTAAAGCCTTTTAATGATATGTTTCAAATTAGTGGTAGAAATAAACTGAATAGATTTTTTAAAAGCTAAAACATGTCTACCTAAAGAGATTCTCTCGACTGAACCATTGTAATTATTCTCACTCACTAGACGCGTCTCCCTGGACGCGTCTCCCTAAGACTGCAGACACCCTATAGCTCAAAAACAAGGCTTTGGTTTGTGATAATTAACTAATGTCAGTAGCAGCTGCTGCAGTTGCAGGCTACAAGACAAGGCTAAAGCCCCGCCATTACTGGTGTTAGCTCATTCCATACATAAAACAGGGCTGTGGGGCTGACACACCACTGCCCTTCACAGACATTGCTTAATATTTTTGGCTAAGGTCCCAGGAATGACCTCTGCAGCTCTAATGAAGAATCTCTTCTCCTTCCTTAACAGCCTCGTCTTCCTAACCTCCCTGTCTGCTTCAATCGCATCACATTACACAGCCTTCCCCAGCTGTAGTCCACAGCATTCAAAAGAGCTTGTGACATGATGCCTGAAGCAGGGGGATGAAATCAGCTGTTCTGTTACGGACGTGCACCTACGTCTGCTGTAATTGTAAAGAGCCTGGTTACCCCTCAGGGTAACATTAATACTCACCTTCTGCTCTATGCTGCATTATCCATAAAGCTCACAGTAAAATATAGTGATTTGTTGTTGTAGCCATCTGGGGTTTGTTCAGAGAGCAGCCTGGGGAGAAACCTGCAAAGCTGTGATTAATTCTATAGTCTGCTGAGGTCATGTCTGAAGGTGGAAAATTCAAGAAACGGAGATAAACTAAAAAGAATGTCAGACCCTGTATGATTTGCTTTATGTTTGCCGCTGGAATATTCAGGTTGACGTCAGGGAAAGAGTTCAGCTCCATCCTCAGGATGAAATTGCCGCAACCTGAAGACGGTGGCGGCTGCAATGTCTGCGGACGTCCGACTGCAGGCATTGGATGACTGCAGTAAGCATTTATCTATGGTTAGGGCGTTTTCAATTTTGCTTCTATCCTGAAACAGTTAATTAAACTTTGGAGAAACTCGCCTCTGCATTTAACCCATCCCATTAGGTAGCAGTGGGCTGCCATTGTCCGGCGCCTTGGGAGCAGTGTGGGGGTTGCTCAGGGAAGTAGAGTGGCAATCCACGGGAGTGGTCTTGAACTCAAAACCCCAGGATTCTAAGTGCAATCCTCCAACCACTAGGCCCAAAGCACGCATTAGCATGTTGGGTCCTGCCCAAGGACCAACAGTAGCAGCTCATCCCCCCCAGCTAGGATATGCATCCAGGCTTCCTGTTTACAGCACAGGTGACTTACCACTTCAGCTAGCCAGCCGCTAGTTGAAGTCCCAATCCCATGGACTGCCACTCTGGGTCCCTAAGCAAGACCCTTGACCTCACTCTGCTCCCCAGGAGCATTTAAAGATGGTTTGCTCTCATCTCTAAATCACTTTTTCAGAGAAGATGCTTCTCTCATTTGTTCAGAGGCTCATGAACCTTGGCCTATGTTTTCCCAGTTTTTTATTGTCATTACATCGTCACAAGTACAGGGCAACGAAATGAACTCTCTGCATTTAACATTTCACCTGGTCAGCCAGGCCAACAATGAAATTAACGTCTCCCTTTTCAGAGGAATAGGTCAGTATCGGGTATTGCAGGACAACAAAGATCTCAACGGTTCCCAAAACTAAGGGGTGGACATGTTTGTCCAGTTCAATTTGCATGTTTTCTAAGCCATAAAAACACTTTCTTAGGCTACTCTGTAATGCCTCTTGGAACTCAACGCTAATCCAGAATTGATAAAGCTTCCTGTATGGGAAGCAGAATGTCTTCACACTTGGAAAACAAAGTCCACTAGTTTGTTTTTTTACATTTTAAACTTTTTTTGGATGACTATGTCCTGAATGACTGAGAATCTTCACCAGTATTCAGAGATAAGGCTTTATTATTTCCATTATTCGGGTGATGTAACCTCATTATCTAAAAATTTCTCCCTCAGAATGTGATAAAATTCAAGGATTTATTTTAATGTACAAATCATCAGTGACACGAAGCATTGTTTTCCACCAGAGAGCAAAACTTGGCTTTAGTTAATTCATTGACTAATGAAGTCATCCATTTGCAGCTCTGCTGATAAAACAGATGGAAAATGGGATTCTATCAGGATGTGATTTAAGCTCAAAGGGCATCGCCTTCACTTTAAAATACTGGTTCAGATATAAATCTAGCAGTAGAAGAAGAAATTGGTCCCAGGGATCAGTCAGGTTTACGTTCTTGGCTGATGTAATGGATTTAGCATCCTGTCTTTGGTATCTTTGGGCCATACCAGGGGCCCGGGGCAGTTTGGAGGGCGCTGGCCCCTGCGGGCCCTGCCTACAACCAGCTATATTCTCTAGGTTGTGGTTTGAGGACCCAAATGCAGGGGCAGGGAGGCAGAAGTGAGTTTCTTGTTCATTTCATGAAAGGTAAACAGACAGCTGAGGCAGGAATCCAAAACTCCAACAAGAAAAAACTTGAACAAACCAGAAACCATGGGGACGACAGAGGAAAACAATCATGACGAAGTAAGACACTGTAAGACGTTGTAGTTCGGAGTTTGACGACGAACCAGCACTGAGGAACGGCACAAAGAGTGTATTCTAATATCTATATCTAATAACTTTCAAGATAACTTTAACAGAGTTCTCCTCCCCCAAAAGAAGGTAAATTGTAGCAGATCATTGTCAGATAGTGCAATTATAAATTTTAAAGAATCTGCTTCACTTTCTCTCTCCTGTGTGTTGCTGAGCAGTGCTGCAGAATGCAAAAGCTTAGTTTATTCCCCTTCACAGGTTGATGATTTTGTTGATGGGGTTGCTAGTTCTCTGCATACTGCCTTAGACAACGCAGCTCCTTTGAAAATGAAAACCGTTAAAAATAGAAAGCTTGCTCCTTGGTTTAATGCAGAGCTGCTCACTTTGAAGCAAAATGCTAGGAAACTGGAGAGAAAATATCGCTCCACAGGCCTGCGGGAGTCCTTCCTAGTCTGGAAAAATAGTTTACTGTATAAAGAGGACCCTTTGTAAAGCAAGAGCAGCATACTTCTCCTCATTAATAGAGGAGAATAAGAATAATCCTAGATTTCTTTTTAATCCAGTTGCCAAACTCACCCAGAGCCATAGCCCTGTTGAACCGTCCATTCCACCTGCTCTTAGAAGTAATGATTTTATGGATTCTTTATAAATAAGATTGATCTTATTAAAAATAAGATCATTAGCACTCCTCTATCCGCGATTGGTTTGTCTCTGGAGGGTGGGGCAGCATCTGAGGTAGTCATGGAATCTGAACCGGGTTTAGACTGCTTTGATCCAGTTGAACTTTCAGAGTTAGCAAAACTATTGTCTTCATCTAAGCCTTCAACTTGGATGTTAGATCCAGTTCCAACCAGGTTATTTAAGGAGGTATTCCCTTTGATCTCCTCCTCCATTTTAGATGTGATTAATCTATCTCTGTTACAGGGATATGTACCTAAAGCTTTTAAGGTTGCTGGAATTAAACCTCTGCTTAAGAAACCGTCTCTTGACCCAGATGACTTGGTCAATTATAGACCTATATCCAATCTTCCTTTCTGATCTAAAATTCTTGAGAAAGTAGTTGCCAAACAAGTGTGTGCGATCACTTCCACCATAATGAACTTTTTGAAGAGTTTCAGTCTGGCTTTAGAGCTCATCATAGCACTGAAACAGCTCTGGTGAAAGTCACTAATGATATTCTCATGGCCTCAGATAATGGACTTGTATCTGTGCTCGTCCTGTTGGATCTCAGTGCTGCATTTGATACAGTTGATCATGATATTATTTTTAGAAAGACTTTGAATATTTTGTTGGAATTAAAGGAACAGCACTAGACTGGTTTAAATCTTATCTATCTGATTGATTTCAGTTTGTTCATGTTAATGACAGATCTTCCTCATGCTCACAGGGTTACCTGTGGAGTACCACAGGGATCAGTACTAGGACCAATTCTCTTTACTTTATACATGCTCCCAATCGGTAGAATAATTAGACATAATCCTAGGCCACTGCCTCCGAGAACTAAAATATATCAAAAAATAAATAAAATAGGAATTAAACCAATAAAACTAGAAAACATGGAGCAAAGTAAAGCATTACAGAATCAAGACCGTGACAGGTAAGAAAGAAGATAAGACAAACAATATAAGAAAACATCCCTAGATTTTAATACATTCTGAGACAATATTAAAATAAAATGTAGTCACATTTGATGATGTTTAAAGGTCATATTTATGATTATGCTGCATTACAGGGTGCTGAGACGGTCCTTAACGATCTTCAGTGTGATATATAGAAGGTTTCAGAGGTCACTTGTTTCCACAGAGGTTTGATGCTGCCACTAGCAGCTCTCCAGGTCTGAACACAGAAGTTAGATTTGATTATTGAGATAAGAGAGAAGAATGACAGTTTTCTTCTCTGACCAAGACCTTTTTAATGTTTTATATGAGATTGTCCTGTGTTGCTGATGCTATTTTTTTGGGGTACAAATTGTTGTTTGCCGGCACAGAAAAAATCTCCTGGACCCTGAGAGAAAGAGGCTTAACAAATATCATCTCTAACTTTGCTCTTGACCCTGAACTTTCAGTGGGAGCAGCTGCATGCCAGTGTGCAGCTAGGCTTCAACCCAAACAAGAAAGTGAAAGGCATGAATGCATGATCAGGACAGCAGACACAGCAGAGAGCACAGACACGCAGCTCGTTATCCAGCACATCTCACCAAATCCCAGGCTTATTAACCCTCCTGTGCTCACTTCCTGCCTCTCGCTGCAGGGGATTGTGGGTGTTGTATTGAAATATTGACTGCTGATATTCCCACAGGTCCAGCATGTACCAGCTCCTTGTCAAAAGCATTAAATGTCACACACTTCAGCAGCTCAAACCCACAACCAGCAGAGATGGACGGCCACACAAAGATCCTCCCTGTTAGCCGGAGTCAGACACATGCAGGTGCACTCACTCAGCTGAAGAGACAGGCTGCAGCCCTCACACACACTGCTACACACAGTCATAGACATGCCCTCATTAATGCAAATGATAAACAGTGAGACCAACCGAAGCCGCTGAGGGATCTATGGCACAGCTCAGAATCACCAAATTGTACCCAGCCCTCGTCTGTCTGTGTGTTTCCTTTCTGTTTTTTTCCGGATGGAATGTGTAAAGCATACGTGAGCCCTGCCAGCAGCGTTATTCCACAGTCTTACCTCTTTCTTACCTTTTTTGGAGATCTGATTTGCTCTCCTATCGATTTAGTAGAGACGCAGGTGGCCGGCCCCCCCACTGCTACTAATGCTGAGCCGTGTCAGGTCAGCAGGCTGCCGCAGCAGACAGCGCGGCCCCCATCAATAAAAGCCGGGTAATTGGGAATTTGTGATTCCATGATGCAATCAGAATGAGGTTGAGCGGAGAGACATGGAGGAAAA
Source organism: Cyprinodon brontotheroides (assembly GCA_018398635.1). Classification (NCBI taxonomy): domain Eukaryota; kingdom Metazoa; phylum Chordata; class Actinopteri; order Cyprinodontiformes; family Cyprinodontidae; genus Cyprinodon; species Cyprinodon brontotheroides. The sequence continues at coordinate 36,735,902 of JAGKQL010000054.1, read as the reverse complement.
TACAAAGTATCCAAAGTTGACTTGGAAATCTTGTCTTCCTTACTTTTCACTCCCTCTCTCTGCTCGGCAGTGTGCGCCTCATTCCTGATGAATCATTTCAGCACTTGAGGCTAAATGAAAAGCCCTGAAAGATGGAAGGTTATTAGGGGGAAATGAGAAGGAGAGACGGAGAGAGGCTTTGATGCGCTGCAGATGGAGTCGAGTTGTGATCTTCGTGGAAAAGATGGACTGAAAGAAATCCTCTTCATCATTGCAAACCTCCCCTTTATTACATTCTTCTCCATCAGAGAGCACCATGGCTGACGGAATGATTTTCGCGACCAGAAAAGGACATAGAGCTGGAAGGAAAACAGCCCAAGCAGAGGTCTGGATTAAAACGCTGGAGCAGCTGCTTTAGCCCAGAGAAAGGCTGGAGGCAAACAATACCAGGAGAAATGGTGGAAATGAGATTGCCACCAGAACCAGAGAGTTTCTAAACCTAGAAATGCTGACAGTTTCAACTGAACACAAAAGTTCAGGCAATTTATTTATTAACTGAAACTGGAGAAATGAGATCAGGAATTTCAGCAAGTCGGATCAGATTCAAAATAGCAAGAGAAGAATCTTCTCAGACATTCAGATGTCGCACCATGGACCGGGGGAGACCCACAGGGCATCCAGAGGCTTCATATGACATACAGTCAGTAGTCATCATCATCATTGTTATCATCATCATTTTCTTCATTGCTACCATTATCATCGTTATGTCATCAACAGAGCACTTCGCTCTCAATCTGCAGGTTTACTAGTGGTTCCTAGAATTTCTAAAAGTAGAATGGGAGGCAGATCTTTTTGCATTATCAGGCTCTCTCCTGTGGAACCAACTACCAGTTTTAGTCCGTGAGGCAGACACCCTGTCTACTTTTAAGGCTAGGCTTAAAACTTTCCTTTTGATAAAGCTTATAAGTTAGAGTGGCTCAGGTTATCCTGAGCTATCTCTATAGTTATGCTGCTATAGGCTTAGATCACAGCTGGAGGACATAGGGACCCCGCATTTCATCATTCTGCTTCATTCTATCCCTATTCTCCCACTCCACAGAATTTGTTATTTCAATCTCTTCTATTATGCTCTATCTTCTTTTTTTTCCGTAGTAGTTTCATCTGGTCTGTTCCTGTTTGGCTGTGACTCCATCCTGGAGAGAAATACCAGCTGTGCTGCTGCCATCAACACCTTTGTTTATAAATGTTCAAGATCAGCCTGTATTTCAGTGTAGTCCTGTTTCTCTGACTGTGACTAGCTAGCTTTGCTCTCTTCATCGTCTGACATGGGGCCTGGCTTGGAGCTCGCCTGCCTGGGTTTTTCTCTCACTGATCAGTGGGTTAGATCAGTGATGTAGCTTGTGCCCTGAGAGTGTTGCAAGTACGAAAACCCTGAACAAAACCCTCAACCCCTGATTGCTCCTCAGGCGCCACACAATGGCAGCCCACTGCTCCCCAAGGGGATGGTTCAAAATGCAGAGAACAAATTTCCCCATTGTGGGACAATAAAGGGAATTACAAGCATGCTGGTTTTCCTTAGAGAGAAAACTTTGAAATGAATCTGACTGTATGATTTGGTTGAATTGTCTATAAAGTGTCCTGAGATGACAAGTGTTGTGAATTGGCACTATAGAAATTTTAATAATCACCTGCAAGGCTGCAAACAGCTGTCATATGCAGTGCTCTCCTCCCAGCTCCAAATCACCAATATCCTCATTGTTCACATAAATTGGCAAAAACTGCATCCATGTTTAAACTGATGTGAGGGAACAACTGTGAACATCTAAACCTGATGATGTGTTTAAATCCCTCTGGAATGACTGTAACTCCTTCACAGGCGTTGATCCAATTCAATTAATTTTATATAATTAGTACTAATTCAGAATACGCCATCTCAAGGATCTTTAGAAAGACTGGTGAAGACTCTCAGTAATCCAGGTAATAGTCATTCCAAAGAAGTTAAAAAACACTCCACTGGACTTTGTTTCCAAGTTTGAAGACGTTTCCCATCCATCCAGGAAGCCTTTTTAATAAAAAATGTCAGAACTAGGATTGGGTTTATAGAATAGACCAAACAACGCCTTTTGGCCTAGAAAACATGAAAATTGAACCAGAAGAACGGGACCGCCCCTTAGGAATGGGGAGTCGTTTAGGTTCTTTGTAAACTGGCAATACCCACTACTGGTCCATGCCTCTGAAAGCGGGGTTGTTAGTGGGAATTATTGGCCTGGCTGGACAGACGAGATGTTTTGGATCCCTGGATGGGGGTGGGGGTTTTGATGATAGCGGGAAGGACTCTATTGCTGCGTTGTAGGTTTTCCTCTGGACACTATGAGGAATTAAAGCTAAAAATACAGCAAATGATGGATCAGTGGGAGTGGGAATACAGTTATCTATTTAATGATGAATTAAAAACCATTAGAAATGTTTTTCTTCTCCATGAATTTGTTGTCCTTTAATGATGTTATTGATTTGTATTTTTATGTTATCTTTGAAATTCCTGAACTTTATCTCTCTCAGACTACATAATTTCTACACATTGAATCAGCCATATAGTCATTACAGTGTAGTGGGAAGTGATTGGTCACTAACTAATTCATTGAAAGCAGCCTTTGAGGTTTTCTGTAGTAAAACACCAGTTTGCTGCGGATGTGCACCCAAGTGCTTGATGCCTAGGTTCTACTCCATCAAATAGGTCTGAATGGTTCCAGCAGACGTCCTGAATACAGTCATCCTCTCCCTCACCCATCCAGCTCCACAGCTCATGGAGAATTGCTCCTCTTCCATCTTCCTGGTTAAATCCCAGAAGGTTAAAGCTAGCCTATTCCACAACATGTGAACAGATCTAATCTAAATATCACACTCTCTAATTGGAGGAGGAGAAGTGAATAAAGACACTTGTGAATGATTAGCACTGATAAGATTTCTGAGTGCGACGCAGCATGATTACCTCCCCGTGTTTAGCTTCTATAGCTCGGAAAAGACTAAACCAGCTCTGAAATGTCCTGATTACTCCAAGGAGGGAAAACTGCAGCCTAATTAGGAGAATTCAGGACCCTTGTTTACGCTGCCATTACAAGATGTTGGTTTGTGAAACTGAGAGAAGATTCCCATAAAATCATAGTTTGGTTGATAAAGAGCAGAAAATGACATCAAAGAGAAAAGAGTTTAAAAGGGAGAAAAGTTAGGAAGGAAAGCAGTGATGATGATGCGGACAATGATGATGACCAGAATGATGACAATGACAATTTCAATTAGGTCCGCTGGTTGCTGCGGTCCTCTCGACATCAGAACTTTTTTAAAAATTTGCACCAATTCATTAAATGGACTATATAGTGACGGTTAAAAGTATAATGTTCACGACTTAAATGATCTCAAAATGTACTTTTATAGAACAACAGGAAAAGAAAAGTGAACTTTTAACTTAATACTCCGAGGTCTGTGAGCATTCCACTGGAAGCTGCTGCATGCTGGGACAGGTGTCAATCAGGAGTACGGACAAGTCTGCTCTGATGCATGCTGGGTAAATAGGGAGGGGTGAGAACAAATCCGGAGAAGTTGTCCGTTCTCGGTCTTGTGTTCTTGTGAACTGGAACAGTACTGGAGCTGAGGCTGGTGATGTTTCATGAGTACACAAGCACACATACGCACCCACACACATACACACCCACACACACACACACACACACACACACTCCCCTGAGGGTGAAAAAGAAACACAGCCTGGTCTGATTTCTAAGGCATAGGGTAGTTTAATTCATCAGACAACCAGTTCAGTGACGTTCACCATAAAGTCCTTTTTTCTTTTTTATTGTCTCTGTAAAGTGCCTTGAATTGACATATGTTATGCCGCTTGATAAATAAATTGAAGTGAATTTTATTTGGTCTTTTTCTGTCTCTAATAGGTGAGTGGATAATCCACTTGTTAAACAGCCTGGTGCTCTGTAGCCATAGTAACCACTCTGTTAGGGCCTTTGAGCAAGTTATTAAGCATAATAACCTTTAACCAGTAAAATAGCAATCAAAGACCATGATGTTAAAATGGCTCCTTGAATGACTCCCTCCTTGCTTCTCTCTTGCTAAGCTAGCTTTGGGTTTTTGTTTGTTCTGATGCTTCCTTCAAGGCCCACAGGAAGCAGATTTTGCTCTCTGCTTTGAAGAGTAGGAAGAGGGGAATCCATATCCATTTTATACCAAATCCCCTCATGGGTCAGTTTTCATCATGGGTCATGGTACCTCTAGTCTTTGGTCTACCAACCTAATAAACTCTAAGGGAAACTACGACAATCTATGACCCAGAACTCAGTTAGCATTGAGCCAGAAGCCTGCTCCATATCTGACTCCGTATGTCAAACTATCCTGATCCAAACATCGGAGCTGGAATGTTTCGGCTGGCTTGTTTTAGCTCTTTTAGGAAAACAAGCTCCTCCTTCTCCAGAATCAGCTTTCATATGATATTTTAGCTTAATTAGGACCTATGAAGGATTCATTTAATTCAATTCAGTTCAGTTTATTTATATAGCGCCAATTCACAACACATGGCATCTCAAGGATGACATCTCCCATGTCTGACACCCGACTCGTTGTTACCTGTGAATTTAACTGGAGATATAACAGTCCCAGTTTGTGGTTTCTAGGCTTCCAGGTCATCCAGGATTAAAAGGCTCCATAGATCTCTGACCTTATTGGGTAGATATTAAAGACCCACCATGGTGCAGCACTCACCTGACTTCAGTTAGCATCAAGTTTAGGGAGTTTTAGAGCTGAAGAATGGGCCTCCCTCCTGAAGGAGGTTTCCTCTCTGAAAATCAGACACGTTAAGACTCAAATGTTCGTCGTTCCTCACACAGAGGACAACCAGCAGAACCCTAAGAGCAAAGAGACGTAGAGGTCATTTAACTCATGAGATGAGAGGTTTATTATAGCCTGAGGAATGCAGAACATCTTCTTTTCCATTGAATCTGTATTCTTTAGCTCTCCGATTCTCTACCTTTCATCGTTCCTTCCTTCAAGCCAGTGTTCAGAGACCTGCTTCATTGCAGTCCAGACAAATAGAAGTCGAACAGAATCCGCTCTAATCAGACATCTATCTCTCTGGGTAAACACACTTCCACCAGCCTGAGTTCTGATCACATGACTGAGGAAGGCTGGAAGGCTGGGAGAGGAAAGCTGGATCTGCTTTCTCCAGCAGGAAGAAGCTTCTGGCTGCATACAGAGCAGCTCCCTCACTCAGGATACAGATATAAAGAGAATCCTAGTCAGCGAGTCGGATCGGCCTATTGAGCTTGAACTATTGATCCTCCTCTCTGCCTTTTCTCCTCCTCCTCCTCACCGCTGGCCTCCGCTCTCCTGCTGGGCCTGTGTAGTCACAGCTTACTACATCCTAATACATCCCCTGCCCTCCTTCCTCACTCCATGGAATTGATTCTTCTCTCTCTACATCTTCTTTTATTGTGAACCTCTGCTGGTTTAGCCCCTCTGACCAAAATAAGACTAAAGATAGGCCAAACCAGAACGGCTGGAGTTCAGCCCGTCTGTCTAAGCTGCTGCTCTTCTCCATGTTTGATAGATCAGGATTACAGGTTAAGGAGCCAGTATTTTCGGCCGATCTCATTCTAATCTGCATATCCCATCAAACTAGGAGAGGTTTGAGCTGCAATGTTGGTAGACAGCCCTCTCTAATCACAGCCCTGCTATCCTGGCTGTGTTTCCTGTTTTAGATCCACCCGGCCGGCGGTGCGGGTCCAGAAGTCCCGCCGTATGATGCTGCTACAACCATGCTTCATACCGTCTCTGTTCTTCTTCAGATATTGTGTTTCCTTTTAAATCAAGTTCTAATTTATTTGAAGGAGATCAGGAGAACCAGCATTCTCTGGTCTCTATTACCCCATTTACACTACCCTTGAAAAACTGATCCATGCTGAGAACGGTCCGAGCTCAGATCAGTTAACCAGGCCGAGCTCGGTTCTGACGACCGTTTAACACATCGCGCTATCTCGGTTCCTCGCCTCCTCGCCCCCGTAGTGACGATCTGCGGTATTAAACTGCCAGTATTGAAGGAGGAAATCGAAAGCAGTTGGTGTATGTAATGCACCAAAAGTTGTTTTGCCAACCGCCATAAAACACATGAAGAAGAAGACTAAGAAGGAGGGAATTAAGCAAATCAAAATGGCGGCGCCCGGGCCACATTCTCAGAAAGTTATGCTTGATTATTATTGCTGTAATTCGGTGTTATTGTTTAAAAATGCCATTATTTAAAATGTTGCTTGGAGAAGATTTCCGATTGTTGTTTATAGTTCAAGAAGAAGTTGTTCTTCTTCTTCTGTTTCCGGAGGGCATTACCGCCAACTACTGGAATGGAGTGTGAATGGGGATGTGCAGCCAGACGGAGATGACGCGTTCTGCTCATGCGCTCTTGTTATCAGAGAACTGAGCTAGGGAAAAACCGAGCTGAGCCCACCTCTGGAACTGGTCTGCAGTTAGCTCGGTCTGGTTGTGTCTATCTCGGTTCAGTTCAGTTTGCTTTCCGTTTACACACCATAAGTTATCTGAGTTACTGAGCTTGGACCGGTCTCTGCACGGTTTTTCAAGGGTAGTGGAAATGGGGTATATGTTTATTTTGGCAAAGATTCAGCCAGCAGGTCTATGATCTTGACAATTCGGTCCTCAGCTAGTCCTCAGTAGTTCTTCACACTGATGGGAGGATTGTTTCCGATCTGGTTCACATTCTGAAAGATTCTACTACAGTTTGAGACCGTGAACCTACGTACTTCTTTAAAGGAACCCTGAAGTCTAGCTTAGTAATCACGAGGTCCTCTTCCTTTTCCTGATAACTGAGGTCAGTCAGATGGCTGAAGCCCCTGGAACAAGGCTACATTTTGATTTCCGCAATATTTTATTAAAATAGTCACATTTAATTTTATTTCACTCAATGACAGGGTCTGACCAGGAGATGACACTTCTCTTTAGGTCTTAATGTCCACAAATAATGACAGAAAAATTATTTTAGTACAAATATAGATGTAGGAAAGTGGGGAAATGTTGTATGGCTACGACCAGTCAGACAGATAATGACTAAATGTGAGGAGACCTCTCCTCACAAAGCATTCTCGTATATTTCTGCTCATCTGGTGACCATGGATGATCACTACTTTTAAAAGTGCAATATGGGAAATTTGCAGTCCACCACTTTTCATCCACTAGATGTACAGCCGCACATTTAAAATGGTTTAACCACTATATAGTACCCTATACAGTGATTAAGGCCAATGTTTGGACACAGCCATACTCCTTTCAGAGATATTATTACTCAGTTTTCCTTCTAGTTTTACAGAGACAAATGAAGCAAAGTCTAGTTGGAGGTTATGCAGTTTATTTTCCTTCACCAGAGAATCTGTCAGTGCAGAAGAGAAAGTGGCTGAGACACTGGGGGTCCTTTGGGTTGCAGGCTGTTCTGTTTAGTCGCTGCCATCCATGGCCTGGGGAGCCTTGTCAGCTCAGTGTCACATTGAACAATTTAACAGCTTGGTAGGAAGACTCTTTCCTAGCAAGAAGTACTTTACTGCCCAGCAGTGTAGTGAGACCTCATGTACACGTTTGTAGAAATGCTGTTTTGCTTGTATCTCTTCCATCTGTGTTGAGTCTGCATAGATGTCCGGGTAAAGTTGCCCATACAGTATGGAGGACCTTAAAGCAGGGGTCTTCAATGTTTTCCAGGCCAAGGACGCCCAAACTGATGTCTAGATGGAGCAGGGATTATATCAAACTGGTCCTATATGTAACAAAAGTAATTTCTCCGTGGGATTATTAAAGTATTTCTGATTCTGATTCCTGGTTGGGTCAGGTGTTGTGAATGAATCGGTTCCCAGCTTGAAAGAGCTCCTGCACTGCAAAAACATTCTACAAATGAGTAAAAATGTTTTAAAATAAGTGTATTCACCCTTAATTTAAGCCGGAAAATAAAATGATCTGCAAATGGAATTAGCATTTTTTACCCTTGAAATAAGATAATTAGATATTATGCTCTTGAAATAAGAGACTTCACAGTTGTTTTTTTTATTATTTTAAATGTTAATGGTCTTATTCCATTTGCAAAAGTGTCTGCTCAATTTAAGAAGAAATCCACTTATTTTAAGAAATAATTACTGAATTAGATTAACAGTTTTTGCAGTGTGTGTCTTTGTCTTGAATGTGTGCATCAATGACTGAAAGACATCTTCTGCTCCATTTATCTGTTTACTACAGTGTGTTGAATTCATGTTAATGTGGATCTAAAAACATTTCAATGAGTGGAAAAAAAATGCAGAGGGAAATAAAAAAAAAAAAAAAGTCTAATCAACCAAAACTTTCGCGACCCCCATGCAGAACCTCCGTGGACCCCCTAGGGGTCGCGGACCCCCTGTTGAAGACCTCCGCCTTAAATATCTAGTACTTCAAAATATTTGGATTGTTAATATACATAAAAAATTTTTAAATGAGGTGCTTATATCCGAATATATATATGCCTGGTGAATCTGTCTATGTTTTTAATGGTGATAATATGAAAGGTACGCCTGAAGGGGACGCTGGAACTTCATTTAAAAAGGGAATACCAAAAAAAAAGAAAATTAAAAACAATCCACTGGACTTTGTTTCCAAGTTTCCAAGTCCAAAGGATTGTTTTTCATTTTCTTTTTTTGGAATCACTATGACCTCGATGACTGAGAATCTTCACCAGCACGAAGGGAAGCAAATCTTCCTGGACCACAGCAACACTACGCCGACATACAATAGTGTTAGAGTATAAGATGACCAGATTAAATGTGGAATCTATCGTGATGTTTGGGGTCATAATACCTGCTTTGACACAGCAGCCATAGTCAGACAACCGGCTAGACAACCGCTTACACTCCAACACCAACAACCGTTTCGGATCAGTTCATGGGAACGAAACAGATACATTCAGGTCCGACATCTCGGATATCCAGGACTGAATCCTGATAGGGGAAAGTACAAGAATGTTAATCAGAGTAAAGCTTCACTGACCAACATGGACCTAAACCCAAATAAGTTCATTTCCTGAACAAAACTTTAAAATGAAACCAAAAATAAAACAAACCCCCATTAAGACCTACTGTTTGCAGCCACTGCTGTAGATCCACATCGTTTTATTCCCCATAATTTGGCTTGGTTAAGTATCACATGAGAGCCCGCTGGATTGCAATTAGCTAACAGGTGACAGGAGACCTGAGACGACAGAGGAAGGGGATCCGGCCGACTGCTTATGGCACCTCTGACATTTAAAACCTTTAAACAGACACGGTAAACCTTCCTATCTCTGTGGGAATCAGCTGCTTCACGCAGTGTCATGTGTACAGCACCACTCTCTGAGGAGTTCAAGTACATGAGGGAGCAGTGACAGTACAACTCTAATATCTGCCTCACATCATGTAAGCCTGATGTTTTTACTGAAGCAAGGCTCAGATCTAGACACTCAAAGGAGTATAAAGTTATTACTGAAACACCATCTCTATCAATAAGCGTACAGTCACATGATCGAGGTCGTTATGAAATACGTTTCTATTGATTTTATCTTTAGAGGGATCCCTTCTATTCATGGATTTTGATCTTATAGGAAGTCAGAAGAACCTTCTTTAGAGCTCAGAGGCAGAATGATGTAGGGGAAGAAATCTTGGGTAGAATAATTTTTGCTTCTTTGAGGAATTTTCTATTTCAATTCATTTTATTTATATAGCACCAAATTCACAACACAACACATGTCATGCTCAAAAATAGCTACAATTCTAAAACCAGATCATCCAGTCAGATTGATTTAAAAGTTTTCTATCTATGGGAAAAGCCAGATTGCATCGCACTCATTGACTCAAATACAATCCCACACACTAAGCATGCTTGTAGCAACAGTGGAGAGGAAAAACTCCCTTTGAACAGGAAGAAACCTCCAGCAGAACCACAGAACTCAGTAGAAATCTTCCTCTATGAGTTGGGCAGCCATCTAAATAGAGTGATCAGAAGAGAGGGACCTTAGTCAGGAAAGGCACCAAGGGCCTCATGGTCATTCTGTCAGAGCTCCAGTTTTTCTCCGTGGAGGGAAGAGAGAGTTCAATAGGACGACCATCTCTGCAGCAATCAACCAATCAGGGCTGTTTGGTAGAGCCAAACCAAAGCCCCTCCTTTAAAAAAATGAAGATGGCAGCCCGTCTGGAGGCTCCTGAAGGACCTCTGACCTTTAGGAACAAAGTTCTCTGGTCTGATCAGACGAGATCTAAAGTTTTTGGAGAAAACAGGTTGACATCCTGTCTTCAGGGAAGCATGTTGGTGGGAGCATCATGCTATTGGTTAGGATAGATTATTTAGGATAGAGGGAACGAATGCAGTGATGAACAAATATCCAGGATGGAAACCTGTTGCAGGGGGTTCTGGACCTCAGACCAAGGCAATGACCCAGAAAACAGTGTGGATCAGAACCACTCTGAGGATGTCCTGGAACATCTCTGGAGGCTTTAGAAAATTGCTGGACAGGGATCTTCCATCCAATCTGATGAGACTGAGATGTTCTGCAGAGAATAATGCAGAACCAAACTGGTTAGCGAAGCATCAGATCTGAACAGACTGGAAGCTGGAACTGCTAGAGAAGGTTGATCAACCAAATATGATGCAAGGGCTGTTTATAAGAAAATAATTTTTTTTCCATTTACTTGCTGTGTGGAGGATTGTGAGGAGAGGGTTTAATTTTTAAATTGATTGGAACAAGGCTGGAACAGAATTAACTGTTGAAAAAGTACTGTTGAAAAACTTTGAACTATTACCGGTCTGGTCTTTAAATTTTGGCTTATCTAATATTTCCAAGCAGTCATTAATGAAGAAAGAAAAGGGAAAAAGTGAAACCAAAAGTACCGCCCATAGGTGTCAGCGCTGAGCCCCATAAACAGGCTTCAGCGGCACAGGGAGCGGCAATGTTTTCAGAGTACATTCATTCATATTTGATCCGTCAAAATGGATGTTTTCTATCAGAACTAGAGGATTTTCATTAATGTATTTTCAGTCATAAAGGTTAAAGCAGGAAGACCAAGTCCGGACCAGTAAGCTTTTCTGCCTCAGCACCAGGGCTTGACATTGACAAATAAATTTGACTCTTAATGAGTGACGGCTATGGAAGTGATCAAAGGGTGATATTTTAGGACAAGGAACACATCTCCACTCTCATGCGGGGTCTGCATTTTTATCCAGACTCAAGTCCTCACTGGTCATGAAGTCATCCAAACACCCGGCTCACCCGTCTGTGGAAATCTGACCGCAAACAACCCGAGTCAAAGAAAGAAGAAGAGAGGAAAAGTTGAAGCACATGTCAGAATTTTAGAAGGAAGTTACTATCTAACATTTTAAAGGCTTTAAATTTAATCAGGTTGTTTTTCAGCCTTTTTTTCAGTGTAGTCCTGTTTCTCTGACTGCCTTTCATCCTTCTCTGACATGGGAGCTGGCCTGTGAGCTCATCTGCCTGGCTGAGGCTTCCTTCCTGTTAAAAGGGGGATTTTCCTCTCCACTGTCGCTACAAGCATGCTTAGTGTGAGGGATTGCCTTTTAAGTCGACTGCCTTCCAGTTGATCAATGAGTCAATGCAATCAATTGATTTTCCTTAGATAGAAAACTTTGAATCTATTTATTGTATCATCCTGTTGAATTGTATATTGCCATGAGATGACATATGTTGTGAATTGGCGCTATATAAATAAACAGAATTGAATTAAAAACAGACTGAAAGCTGTTTTAGGATCGACTACCAGCCTGTTATCCTGTGAGAACAGAGAAAAAAAAAGACTTTGGTATTAGCTAGCATGCCCCTCTGGTATTTACAGTATGACAAAGTGAAATTCATCTTTGATCAGGTCACACATCCTGGAGAATCTGTCCTGGCAGATTGTTGCTCATCAAAGGTCATTATTCTCTGTAAAGAACCAAAAGATGATGTGGTGTTAATTTGCACTGTAGAAATAAACTGAATTGACTGCATTTGTTTCAAAATCAGCTCCAGATGGTGTAGATCGATTAAGGCAGATAGATTGCATTTTTTTTTATTATTCTGTAATTTTTTAACAAATTTTGTTCTTGATTTATTTCAACACATCAGCTGAAGGGATAAACTGCTTTCTCTTGCTACACAAAGTGTTTGATGTCTTGTTTTTCTTTACTCACAGTAATCAGGAGAGAGTCGAATAAATCCTCAGTAGTGCTAAAGGAAACATTTTCTAATATCTGTGCTTATAGTTATATACTGTGGGAGGCTTTGAAAAGCAGGAATAGAAACATTGAGAATTTTACATTCTCAGATAAATGTGCCTAACTGATGCAAAGATTCTCTAATGACCTCAAAAAACTTTATCAGCGGCGGCCTTAGATATGGAGTCAGAAAGTCAAAATGTTCGTAAACTTAGAAATCTTAGTTTAAACTGATAAAAATATAAGTTGACATTTTGCTTGTGCAGACTCAGTCATCCATGTCATTATTATTCAAAAACAAAAGTTAAAAAACAATCAACTAGACTTTGTTTCCACGTTTGAAAACATTTCGCTTCCCAGTAAAGTAATAACCAATGACTGAGGAGAGCTGAGGGATTTTTAAGCATCTCGCTAGCTAGCTGCTAGCAACTTATTACTCTAAAGTTTATTCTTAAGGGAACAGAGAGAATCATGGGATGAAAAATTACCTAATGTGAGATTTACTGTGAAAACCTTTTATTTTTAAAGTTTGCTATATTACAGACCAGAGGTCATCATCAGAGGACCAGGGTCCGATCCGACCTACCTGCTTCTTCTGCTACTTATCCAAACCTGATTTAAAACATTTATAAATTACCACATGTTGTCCAACGACAGTGTCTAAATTCACTTGGCGCCGCTTCTCCCTGTTAATACGGTAAAGCCCTCCAGAGAGTCCGGCACCAGGCTACATGTGACACAAATTAACCAATGAGCTGCTGTCAGTCTGGGTTGCTGCTGCTGCTACTTTTAGGCAGAGAAGAGAAAAAGAAAGCAGAGAAAGTGTGGCATTTATTTATAAGCACCAATTCACAACAAAAGTCCTTTCCTGTCTGCTCTGTTCACACTTGCTCCCAATCTGCTCGTTAGTCCTCTTTATGTTCTTTTCCTCAAATGTGTTTCTTTCAATTCAGCTTATTTCTATAGCGCCAATTCACAACACATGTCATCTCAAGGCACTTTACAGTTCACCGCATCAACAAAGTCTTCCACTGATTCAGTTTTTTCTGTCTAAGGAAAGCCAGTTGCATTCACTCATTGACTCAAATGCAACCTCACACTAAGCATGCTTACAGTGGAGGAAAAATCCCCTTTAACAGGAAGAAAACCCCAGCAGAACCAGGCTCAGTGTGAGCGGCCATCTGCTGAGGCCGACTGGGGTTCAAGGAGACAGAAGCAGAGATACAAAAAGCAGCTCCACAGGCGGCCCCGTCCAGGAAACACACAGCCAGGCAGACGAGCTCCGAGCCAGCTCCCATGTCAGAGGATGAAGAGAGCACATCCAGTTAGTCACGGTCAGAGAAACAGGACTACACTGGAAAACATGCTGATCTCCAGCATCTATAAACAAAGGTGTTGATGGCAGCAGCACAGCTGATATTTCTCTCC
>JAGKQL010000054.1:36671980-36707290 GCA_018398635.1 Cyprinodon brontotheroides | reverse complement strand
TAAAGTCTAACTTATGTCCTGTTTTATTAATATGTTTGTTTGTAGCATAAAATGTTTTGCTGATTGATCTACTGTTGTTTTTGGAATTTTCCCTCATTCTTCTAAAGTGTTTGAGGTTTTTAGAAAAGCGTTTTGCATAAAATGTCTTATGATTGTTGTTACATTTAAGGAGGTAAGATACTAGCAGCTCATGAGCTCACAACAGAACCCCACTCAGGGTAGAATTTCCAGCATGTTTCTATTGGGAAGGATATTCTAGAACAACAGCTCTAACAATCTTGACGCTGAATAAAATCTAAAACAGGATTCCAATAATAATAAATAGCACTGAAATAACTGCACTGCATTAACCTCAAACTCGTAAAAATGAACCCATAACTTTAATAAAAGGCACCGTTTGTCTACAAGGAACTGATGAGGCCTTAAAAAACATAGTTCTGATTCCACATTTTTGCCTTTGCTGCATGTTTTTACTTCAAGGACCGCTGTCTAGGCTTTCAACAGTCTAAAATAAATTCTCTCTCCCAGGATTTATTTTTTACCAGTCACCAGGGAGCTGTGAAATCTGTTTGAAAGTTGGAGAAAAAGCAAGCAACATTTGAGACTGCTGAAATTGCCCTTCACTGCAAACAAATCAAGCAATGATTAGGAGAAAAAGGTTGAAAGCAGCAAACAGAACCAGCTTGGCTGTAATAAGCAGAACCCCCGAAGCCCCCAGGCTCAGGCACGCCAATTATTCCAGAAAAGATTTGCAGTTAACTGAGGAGGGGGGGGGGGTTAAGTAAGAGGAAAGCTCAACAGTTTGTAGTTCCAGATGGATGCTGCCATTTCAGCACCCTGGACAGCGACACAATACCCAGCATAGACAGTATCCACCCAGATCTGCTCCTCCTGGATGGACACGGCTTCTCCACCGTCTAACCTCCATTTTATCACGCAGGCTCATCTTCCTCCCCTGCTGCTTGCTCCTGTTTATGGCTCCACTAATGAAGATTCCTCGCCCATAAAGCTTACAGGGGAAAATGAGGAAAAATAGTCCTACACGTTCATGTCACTCCTGGGACCCTCAGCCTTTCCAGCCACACGGTCGCTTCAGACAGATGTTAAACAGGGCACTGACCCCGTCCTATTAGTTTAGTGGGAATAAATAAATGGAGGAAGAGCTGGAGTTTTGTTTTTGTTAAGGCAAAAGAGTTAAACGACCGGATCAAGACAGGAAATTGTTTTTACGAGGATGACAAAACCAGGAAGCTTCCAGAAAGAGCCACTGAAGGTTAGGTTGGTTCCAACATCAACAGAACCTGAAAGCTGCAAATAACAGATTTAAATTATCTGAGTTGAAAAAGGATCCAGTTCAGTTCTCTGGACCTTTCCTACAATTAAAATCCTTCTGTTAGGATGCTATGACTCTAAGCACCACAGTGGGATTCAGAACTGACCCAAAGCTGCAATGAAAGCCATGTTCTGCTCCAGTACTCTAGTCTGTGGACAACCTGACCCAGCAGCCACCTTGGCATCAATTCTGATCGGCCTTAACTTTGTTTCTGAAGCAGAGGGATTACTGGTTTGTTCTGTTTGATGGTTGCTTCTTTGGTACCCCTCATTAATTGTTCTTTTTTATTTAACATTTCAAAACATTTCCAATAAAAAACAGGAGCTCCTTCTGTCAGCCTGTGAGCAGTTTCAGTAATCCAACCTATTAGAGGAGGGTCAACCATACCTCAGCCACTGACTGATCACCCCCCAACACACACACACACACACACACACAACACAACCAGTCCGACAGAAACAAAGAAATTACCTGGAAGCTCAGGGTCTTGACAAAGTGCTTCAGTGAAAATTTAATGGCCCAATCTCGCCGCACCGTATTGCTCCTCTACAGCGTACAATGTTCTGTCAGCAGTACATTTCCAGAGACATCCCATAACCAAAGCAAAAATAACATGGCTTTCCTTCACTGGGATCTAAATTCACACCCACCCTTAGTTCATTTTCACATCTTTTTTAAAATGGACAAATAAATCCTCTATTATACATAAAGATTTGTTTCATTAAAATACACCACTTTGAAAAAAGGACATTTTCATTTTTCAGAGAGCATCCTTGATAAAATAGATGAGTGCAAAGGCACTTTCTGGATAATGTTAAGATTTGCCGCTTGTTGGATTTTTGAGATCGCTTTAGCTTGATGTCTGACTACTCAGCTCTGTCTGTGTCGGGCTACATATGTACAGGAATGTCCGTCTGCAGCGTCACTCCTACAAACACTGAGGATGCTCTCCGCCTGGACATGATCAGATGACTGAAAGCACACGTTACACAGTTCTGTCCTTTACATACCTTCCGTTCTCCAAGTCCTTCAGAATATTTATCTTTAAGAAATAAAGCCAAATAATTTATATTTTTTCAGGATGAAAATAGAACTGCATAATAATATACTTCTTATATTCCCTTTATACAGCTGGAAAAGAAGAACAGAAAAGGAGAAAAGCGATGAAGAGCTTTTTAGTTCAGCTCCAGTCCTTCAGGTGGGACGAACACCATTAGATAAGGTAGATATATGGGGGTGGGGGGGCTGCCCGGGCAGCATCAGGTTGTCCCTGCCTTACAGCTGGCTCATGGCAGTCTGTTTCTCCAGCACCTCCAGGTAGTCCGGCTCGGCTTTTAGTTTGCAAGGCAGCAGTAGTGAGGGGTGCTCGTTGTTTTTGGAGACGTGTTCGGGTCCAAAGTATTTCCTGGGAGTGCCATACAGCACAGTTTTGTTCAACCTGTCCTGGTTGGTCACGTGTCTCCGGGCCGTGGCGGCCTCGTAGGGGGGCACGATGCAGGGTCTCTTAGGCAGCGTGCAGAAGTTGTAGGTGAAGGGGGGGGCGCCTGCTGCTGCAGGGAGCTCCTTGTTAGGCCTCTCACCAATGTTCTGGTAGAGCATCTCTGGAGGCTCCTGGCTGGCCAGGCCACACGTTGGGGACTTCTCCATAAAATCCACACTGCTGATTGTGTAGGCTCCTGGGCTGCGGCTTAGGATGTCCCCCTTTTTTACGTCCAGGGGCCCAAAGCTGAGCTCCTTCAGGTTTCGGTAATAGGCCACCTGCTCACCGTCCTTCTGCATGTAAATGGGGTTTTGGCACATGGAGCCCACAGGTGGGGGGATGTAGTTGTACACGTGGCTCTCCGAGCTTTTGTCATGTATTGGCTCTGGGGTGTAGGAGCCGTACTGCACTTGGAAAGAGTTGAGATCCAGATTGTTGGCCCCTGTTGGGACATGCTCTACCCCTTTGCGTCGCTTCAGGACGAAAACAAAGAGGCCTGCACCGAAGCACACGGACAGGATGAAGACCACAAGAAGGCCGAGGATCAGGACTGAGAGGGGGACCTCCGGGTGCAGCTCTGGGGCCTGGAGGTGGGAATCTGTGGGGCTCACTGAGCTGAAAAAAGGGGAGGGGGACGGAGAAAGTGGGGTGGTGGCCTCAGTGGGACTTATCACTGTTGGGGCCTTTGTGGGAGGGGGCAGCTGTGGAGGAGGGGGCTCACTGGGCTCGGGGCAGATGGCCTCGTTGCGGAGTGAGCGCAGCAGCCGCCCTGCGTGCTTAGACGGAGAGTCGCAGGTTATTTCATTGACCACCACGCTGGTGCTAGACAGCTCCATCCAGTTTTTTAGGGCCACAATGTTGCAGGTGCAGTCCCAGGGATTCTCCTGCAGGTCGATCTGGATGAACGCCGACAGGTGGTCCAGAACACCTTCAACCGGAAGGTAAGAGAAGTGATTGTTCCTCAGGTTGAGTCGGGTGAGCATGGTGCCCGCAAAGACATTGTGAGGGAGAGATCTCAGCAGGTTGTTGTTAAGGAAAAGCAGCTGCAGGTTGTGCAGAGAGTTAAATGTCTGTGGTAGAATTTCTTTTATGATGTTATATTCCAGATATAGATACTGCAGGGACTGCAGACCAGCAAACAGGGACTGCGACAGAGACTCGATGTAGTTCCCATTCAGGTAGAGGCGCCTGAGGTTGGTCAGGTTCTCAAAGGCTCCATCCTGAATCACTGCGATTCGGTTGTTCCCTAAATGCAGCAGCTCCAGGGAGCTGTACTCAGTCAGATCCAGTCTGTAGATCACCTGCAGGTAGTTCCCAGTCAGGTGGAGCTTCCTGGGGTAGGTGGGCTTGGGGGTTAGTTCACTGATGTTCTGTAGCTTTCTTTCTTGACAGTTGATGTTCAGGCCACTGTCAGGGTTTTGTGATGTGCAAACACACACACTGGGACACAGCATGGGGACAGGAGAACGGGTTTGGTAGACCATTATGGGTCCAAAGACGTTTCTGTCTTTCGAGAGGCGGGGAGTGGGCCTGTAGCGCATTTTGGGGGGCCGGGATGCTTTAGGAGAGCGGGTGGGGCTGACGACACCAGCGTGGTAGGTGGGGTGTGGGGCCCCTTGGAAGTGAGAGTCTGAGGCTGTCTGCGCCCGTTCCCCAGCGTTCCTGCGGGGGCACAGGTCCTGCTTGATGAGCTGAGTGATGTCCTTCCCGTGGAGCCTGAACGGCGTCTCACACACGATGTCCCCTACAAAGACGGAGATGGTGTCCAACCAGGACTTGAGGGGGATCAGGTCACAGGTGCAGTTCCACGGGTTCTCCTCCAGCTGGATCTCCATGATGCCGCCAATGTGCTCCAGCACCCCAGCAAATGGCAGCATCTTCAGACGATTGCCACGTAAATCCAGGTGGGTGAGGAGCACAAAGCGGAAAATGTTTGGAGGCAGAGCCAGCAGCAGGTTGTCGTTAAGGATTAACACTTTGAGCTTGTTCAGCTTGCTAAAAGCACCAGGCTCTATGCTGCTGATGTAGTTGTAGTCTGCCTGTAAATATTCCAAACTCTCCAGCCCTGCAAAGGTGTCCTCTTTGATCACCTCCAGGTTGTTATTGTTCAGGTGGAGGCGCTTGAGGAAGCGAAGTCCACTAAACGCTCCAGTCTGAATTTCCTGTAAGCCGTTATTTCCCAGATGCAGAGACGTAACGTTGCCATAGCTGATGAACTCATTGGCGCTGAGCCTTGACAGGAAGTTTGCGTTCAGAAAGAGCTGTGAGATCTTGTTGGGGGGAGCCTGCAGCTGGCTGACCGTGGTAAATCCCTTATTCTCACAATTGATGTTCAGCACATTCTCCCGCTCCTCGCAGTCGCAGCGTGTCTTGCAGATGTCTTTGACGGCTGAAGTTTTGCGGCTCTGCGTTTCAGACGGTGTCAAGCTGGTGACGGTGAGGATGCTCAGAAACAGGACGCCGCTCAGCATGTTTACTGCCCGCAATATAGATCCAGCATTGAACTTTGCAGCCTGAGCATCGGGCACAAAAAGGGAGGGAGCGGGTTCCCACAGGCGGGAGAGGGGAGGAAGAGGAGGCAGGAGCGGTCATATACGCACCAACACACACAGGCGCGCGGGACAAAAGGCACACCCCCGATATATGCAGTTAAAAAGATATCATGACGCACCAGGATGACCTTCAGCTGAAACTGAAGATACAAAGAAAAAAAAGATCAATCCTGAGGAGGAAAAAGAAGACGGCAATGAAGAGATTCCCTCATAGCTGGTGGAGCTGGAGGCTTGTCAGCAGCTCACTGCAGCTCCTTCCTCCTGCCAGATTCCCAATCAGCTGCTCCTCCTGAGGAGCCCAGGCGCCTCATTTCAGTCCTGACATCAAAACACAAAAACAAAAAAGCAACAAAATAAATAAATAAATCACTTTTTAAGAAGAGTCCAACTAAAAAGCGTGCAATGGCGTGAGGTTGTTTCTTTTCATGATCTTATTCAAACCTCAGGAGTGAAGAGGAGAGAAATCAGAAGGAGAGGAGGCAAAAAGATCAGGAACTACAGCCTTCCTCCTCCTCTTCCTCCGCCGCTCCGCTCACTGACAGCAGCACAGAGAGTCTGCTGCTGCCGCGGTGCGGGAGCCGGGCTGTGTGCGCGCGCGTGAGGGAGAGAGAAGGAGAGAGAGAGGTACAGAAAGGGAGAGGAGCTCTTACGTCACCGACACTGTCAACAGGAGCACGCACGCGCCAACACGCCTGTGTGTGATGTGTGGGCTTTCGGTCTGCTGCGGTCCAAAGTAGTTCCAGAGTTTCTCTGAAACAGTTTTAATGGAGACCAGCTCCTCAGATGTTTCCTTCTGCTCCCATCACGGATGGAGATGCTCCTCTGCTCCTTTATCTGCTCACATCAAGCTTCCCCTGCGATCGTTTCTTTGTGGTTGTTGTAAAAGCCACCACTAGGCGGCAGTAAAGACTGGATGTATCTGATTTCCCTCCTTCTCCTTTTTCTTCCTGCTCCTTATCTCTCCCTCTCACGTTCGCAGCCCCTCATCGTGTCACTTTATTGACAGACCATTATCATCAGAGGAATGAGAGTCGTACATTGGGCTGGGAAAGAGCACTTCTGTCCTGCTCAAGGCCCGGTGCCGGAGGAAACACAGATCCAGCCTTTTTCTAATTAAAGAAGAAGAAAAGCCAGATTGTTTGTGATACATGTCCTTTGTTTCTGCACACATACCCAGAAAACATTTCATAAGAAGCAGTCAAAGGAAACCAAACACAAAAAGACATTTTATCTCCAGGCTCAAACTTCTGTAAGGGTTTGCTCAGCTTCCCAGAGGTGTTCAGCTCAATGGCTGACATGTAGTCAGTTTCACAACCACAGAATTAGAGTTTTAGTCCCACTGAACATTAATTAACACTGAAAATACAGCAGCATGCAGAATACAGCAGAACAGATCACATGTTAGAATGGCCCAGTCAAAGGGACGATCCATGGAGAATTTTCCATATAACTGCTGCTCTTCATCCAGTAGAAGTTGAGCTGTTTCACAGAAGCCAATTCTCAATTCACAAGAACACAAGAACAGACTTGTGTTCTCGCTAAGCACATACATGACAAGAACATAGCAAAGTATGGATTTGTGTTCTTGCCTCTGTCCCCTGTGATATCATGAGTTAATGAGAAGCAGACAGATCCTGGATCAGCTCTAAGGGATCAGTGGCGGTGGAGAGAGGAGGCCCAGAGGACAGGAACCAGCAGCAAACTGGAGCTGATTTTAGAACATTTTGGCTACAAGCTGCTAAACCAGCCTAACTCCTTAAATAGTCTGACCAAACATCAAATCAATTCAGTTTATTTCTATAGCGCCAATTCACAACACATGTCATCGCAAGGAACTTTTCAGTTCACCAGATGTTACAGTTAAATTGATTCAAAGTTTTCTATCTAATCAAAACCAGTTGATTGCATCGACTCATTGACTCGACAGCAATCCCTCACACTAAGCATGCTTGTAGCGACAGTGGAGAGGAAAAAACTCCCTTTTACAGGAAGAAACCTCCAACAGAACCAGACTAAGTGTGAGCGGCCCATCTGCTGAGGCCGACTGGGGTTCAAGGAGACAGAAGCAGAGATACAGAAAGAAGCAGAGATATAAAAGCAGCTGTAAAAGGCGCCCCCTGTCTAGGAAACACACAGCAAGGCGGACTGAGCACCGAGCCAGCTCCCATGTCAGAGGATGAAGAGAGCACATCCAGCCAGCCACAGTCAGAGAAACAGGACTACACTGAAAAACAGGCCGATCTCCAACACCTATAACAAAGGTGTTGATGGCAGCAGCACAGCTGATATTTCTCTCCAGGATGGAGTCACAGCCAAACAGGAACAGACCAGATGAAGCTACTATGAGAAAAAGCAGAGAGAGCAGAACGTTAGAGATTGAACTAACAGATTCTGCAGAGTATATAGCGATATGAATAGAGATAAAATAAAGCATTCAGATTATTTTGGGTTGATGATCTAAAGACACATTAGTTTGTAGCCTGTGCTAAATGAGCATAACTAAAATTTGAAGAGGATACTCTATCAGGCCCTCAACCTTCACATATTTATAGTAGCCTCTGTTTGTTAAGCACTTTAATAGCAGGGTTCAGGTTGTTTTTTACAGATTAATAAGTTCAAAATGTATGAAAACATGTTTGGAAAGAATATGTTTTCTTTATCAGTTGATCATCATTGGGTCAGAATAGCTGCCAGTTAAAGAACCTCAACAGACCAATAAAGAGTCTATGAGCCAGATAGAAGGAAGAGAAAAGCCCCATGTGGGTGATAAACAGTTCCCTGGTCAATGTTCCCACACCCAATCCCACCCTATTACCCCCACGCCATCCAGTCACAGTACTGGTTACTCCTACCTAGTTTTCATCCTTCATTCCTTCATCTTGTTCTTTCTTTTCCTCCTCCTCCTGTCTTGTTTCCAGAAGACCCCTTGATCAAGATCTCCATCAGTTTCACCATCAATGAACTCAACCTGTTTAACCTTCTGCTGAGAGACGGTGTGTGTGGATGTAGCTTTTAAACAGACCAGGACCAACTAACCGAAACACTGAGCTGCTTTACCTCTGCTGTTCACCTTAAAAAGCAGCTTGGTTCAGAAAGGAATGACCAGAGCTGTCCTCAGCTGACCTCAGGGTACAGATGAGGTTCTACCGTTCCAGCATGAAGGGCAGCACCAAGCCACTAATTGAGGTTTGGTGTCTAACTTTGCTTCAGTTTCTGAAGGGCAGATGTCAGTGTATGCAGGAGGGTTATGGAACCTCAGAGGAAATGTGGAGGGTTCACCACCCTGTAGCTGCTTTGTTGTAGCCTGAATGAGAACTCTAAGCAGGCTTTGACAGGAGGTCAGATACAAGGGAGCGAAGGTGAGGGCATTTATTTCCAAGCTGGTGGCTGACATAAGCCGCCAGTGCAAAAACTCCCCAGTTTCTATAGAGTAGAGGGGCTTTAGCGGTGTGGTCATAAAGACACCCACCTGCTCTCACATTGTCATTCTAATGATATTAGGGAGGATAATGATGATGGAGATAGGTGCATATGATGATGACAGTGACATCAGGCTTCTGCGTTTATTGTTTTATTGAGAAGGATGAGCGCCTCAGATTTCAGCTGTGATAGATGGGCTGGCAGTGTGTTGAAGGGAGAAGTCTGCAGGTTTCCACATGAGGCCAGCTGGGTATTTATTGTCAGAGCTTGGCTGCAGAGCACATTTGTCAAGTCAATCACGGCCCTCTGAGGGCCAGGCGGCTGAGGGAGGGGAGGAGAGTCCAGAACAAGGTACGACTGAACTCCACACTTGAAACTTTGCACACACTTTAAATGAATGCAAATCTTTTTAAAAGAAACTTGAACACAAAATGCAGTAAATAACAACTATTTCAAATATTCATGGCCCGCTGTTTCATTCATATTTAAACAGCTGCAACACAGTGCATTCTTTAAAGATTTTAAAGTTTAAAAACCTACCAGAGGAGGAAGGCTGCAGCTCTAATGTTGAGAAAATTGATTCTTTAGCCAAATGATTGTAATCTACTAGTTTAAGACCAGTTAATAGAAAATCAGGACTCTGGCTGCTGATCTGTGCTTATCAACACTGACAGATTTACTTTTGACAATTATAGGCATTCACTGTATGAAAGGATGGATGGATGGATGGATGGATGGATGGATGGATGGATGGATGGATGGATGGATGGATGGATGGATGGATGGATGGATGGATGGATGGATGGGATGGATGGATGGATGGATAATCATCCTGGTTTCCATGGCAGGGACCAAGAGACTAAGCAGCCTGCAGAACAATGGTTAATTTGTCCTCCAACCTTTTGTTCTTCAGAGATTCTATATTGTGCTCTGAGCCATACATAAAATTGAAAAACCACTGCCCAACAGTTAGTGTGGGTCAAAAAAATGTATTGGGAGAACCAGGAATACAGTTTTTCTGGGATTATAGAATTGGATTTTTCACATTTTTAAATGTGATTAGCTTTTCTATGCTGCCAAAAAATACAGTGTAACCAACACGTAGATCCGGCAGCAAAAAATATTCCTGCGCCTGTGTTAATAGGTCTATAACCAGCAAGACCATCTCTAATAATTGCAGCTGAGTCACACGCAAAAATACCAATGCTGGTCTGGTCATCACAAAAATCAGAATCTGCTGTTTGCTGAGTCCAGTATTAAAACCATTAATTTATTAAAATGTTGTCTCATGAACCTGAACATTGTACAATTCAGAACAAAATTAGGAGGTGCAAAAGTTTTATAGAAAATAATGTTTATAAAGATGAAATAAGGAATGCTTTTAAGAGATTTGTAGATAGATGTTAAAAAGCTCTTTTAATTTAGCTCTGGAAGGACTGTTTCGTCATCCTACTTCCAGCACAGATACAAATTAGCTGCTGCTGCCTTGCTCTGTCTGACTGGTGGGGCTCCTTTGATCCTTAATGATCTTCCTTCCACCTCCAACAGTTAACGGCTAGAGGCTAGCCTTGAGCTGCCACAGCCTCTTCCTGCTCTATCTTTCTAGCAGACTTCTCCAAAGTACCTCTGCAGCCCCTATCTTCTGCTTTCACTTCTCTGTTTTCCCAGAATTGTCCGATCCTCAACCGTCCTGCTGACGTAGTTAGCCTCCATAGATAGCCAAGGCCAGTTTTAGCCTCTCTGGCCCTTCATTTTGTACAAAAGGCTTCTTTAATCTACTGTACCGCTGTGCTTCTCTGGATTTTTCCTGAGCTAGCACTGGCAGGCTGCCACCTATATACACTGGTTCCTTAGCTCTGGAGGGGGACACAACTAGCCGCCTAGTTCTGTTCTGGAGCAGCAACTGGCAATTGAACTCAGCTGTCTTCATATTAATATAATATGTATTAATATCATTTGCAGACATGGCTGGTGATGTGAAAAATGGCCAAAACCAAGAATTGCCAGAGCAAGAGTAAAACATTAGCAAACGAGATAGCCTTGATGACAGGGAACCTTGGTTGCTTGGTAACCAAGCACTCACTGAAACATCAAATTGTTGATATGGTAGGGTGACCAGATCAGTGTTAATTTCGTCAGCTTTTTTAAATTTATTCTTAGTCACAATGACAAAAATCTATTTTAGTCTTAGTCATATTTAGTCATTGCCTTCCCAATTTAGTCTTAGACTTAGTGTAAATGACGAAAATCTATTTTAGTCAGTCAAATCTTAATCAATTTAGTAATTTCAGTTATTTTAGTCAACACTGTAAATAATAGAACTGCTCACACTGCTTCTTTTTTTAACATATATATCTCACTGTACAGAATAAAACTTCCCCACACACTGCTTCTCTTTTTCTCTATTTTATTTATATAACACTGTGCAGAATAGAACTTCTCCACACACTGATTCTCTTTTTAACATATATATGACAATGCACACATTGAACCTTTTGTCAGCTTGTTTCATCATATCCACAAAGTCTTCATCTTTAAACAGACTTCCCGTCCTTCCCCAACCTCTGATTTAGCTGTGGTGTCGCTGTGTCAGGTATTTAGTTGGGAGGAAGAAATTTAAACAATTAATATCCAGTGTATCAGTAGAACATCTTTCTTCTAGGACAGAGATACAGAAGGCACACACACACACACTTCCCTACTACTACAGGCCCACCTCTTCCTTACCTTCCTCCATATGGCAGCATGTTGACACCTCAGATGACGTTTGAGATTTGTTGTGTTCTTCCCTGACTCTTTGATGGCGTCCTTCCTCCGGTGTCTCCACACCGGCACCGGCGGCATGATCAGTCCTTATCATGCGTTGAAATGGCTCCATACATCCAGGCACTGTTTTCGCCCAGCTCCTCCAACAAACCGTACACCGATATTAAAGCCTGACGCCATGACTGCGATGTTGAGCCAGCTACAGTTAACTACAAGTGACCGGTATAAGCCCTCTGCGACTACTGATTGAGCGGCACGAGGTACTGTGGGACAGGCGCAGTGTAGGAACAAACAGGGCAACAACGTGTTAACAATAACAAATCAATTATAAACAATGACATTTCTTAATGTCCATTCGTCCATGGCCCGTAAATTCTGTCTGGTCTTAGTCTTTTTATTTTTTATTTTCGTCATATTTTTATTTTCTGTAAACAATATTTGTGCGTTATCTTCTCGTCATCGTCTCGGGAAAAAGTGGTGATAAACGAGATATTTTCGTCATCGTCCTGGTTGACAAAATTAACATTAGAACAGACGTCCTCTTTTTCCCAGGCATGTCCTACTTTTCATACCTAAAAAAATGTCTGGGGGGAATTTCAACATCGTACAGGATTTTGGTCAACTACAGTGCAGCAGAACTAAGCAGTGAGCTCCAGGGCTGGTCCGGTGCAGGGTCCAGGGGACGGAGTGAGCAAACCCGACCCGGTGACGGTAGCCTGGACAATGGCAGGCGAGGGGAGGCATACCGTCGGGTTCGGACAAGCTCCTGAGCTGATGGCTCGGTTTGAATGCCAGGTCCGTTAAAGTCAGCGGCTAAGTAGCCATGCCAAAAAAGTGTCCTCTTTTCAGAAACCCAAATCTGGTCATCATATATATGCTAGCATTGCTATCAACAGCTTAGCAACAGAATCATACTTGCGGTTGTGATGGCCTTGCAGTTGGAACAATTCAATTTTCAATTCAATTTAATTCAGTTTATTTCTATAGCGGCAAATTCACAACACATGTCATCTCAAGGCACTTTACAGTTCAACCAGACCATCCAGTCAAATTGATACAAAGTTTTCTATCTAAGCAAAACCAGTTGATTGCATCGACTATTGACTCAAATACAATCCTCACACTAAGCATGCTTGTAGCGACAGTGGAGAGGAAAACTCCCCTTTGAACAGGAAGAAACCTCCAGCAGAACCAGGCTCAGTGTGAGCGGCCATCTGCTGAGGCACATTCACTGGGGTTCAAGGAGACAGAAGCAGAGATACAATAAAGCAGTTGTAAAGAAAAACGGCCTAAACGCTCCAGGGAAAAACACACAGCCAGGCAGACGAAGCCCGAGCCAGCTCCCATGGCAGAGGAGGAAGTAAAGACAGCACATCCAGCCAGTCACGGTCAGAGAAGAAACAGGACTACACTGGAAAACAGGCTCGATCTCCAGCATCTTTAAAACAACGATGTTGATGGCAGCAGCAAACCTGCAGATTGGAACACACCCTTGTTTCAGTAAAAGAAGTTAGTTTAGCAAATCCTTCTTTGAACTGTCCAAGATTTTGAAAGCTGTCTTTGGCAAAAAAAAAACTTAAAACAAATGAGAGCTGAGCATTAATCTTTGCAGGGATCTTCTGATACACAAAAATAATCCATGCCTGTCGAGTCTTCGGATCCTTACCTGTGAAAATGTTCCCTTTCTCTGTGCAGCCTGGAACACTGCATTTACACCCTTGGTTCTGGCTCATTTTCCATAGAGAAACTGCCTGCTTTGTAATTCTTGTAGAAGTAAACTACTGTAGGCTAAACAGCTAAACTGGTGTCTTACATCTACCTCTATTTATGTTTTTGGGCCAGTGAACCAGTGTGCTGTATGTCAATTTAGGGGCTTGACAAAAGTATAGGCCAGAACCAAATCAGGCAACATCCCCGAACTGACCTCAATTTGAAGCTTTTTGAAGCTGGAATGTATAAAGAAATGGACTTAAAAAGGTATAAGAACTTTGGGAGAATGGACATTTTAATAATGTTAATACGACCTATCATTGAAATTGACATCTCATTCCATCTTTCTATAGAATCTAATATTTTCTGCACTAAAGGATCATAATTTATAGAAACTATTTTCTCTATATCTGGCTTAATCTTAATTCCTAGGTAGGTAAAACCCTCATAGGTACCCGTGAATTGTGTTTGCAATGGAAGGTTATTTCTGTTCAGCAATAATAAGGAGCTTTTCTTTTGGTTAACTCTAGATCCTGAGAATTTTCCAAATTTCTTCAGAATTTTATCAACAGCCTGAACAGACTCTTCCTGATTAGTTAAATAAAAAACAATCTCATCTGCAGAAAGAGACAACCGGTGCTCTACATCCCCAATTTCCTGTGGTACTTGAACGGGTTGTTTTGAAGATGATTTCCTTGCTCAGAGAGTGATTTCAATGATCTCAAAGGTGACTGGATCCAAACCTCCTGTTTGAACCCGTCGCTCAGTTTAAGGCTCAGTTGATCCCTCCTGGAAGAGGCGGTCCAAAAAGGTCCAGTTTGCAGGAAGGCTTCCTGCCGAAAGGCAAAGACAAACAAAGTTTAATCTCAGAGAGACAAGCACTCAGTCTAACTCAATGTGATCTAAGCTTGGCTAGAGTACAAAAAAACTGGCAATACAAAAACTCAGGTTTGACTCAGAATTAACAAAGCTTGGCTAGAGTAACCCAAACTGGCAAACACTCTGGCGTTGAGGTAGTGGCAACTAACAGCTTAAGAGCACTCCGGTAATGAGGTAACCGTCCGCAGGTGTGTGAGGAGGTGGACCGGAACCAGGCGCCTCCTGGTGGTAGAAGGGAGAACAACACAAAGACAAACACAAAGACTGGAATCCTGACAATTTAATCCATTTAAAATATTTTTCTCCTAGGCCGAATCTCTTAAGGCTTTCAAAGAGATAACACCATTTGATCCTGTCAAAACTTTTTCAACATCTAATGACAGCAAGGCATGACCCATAGCAAACTGTTTTGCATAAATTTATTTAGTAATCAGCGAGTATCGGTGCCCAATAACAAATAAATTTAGGTAATTTTAGAATAAATTAGGAGTATGTGTTTCAATCCTTCAAGCCAAAGCTTTGCATAGAATTCTTGTGTCACAGGACATTAAAGAAATGGACTATATGAACCCATTTCTGTTGGGGGTTTACCTGGCTTTAACAGAACAGAAATAGTTGCCAAATGTAATGAAAGGGGCAGGATGCCTTTTTCATAAGATTCATTGAATGCTTAGAGTAGAGGGGGCAGTAATTTATCTGGAAATTTCTTGTAAAGTTCAATTGGTAGGTCATCAGGCCTGGGTGCTTTACCAGAATTCATGTGGCTTAGAGCCATTTTAAGTTCTTCAATACTTAGCTTTTCATCCAAAACTTACTCTACTATCTTCTGATAGGGTTGGAAATTGAAGTTGGTCCAGAAACTGCTTCTGTTTATTTGTGTTGTCTGGATATTGGGATGTATATACAATTAAATTCAGTTTATTTATATAGCGCCGATTCACAACACCAGTCATCTCAAGGCACTTTACAGTTTAACCAGATCATAGTCATGTATATAAGTTTTCATATTATTTAGCAAATGCATCATTTATACTTTTTGGATCCATCAGATTCTCATTATTATGTGATTTGATTAAATTGATGGCCCAATTTGTCTGTATCTTTTTAGGCCTCCAAGCTAAGAGTTTTCTTGACTTCTCACCCATATCGTAATATGATTGTTTTAACTACAGCAGATTAATTGCTATTTTGTTGGTAGTGAGCACATTATATTCTGATTTTAGTTGAAGAAGCCTCCTATATTTGTCAGTGTCATTGCAATGATACATCTGTTCTTGCATTTCTTTGATTTGCCTTTCAATGTTTTTTAGTTTGTTCAAATGCAGTCTTGATTTATGCCTAGTATAACTCACTATTTCCCCCTCTCATATAGGTTTTAAATGCTTCCCATTTTATTGATGCACTGGTTTGGTTTGTATTAAAATTGAAGTATTCAGTTATTTTCTCTTCAAGAAATTCACCAAACTCTTCGGACCTAAACCATTTAACTTGAAATTTAAATGGGATTGAAGATCGACAGTAATTTCACAATTCTATTGATAGAATAACTGGGGCATGATCGGAGGGCAGAATGGCTTCATACCAACATTTTTGGACTGCAGATAATAGACCGGAGGAGACCAGAAAAAAGTCTATTCGCGAATAAGTTTTAAAGGTGCTTGAAAAGCATGAGTACTCTGTCTTATTCGGATAAAGTTGTCTCCAAACCTCCACTAAGTAAGATCCTTCATATATTTCTCGATAGTTTTCCTGGTTTGGTGATGGGACATAACAGAACTATTTGAATGGTCTATGGCAGGATTTAAAACACAATTGAAATCCCACCAATTGAAAATGAACCACTATAAACTGACATGGTTAAAAACAAGTTTTGGTAAAAGGCAGGATCATCCCCATTGGGGGCATATAGACATACAAAGTTGACCAATGTAGAGATTATAGTCCCACTAAGAATGATCCCTGACTGGTCAAGGTATTAATTTTTTAGTTCAAATGGAATTGATTTATGAATCAGTATTATGACTCCCCTGGCATGAGTTGTAAAACTAGAAGAAAATACCTGACCTGGCCAACCAGATCTAATTTTATTAATATCCTTTTCAATCAAATGTGTCTCTTGTAAAAAACATATTGTAGTTTTCAACTATTTGATCCTGCCCAACACTTGTTTAAGCTTGACCAATTTGTTCAGACCTCTAACATTCCAACTAGATACATTAATTACAGGAAAATCAGACATCAGGGGTTGACGTTAAGGATTTTTACCACTTGCCCCTTGGGCAAGTGACTTTCACATTTCATTTGCCCAGAAACAAATTTTACTTGCCCAGTATAATGTTTGATAAATATAGTTCCTAATATCTATTTTTGTATATATATCAATGAAACATGCTTGTTTTTTTAAATGTTTTTGTATTTCAGTATTTATGGGTTTACAGGTTCCTGGTGTGTATATGCATGCAGCTCAGATAATGAACTCTCAGTTTGCATTATCGTGTTAACATGCTTTTCAATCCTTCCTGCACATTCTTTCAAACTAAACTTTTTGCTTTAAACTTGTTGTGTGCTTGGAAAAATATAAATTGTAATGTGTAAAAATCTACAAAAAAACTTGATTATAAGTTAAAAACTTAAGATAAATGACAAGAAAGAAGTCAATGTCACAAATGAATAACTTTTTATTTTAGAGGGAATCGGTATTTTTATGCAAGATAATACTATTAATATAATGTGACTTTTCTAGAGAATCGTTATACATAGTTATTTTTATATAAGCGATTCCACAGTCTATTGACATCATTTCAGGAATTCATTGACTTTCCCCAACTGATTAGTTTCCCCTGACACAATAAATGCAGCAACAAGACAATAATAATAATATAACAGGTCACCAATTTAACGTGTTTTAGCTCTATAACATTTAAATGCACCTCTCCAATGTCTAAGAGAAAAAAATTAATGAACATTTTTTAATGTATGACCTGCATCACTGTACTGAAGACTGCCATATGATATCCATATTTACACTGTGGGCATGGCATACAATTATGCCAGTTTTCCTAATCCCTGACCGATAATTTTTAATCTAGGGTTATCTGGGTGTGTCTGATTCGCGCCAATTCCCGGACAAAAATCACGCCATCTAGCAGAAAATCTCGCAGCTTTTTTAAATCCAGCGAGAATGTGTACAAAACAACAAAAATGGCACCGGCAACGCTTGTGGGTAAATTTTTAAGCGA
The DNA here is from genome assembly GCA_018398635.1 of Cyprinodon brontotheroides. Lineage (NCBI taxonomy): Eukaryota > Metazoa > Chordata > Actinopteri > Cyprinodontiformes > Cyprinodontidae > Cyprinodon > Cyprinodon brontotheroides. The sequence continues at coordinate 36,689,911 of JAGKQL010000054.1, read as the reverse complement.
TGTCGGTGATTTAAAAGTATTTTGAGTGATAAATAATATATATATTTTTTTGCGATCATTGCACTTGCCCGGCGGGCAAATGCAATAAAATTTGTACTCTCCTGACAATAAAAACTACTTGCCCTGGGAGATTGGGCAATGGTTAACATCGAGCCCTGGACATAAATCATGTAGTTGGAGATGCAAACAAATAATACCTTGGCCCATTTTTATTCTCACATTCAAGTCATGTAACAAAAATACAGTACCCAGAGTGAGCCCTACATCCCAAATCTCCACATTTTCCCCGAACTAAATGTGGTGTTAACCTCTTCTGAACATTGAGCTCAGGTTATATGAAACGTTGCATCTCTGAGTGGGTAACGTAAAAGTCTACACGCATAATGAAGGTCATGCCTAGGCTGGCTGACAGAAACAAAAGTGTTTTGAACAAAATATTAGAAGTTAAGGCTAGATTTGCTAAAAAGAAAAAGAGGCGATGAGTATAAACTATGTCTTGGTGTTGCCCTCACCCTGCGAGCTTATTCATCAATATATTTCTCGACCTCTTCAACAGACTTAAAGTTCCGGCGTTTGTTATTGTGTGTGAGGATCAAATGGGCTGGATACACAATGCCGTACCGGACTTTAAGGGCACAAAGCCGGATTTTCACCCCATCAAAGCTCCTCTCCAGCTTACGGCCGAGAAGTCAGGAAAAAATGTGAGGCGGTGGTTCTCTTAGTTTACCTCCTTCATTTTCCTGGTGGCTTTCAGAGTTGTTTCCCGGTCCCGATAGCTCAGAAACTTCACTATAACGACCCTTGGAGCAGCAGGTTTGGAGCTAAGGGGCCCGATCCTGTGAGCACTCCCCACGAAGCGGGACGAGGTGAAGTCCTCACCTAGTGACTCTCGGAGCCACGTCTGCAAAAAGCCACACAGATCCGATCCCTCGGATTTTTCAGGCAACCCGACCAGTCTTAGGTTGGAGCGCCTGCTCCTGTCTTCTTTCTCCACAGCTCTGTCCCAAAGCACCTCCACCATTTTCTCCAGTGATTTAACTATGTAATGTTGTCTTCTGCTTGAGAAATTTGCACTTCTGCCTCCCCAATTCTTTCAGTGAGCGACTGTATGTCTCCTTTGATATCCATATTGGCTTTCAGTATATCAGCAGATTGTTTGTTGATATCCTCCTTCAGCGAGCTTCATTGCTCTGAGAATATCGCGGTTGGTCGGCGCTTCTTGAGCCTCATCCGGGTTAGCCAGCGCCATCATGTTAGCCTGAGCTATATTAGCCGCATTCTCCACTGGAGCCGTTTTAGTCAGTTGTTGGACAGCTTTGGGATTTTTCGGTAAACGTTTTCCCGTTAGCAAAACTGGTGAAATTGTGAATATTGGTCGGACTTTCGGATTAATTTGAAGATTTAGCAGCGAGCCATACACAGATGCACCTTTTCACTGAGATGCCATAACTCGAAGATCCAATTCGCCCTTTTTATGGTGGGAGTTTAGAATTGTGAGATTTGCAGAGAAAGGCGGTGTCGATGGGGTTTGAACTTCTCTGTACGTCCATTTCACCCACTGAACTATCTTTATTTATCTATGACAATGGAAACTCAGTGTTGCATTCTATGACCCCTTTAAACTCCCTGTTACACAGGGCTTCTATGGGCTTTTTGCTTTAGTAACACCTACATATATCATTAGTATCAGAGCTGCTTCATCATTGACCACAGCTTCACCAGATGGACCTGTGCTCCAGCTAGCCTCAATACTCAGCTAGCAATGATGGAATCTTGATTCCTTCCTGTTTTTGTCCTCTTTGGCAAGAAGACCAATGATATCTTACAAATCTGTATTAACCTCAGCTAATTTACCACAAACAGATTTCCCCTATTTAATAAATTAATCATTAATTAAACATATTTAACTAATCATTGATGAAGTCTGGGTCTACACAAAGCAGACTCATGATTTTGCTATTAGTGTCCAAGGTATGCAAATAATTGATCTGTTTAAGGTTGAAATAAAACCTTTCAGATGGAGAAATTAGATTATACTCATGAGGATCTTTGTTCGGCAGTTCATTTTTTCTGCAGAAAATCTCTGAACAAATGGTCATTAAACCAATCCAATTAAAAACAGTCAGGATGGTAATGAGAGCAAAGCTGCAAAACAACATTAAAATAGTTTTATCACACTGCTGTTCACTTTAGTCACTTTAATGACATTATGGCCTTTTTTTCACCCTTTATTAGACTCCTTAAAAGCAGATGTCAAATTTTCAGTCTGTTGGCTGATTCCTTCTAGTGACTTCTGAAATTTATAAAGCTGCAAAAGGTAAACATCTTTAACAGCTTGAACTTTCTGGACATCAAATAAATAGAATAGATTTGATCATCTTTGGCCTAGCAAGGTTCAGAAGTGTTTTACATCCAAAGAGTCATAACTGAAATAACTCAAGGATAGCTCCTCAATCATCAGCCCTAAATGCAAACCTATGACTTTCCAGTTTCCATGGATACCAGCCACAAAGGGGGAAACAACAACATATCAGAAATATTTTTCTACAAGAGTTCACCATGTTTAATAGTCCATAATGTTTATTTAATTATAATCTGTAACTTTAAACAGCATTTAATGCTGAAAAAAATGAAGGTGTTCATGCATCCATGTTATACATTGAATTTTTAAAATCGTATGGAAGTCATATTTAAATGTCAAATCTTTCGGGCTTAAACATATAAATATACTCTTTATCAGATTATTATTATTGTTCCAAAAGTTAGAAAAGTTCTATTTAAAAAATAAAATCCTGTCTTAATATCTGTGGGGTTCCGTTATCTTATGCAGGCCAGTTAGTTATAGGTTAGCTTGTACAACTAAATTCGGCCAATCATTTATCAAAGGTCGCTCTGTCAATCTAATTTTTTCGGTCATAGCATCATGATTCATATGTCGCAGCTAATAACGCAACGCCAAATAATAAAATCAGAATCATTCCTTTCTCCATTGAGTTGCGTCCCAGTGTTCTTGGGGATGGGCGTCTGTGTCTTCAGCAGGCGTAGAGCTAACAGAACTGGCAGCGTTACCGAGGCAAGGGCTCAAACATGCACGGCTGGAAGCCTTCTACACCAAACCAAGCTTCTGCCGCCCTGGCGTCCTCTTCCACAACATCTTCATCCCCGCTTCCTCTCTAAATAAAAAATGGATGGATCGGAGGGACCCTCATCCACCCACCTCCGACACTAAACTCTCCTCCCTCTTGCATGTTTCCTCTGTCCATAGCTGTTCCTTGACAGCCGTGGTTTCTAAGTCACCAATTTAGTGCTACTTGGTCCCAATGGAATTTCCCATTGGGAGTCTACTACCGCTAAGTTGCTAACTGGTTAGCAAGATGCTTCTGACAAACCGGCAACAACCAGACTTGCTTGCCAACCTTACGCCACAACAACCCCGCCCCTTTGATAAACAATTACATTCACTTTATTCACTCGAGTAAAGTCGGGCACCATTCGGGAGAATTTGAAAATGCAAAGGTTGGAACAGCCGCTTCCCTACGACTTTGGATAAAAAGAATAAAAATTTGAAAATTTCTCTATTTTAAATTGTTTTCGAAGTTGAGAACAATAATCTTTCAGTATGGTATATAGACAATTTCCTTAGTACCTATCTTATAAAACACCTGAACTGACGTTTTTTTTCTTTCTTTTTTTCTGGCTTAAAAAGAGCAGTGAGCATTAGGCTGCCCTGCAAGGCTTTAAACCTGGGTTTGAATGGCAACACAGCCATTCTCAAGCACATATCAAGGTGCTCATTTTAAGCCTGGATCCATATTTATTTTTGATTCTGTTCATGGTGGACAGTGGTGTCAAAAGTACACACATTTGTTACTTAAGTATAGATGCTGCAGTTTAAAAACACTCTGGTAAAAGTTGAAGTATCAACTTGATCTCTTTACTCAAGTAAAAATGAAAAAGAATGTGCTCTGAAAACTACTTAAAGTATAAAAGTACAAAGTAACCTTTAAAAAAAATAGCCAGATGCCACTATATGAATTCAAAGCTCAATTTTTTGACTATTTCTATTTCATTCTGGTGGAGAATCGTGCTTCACAGCAGAAGGTTCAGCCAAACATCATCAAACATATTGAAAATGTGCAGGGTCCACTCCGCTCCACTCCATTTAAGATCCGCTATTGCAATCGCACCAAACAGGAAAAAGAACGGCAAGAAGATCCAGTTTGTCAAATGTAAATATAGTCACAACAGATCGGTAACTACAAATTAGAGCATACTTCTTATATATTTAAATAAACTAACACTGTTTATTTAAAAGATTGGGTTCAAACTATTGGTACTTTAACAGACCAGGAAGCCCATATGCTGGACGCATATGCTAGGGTGACCATATTTTCATTTGGGAAAACCAGGACTTCACCTTGGGCTGGGGGGTTGGGGGGATTTGGGGGGTGGGGGGGTTATTGTTTGAAAGAACAAATATCTCATCATCGGGATTTGCTCCGTGATCAGAGGAAATGTTACTTGGCGCTGATCAGTGGTGAAAATTGGAAGTTTAGTTTTTATATAATACAACTCTGTGAATAGTTCCGTCTGAAATGAATGAAAATAGTTGTTTTAATGTGTTATTGAGTCAGATATGTGGCGGTAATGTTTGATTTATCTAAAGGTTTTAATCTGTTACTGTGTAAATGAGTTTGGCTGGAATTTAAGGACAGATTCTAAAGAGATCTGCAGAGTGTGAACTATAAATCTGATAGGAGTTACATTTTTTTATTGTTGTTTTGCACAATATGCTTAACTAACGTATTTTTTGTTGTTGAATATTAGAGATTTTGCAGATATATTCTTTATAAATACATTGTTTAGATTTACTTATATATTTCTAACCCTTTTATAGAATAGAATAGAAAATCCCTTTATTGTCCCACAATGGGCAAATTTACAGCAGCAGAAAGATTATTGAAAATGGTCACACAGATGAGGACCTTAGAAAAATGTATAAGAATAACATAATAGGGAAGAGTTAAAATATACAAAAATAAAATTCTGTAAAAGTGTTTTAACAATATAAAACTGGAGAATAAATAACCAATATGCAGCTATGGACATTTTTACAGTAATGGATATTTGAAAATAGCAGCAAACATCAAAGATGTGTGCAGAATGACAGCAGCAGGTTATTTAACTGACTAAGGTTTCTATCATTACATTTGATTTGATTTGTTCCTGCTCCCCATTGGTTGGAACCTTTATTCCACTCTGGATTCTTGTGAGTGTAGTCTTTGTTAAGCTTTTAACTTTTTTAAAAATAAATAAATAAACAAACAGTTTTGAAAAGCTCGGTATTCATTCTTTTCCTGCTTTGGTGTGTCAACTTTCCGCGGTTTGCTAGGCAACAGAGGCATACGGTAAGAGTAAAACCTAAGCTGAAGGGTGAACCTGTTCGAATTTACAAGCTAAAACTCTTCCGGCCTCCTTATTTTCAAGGACTAAGAAGGATCCAGTCTAGGTAGACCCGGGCGTCCTTGGAGGATGCAGCCCAGGTTTTCGAACAGAGCCTCTGATTAAGAACAGGGCGCTGCCGCTGCAGCGGCTCAGGGATTACGTCACACGGGGCGTTATACGCCAGTGAAATCAGGACATTTCCTCACTTTCTAAAAGTAGAACCGGGGACGCCGGTTGGGGCGTGAAATACGGATATGTCCAGGAAATCTGACTTGTTGGTCACCCTAGCATATGCAGAGTGAGATAGTTTTAGTTTGCTCTAGGTGCCAGGCGCTAAACCTTTGGCTGGTTAAAGACATCAAAACACAGACACACCAGAAGACAGTCATCAGATATTAACTCAGAAATATTTCCCTGACCACCTACATTTGAAGGTTCAGAGCTTGTTTAGCTGTAGTTTAGCTATTAGCTAGAGAGAACTGAGCTACGTTAGCTACTTTGTCCGACACGTCAAAGAGGCATCAGTTTCTGTCACTGCAGACTTTTAGGTCAGGTTTTTTAAAGGCTACAGATATTTTTTGGTGATTAAAACAGAAAATAGAGACACAGCAGAGTGAGATTTTTTTAGTTTGAAGTCAATGAAATTAGTTAATTAGCCAAATGCAGAATCACATTGAGAACCAGATAGTTTTAACATTTTATTTACAAGAATCTGGAAGCGGAGAACTGCAGGGTGTCAGTTGAATTTCTGGTTGGTCTGAGGGGAGAAAGCAGACTGATCGGGAAGGAGTTGGTTCATGAGAACTGATTATTGATGGATTAATTACTTTATGAGGGATGAAGGGGAGGTAGCATGGATCTGTAGGGACCTGATTCAGCTGCTTCTTCAGATTGTGCAGGAGAATGTGAGTGAGATCTAAGATCATTTGTACTTGAAGAGACGTGGTGCTGGAGAGCAGGCAGGGAGGTCATGAAGACTGAGTACAAAAGGGAGACCTTTTCCATGACGATAGGAGACGAACTGTGGTTCACTGGTTGTCTGGAAGAATAACAGAATAAACTTAAAAAGAAATTTGCAAGAAGACACATATAGAAATATATTCATGGTTTAGGTCTTTGGCTAGAATATCATTAGGGGGTTTCATCCAACGAAGAGAGATGATCCTACACCTCCTTATTTACAGTAGTAGCCATTCAAATGTCCCCACTTCCTTACAAGGTCCTTGGCTGGTCCCCTACAATTCCTTTTTAAACATCGACATTCGTACTAAAATATTCTTTCTGTCATGATATGTTGACATTAAGATCTAAAGAGGAGCGTCATCTCCTGGTCAGACCCTGTAATTCAGTGAAAGAGTGGGGTCAGAGGAAAAGAATATAGATGGGTAGGAGGGGGTCACTGCAGTGGCTGGAAGTTGGAGTCAAGTTGAAGTAAATTAGCGAGTTCTGTGCATCATCAGCGTTGTAAGCTAGCAAAGTATGAACAGAAAAAGAACAGCTGCTTTTTTTTATACGTGCTGCACATCGCCTGTTTTTCAGTGTAGTCCTGTTTCTCTGACTGGGACTAACTGGATGTGCTCTCTTCATCCTCTAACATGGGAGCTGGCTCAGAGCTCATCTGGCTGGCTGTGTGTTTTCCTGCACAGGGCCGCCGCTTTTACAGTTGCCTTTTTCATCTCTGCTTCTGTCTCCTTGAACCCCAGTCGGCCTCGGCAGATGGCCGCTCACACTGAGCCTGGTTCTGCTGGAAGTTTCTTCCTGTTAAAAGGGAGTTTTTCCTCTCCACTGTCGCTATAAGCATGCTTAGTGTGAGGGATTGTATTTGAGTCAATGAGTCGATGCACTTAGCTGGTTTTCCTTAGAAAACTTTGAATCAAATTGACTGGATGATCTGGTAAACTGGAAAGTGCCTTGAGATGCCATGTGTATTGAATTGGTGCAATAGAAATAAACTGAATAGAATTGAATATCAAATAATGTGGAAATGTAGCTAAAGGTATGCTAAGCTGTGAAGGAAGGACAGTAAGCTAATCATCAAGTAGTGAACCTGCAGACTGAACCTTCCTATGTGACTTTAGATTCCAAGCTTTTACATTTTTATTTACATCATTTTTATCATGAGCTGAACATTGTTTCTGCCTTGAGACTGAACTAAGTGCAAACATATTTGCATCAAAGCCCCCCTTGCAGACCTTTCCATTGATAAAGCCATTAATTGACTTCCTGAGCAGAGTTTTCTGTAGGTTCCCTCCTGAGAAGCCAGCAAATCTGTTGTAATGAGACTCTGTGCTGCGGCAGCATTAGGATTCCAGACATGTTAGGAGTCCCTGATTCCTAAGCTAAACTAAAAGCTCACTGTTGAAATGACTACAGACCATTTGACCAGTTTCTCCCAAATCCTCAAAATGCATTTATCTGTTAACCTATCACACAGCTGATGTTAATAACAATGTTAATTAAGTTGTTCTTAAATATGTTCTGCAAGGAAAGTTGCTATGGCAACCAATCAGGCTGAGGCGAAAAAGCCACAAAATCCATCTCTTAATTATTAAGTTTGGGTTTTAAAGATGATTTCTTCATATGCTTCTGTGTTAAATGTCCAAAGTAAAGCTGACCTTTTGACTCCAAACTTCTGTCCTAATTTCTACCTGCTTCTTCATCAGCCTTTAAAAGATTGAACATTTCATTTGAATACAAAACCTCTTGTAGGATTTGTTTTGTTGCTGCTACTCTGTTGGTGGTTGCTTTGTGGGAGGCTGTTTGGTTTGAGTGTAGCTGCTGGTCCATGGTGGAAGGTAAAGGAAGGTAGGGAGGACCAGGCCTTATCTTAGCTTCTCAGGAGTAGCTCAGTTAAGAGGGAATCTGTCCAAACAGGTAATACCTCATTGGCCTCTATGCTTCCAAGGAGTGATTATTTTATCAAACCAGAGATGGTTGCTTTTTGTGCCGCCATCAGTGTGTCTGACCCTTAGTTCAAACACAGATTGAACAAAGACCCAAAGCACAGAAGCAAGTCAAGGCCAAGTAAAAGTTCTGACTTAATTTTGGTGGAGATGCTATGTTATGGCTTGAAAACCAGCCATACATGTGAAAACCCTCCAATATGCCTAAAACAACAAATTCTGCAAAGAATACTATTCTCAGCATTCATGTTTATAATCAGTGTATTCTCATTATGAGTTCATATGAAATCGTACAAAAAGTTATGCACCATAATTTCGTACGTTTTGGACGTTTTTTTTGTCGTATGCGCATGCGCATCTGACGCACCATTCACGAATCTAGAATATAAATTACAATTAGCCCTAACCCTTACCTAACCCTAAGATATAAAACAGCAAGCAACATAGTTAGAGACATGAATAAGTGATGATTGCACTGTTTTTCCGCGGATCTACTTTTTTTTCTGTCTGCCAGCGCCGCAGACTGATGATGATTTTTTGAGGAAAAGCGTCCAAGCGTACGAAATAGTGTGCATAACTTTTCGTGCGATTTCATACGAACTCATAATGAGAATATGTTGTTATAATAGAGAAATCACCAAGGCTAGGACAGGCCAGGAAAGCGTTAATTGCCTGAAAATATGTCCAAACCATAAATAAGAATGCGAATACAAACTCATTTCCTCGCCAAGTATGTTCTTGAGAAGAACCCAGGAAAGTGTGACCTCTGGGAGAACGAGATCACGCAGCATAAATATGGGTCAATTGGAACAGAAGTGTACTGATGACATCACCACACACTCAGCCAGTCTGGAGCTGCATTTCACCTCCTGTTATTAATAGTCTCTAGATAATAATAAATTCTTACTTTCTTCATTTAGTGGGGGAATAATATTTTAAAACAGTCAGATAAATACAAATCAAATGAACATTTTGCCAAAAAAACCAAAAAAATCTGCATCAGAGCCAGCCGTCCATCATACACGGCTATAAAAAGAGAGGGCTGCTGCAGATGGGTTAGCATCCGTGGTCCACTGGTTGCCGCGGTCCTCTCAACATTGGAACTTTTTTTAAAAGTATGCACCAAATCAGTAAATGGGCCATAGAGTGTTGCTTAAAAGTAGAATGTTCTCGCCTCAAATGATCTTAAAACATATTTTTAAACAGCAACAGCTGCAGAAAAGAGACATTAAACGCAAAACTCTGAGCTCTGTGAGCACTTCATTAAAAGCTGCTGCTGCAGTGCATGCTGGGACAGCTGTCAATCTTGAGAACGGAGAAGTCGGTTCTGATGCATGCTGGGTAAAGAGGGAGGGGCCAGAACAACATCCGGGGACTCTGTCCGTTCTCGGTCTGCTGTTTTTGTGAATTGTAACTGTAGAGGGCTGAAGCTGAAGCTAAAGTACACATATTGAGAAATGGCCGATGTCTACTATCCAGGAAGTGGAGAGAGGAAAACATGGGGGAGGGGGTGTCAAATGCACGTTACACAGCATTAAAAGCACTCGTTAGCAATACAAACAACATGCTAAATTCTGTCTCCAACTTTTCAAACATTATGTATAATGTTTTCCAGGATATATTAATTTTTTTGACTTCTTCTTTTTTAGTCTGAGGAAGCTCCTAAACCTACATGAAATGTTTCTTAGAAGTAAAATGTCTGATGGCAATAGTCCCACAGTAAAGCAATCAGGATCATTTTCATCCAGCTTTTTAACTGTCCCTACTCAGAAAGAAGTACCGTAATTTTCGGACTATAAGCCGCGACTTTTTCCCCATTTTTCGACCTTGCGGCTTGTATAACAATGCGGCTTATCTATGGACTTTTACAGCTAGCGGCCACTAGAGTAATACGGTACCTAAATCTATGGATTTTACCATCCACCATGTTGACGTCACATTTGCTTCAACACACAAGTAGCCGATTGTGCGGGAATGCGGACGTCCTCCAGAAGCAGACTCCGAGAAAGACGGACATTGCGAGCCCAAGACAGTTTGTGTGACACCCTCATTATGGAAAACAAACGTTGAAATGCATATGATGCAGCTTTTAAGTTAAAGGCATCTCGATGGTGAGACGTTGGAGACGCCAGCAGGAAGAACTGTCTCAATTCAATTGTGTTGAAATGTTAATAAATAGGAGCTTCCTTAAACAGTTGCCTCTTTCCCGACAATCCTCTCTGTGCCCGAACCATATGGTAATTAAACATAAAAAACCTGCGGCTTATAGTCCGGTGCAGCTTATAAATTACGGTATTCGTCACCATGGCTTTTATCCTCATCTTAGTGGACTTGGCTATCATTACTCATCTTATTGCTGGCTGATTTCAGTTGTTTCTGAATGTCTATGAAGAGGATGAATAGAAAATGTGATACCAGTTTCATTTAGTTTGAGGGTTCTTGACTTTGTATCCGTACAGCTAATCAGCTGTGTAAACTGCAGAGATGAGGGATGCGTTTCCTAATGGTTGGAAGTCGGAAAAACAACTTGTAAAAATGCATAATATTTTATAACTGCAGCACCATTTGATGAGAATGGCTTTCATAAGTACAATAAATATAATATTTACTGCCCAGGAAGCACTGGTCCAACAAAAAAACAACATAGAAATATCCAAACACCATTGCCCCTACCTTAACTGTTTTTTCAAGAAATGAACGTACGGTTCAAAACGGCTCAAACTGCTTTGGTGCTTTTGGTTCTTTTCCAAAAAAAGTCTATAATTTATAACAAGCCCAAGAACACTTTAGTTAAGTGTTTCTTAACATATTGGTTACATAAATGCTTCAATGTTGCAGTAAATCTGTCAATATGAAAATATAAGGCAGAAAAAACTGTATGAAATAATTGAAAAATAATTAAATCCCCCATATCTAATGACTGAAATGAGGAAAAATATTAATTCTTATGTTAAAGGAATAAGCTCAAGTGTTATTGAATTAAATGTTGGCTGCTCCTCAGATTCACAAAAACATTGTTGTCAAATGCATGTGATAATGCAGCTGAATTAATCTTGTTATGTAGATTCAGGCTGTTCCAAATACTGTTATGTTTTGATGAATATGAATATCACATTGCTTGAAAGCAAATAATAAGATGGCAGAACATTTTCAAATTGATTGCGCTCCATTTCTTAACCCTATCTGGCACAGCGTGTATTTTCCCTCTACTCTGTGAACCGGAAAATGGTAAATGTGTCTCCATCAAGGTGCTCTGATCTTGAAAACACAGACATAAAGGAAACCGAGGGTGAAATTAGAAAAGACACAAACTTAAAAACAGACATCATACAACAAAACATGTATAGAGGCCTTAAATCAACACATCCTCCACACCGTTTGTGATGATGATTATTTGTAAATGGTGGGACTATATTTTGTTGGTCATTTTTCAGCTGTGCTGGTCTTGGGCAAGGCATTGAACTCCCACAGTGGTTTTGTTATAGGATGCAATATCTGGAAGCAACTACAGGTTTTAGCCTGTGAGGCTCCACCCTTTCTACTTTTAGGGCAACGCTTGAAACTTTCTTTTTTGATTAAGTTTATAGTAAGAGTGTTTCAGTTTATCCTGAGCTATCTCTATAGTTATGCTACTATAGGGCTTAGACTGCTGGAGGACATAGGGACCCCTTTGCATCATTCTGCTTCATTCTCTCTGTACACCATCCTGTAGAGAAACTATCAGCTGTGCTGCTTCCATCAACACCCTTGTTTATAGATGTTGGAGATCGGCCTGTTTTCCAGTGTACTCCTGTTTCTCTGACTGTGACTAACTGGATGTGCTCTCTTCATCCTCTGACATGGGAGCTGGCTCGGAGCTCGTCTGCCTGGCTGTGTGTTTTCCTGGGCGGTGCCGCCTTTTGCAGCTGCTTTTTGTATCTCTGCTTCTGTCTTCTTGAACCCCAGTGCGGCCTCAGCAGATGGCCGCTCACACTGAAACCTGGTTCTGCTGGAGGTTTCTTCCTGTTAAAAGGGAGCTTTTCCTCTCCACTGTCACTACAAAGCATGCTTAGTGTGATGGATTGTATTTGAGTCAATAAGTGATTCATGCAATCAACTGGTTTTCTTTAGATAGAATTTTTGAATCAATCTGACTGTATGATCTGGTTGAACTGTAAAGTGCCTTTAGATGACTTGTGTTGTGAATTGGAGCTATATAAATAAACTGAACTGAATTGAATTGAATTCTCCTATTCTGCAGAATCTGTTAGTTCAATCTCTAACCTTCTGCTCTCTCTCTGCTTTTCTCATAGTAGCTTCATCTGGTCTGTTCCTGTTTGGCTGTGACTCCATCATGGAGAATAATATCATATATACAATAACACATGTATAGTTGGGTCTGTTTTTCAGTGTTTAGTCCTGTTGCCCTTCTACAGCTATGGACTGAACTTTTACTGAGACTAACTGGATGCTCTCTTGTTCAATGGACACTATTAAATGTAGTAACATTTAATAGTGTCATGTCTACCTCAAGTTTATTTTCTAATAGTGTGTAGTGTTTGCATAGTTGTTAGATTTCTGTAATCCTGAATTATTAGAATAAAGATATCATTGTTTTAACTTGCAGTCATTTATGCTTTGTACACGGTTTAAACAATGGTTTATCACTCAGGCCAGATTCACCTTCCTTTTGGTGACATTTCAATAAACAGTCAAATATTTCTTTGTTGGTAATTAATAGCTCTGCTGATAGCCTAGCCTAAGTCAATTAAATTGGTGGGAATAACTGGATTTGAACAGCCAGCCTAGAAGCCAACCAGATGTGAAAGGCCCAAAATCCTGGTATGTAAGCAGATTACAGTTATAATTATTTAATTAAGAAAATTAAATTGATTTTACCCCCAGTGTTGAATAATTTGAATAATTAACTACAACTCCGGTTGAAGTTAGTCATATATTCATAATCTACAGGTAAAATATCACAACAACTGGGATTTTTTTTTATGTAAATAGCTTTTTATATAAATAACTAGCACTTTAAAGGGACCATTGCACTTTATTAAAAAGCAGCTTGGTTGGCACTAGGACCCTTTATTCAGCACTGCACTTTAAGCATAGATTTTCATATTAAGAACAATATTCAATGTTTATTGTGTACTTTAATGGTTGGTATGTAGCCTTTGGTTCCAGGCTCTGCACAGCTGCTCTCTTTTAGCAATTGGGGTGGTTGTCCGTGTAAAAGAGAACTGATGTTTAGAGCAATCAAGGGTTACTGTTTATAAACTTAAGCAAATGTTAGTGTAAAATCTAGTGATATTATGAGCTGAACCGAGCCTTTGAGGTGTGGCGTAGTGGAGGTGCATGTCAAAGCTTGCTTCATTTGGGGGAGGAGCCAAAATAGATTGCGTCCGAAACCTCGCTATCGTGCCATACCACCTGACCGCTTCAGGAAGTGGCTCAGATTGTCCGGAACTTCTGCAGACATTTAAACAGCCTTTGTATTCAGTGAAGATGTGGGAGTTTGTAGGAGAGTTTCAGTCAGTTGGATAGAGTTTGGATAGACTGGTTGGAAAAACAATGTAGTTGGTTACAACTATTGATGTTAGATTAAACAATGTATTTATGAAAATCTGAGCAAACCACTGACCACTGGAGCAAACCACCAGTTGTAATATTATGCTTAAGTAGTATTGCTTTCCAAGACACAGTTACCATTGCAAGTTGCATCAGCTGTTAGACATTGACTTCCACTCCTGAGGTTGGTGGTTTGAGACCCAATTCAGATTTCTGAAAGTTGTGATAAAACACAACAAGTGTTTTGGCTAATGTGACCTATTTTTATTGGCTTGCCCTTGTATAAATATAGATTGGGTAAAAACACAGCCAAATTAAATTGGTTGGTTTAACCAAAAGATTGGTTGAACACATAACTTCCAACCCAATTAAAACAAAAAATTGTGAAAGAAACTATTGTTTGAGTAAAAATAACACATTTCATTCTTACCAATGTCTGCTTGAGCTTATTTCACTAAAATAGCAGAAAAACAGTGTACCTTACATTATTTTTCTTTTCTACGACATTTTACACAGAAACAAAATTACAATACACACCGATCATTTAAAAATTTCAAAGGAACTTAAATAGTAACAAAAAAACAATTGCATAAACCACCAGGATGTGGTGTGGATAACCCCACAGTTTCATGAACTTTGGGGGGTTTTGAGCGATTTGCCCAAACGTTTCAATCCATCTGACTCCGCCAGATGGATTTGCTCCACATATCCATCTGGAAACCTTCCGTTGAAGTAATTTTGGGAAGGGGCTAAAATACTGGTTAGCTGATTGGCCTATGTTGGTGATAGACGGGCCAAATAAACCAATCAGATCAACATGAAGCATATGGCGTACTAACAGAGCAGCGACAAAAAGAGGAGCCAATTGATAAGATCAAACTCTTGCTGAAACCAGTCGGGAAGAGCAAAACATCTTTTCCTCTGAGAAAAGCCTCCAGAGCAGTGTTTTGCTCTTCTTTTAGTGAAGAAATACTCTGTAATTCTGATAAAACTTGCTTGATAGCCACGCTAGCGCTAGTTTCATCGGCTGAAGCAGCCATGTTCTTTAGACTGAACTGTCGGCGCTTCGTTTAACGTCACACTCAACCCGCCTCAAAGCCAGCGCTGATTGGGCGTTCGTTTGGTGAGCGGCTCCAAATTACTTCTAACTGTAATGGAGAGTCTCCCAGACTGATTTGCGAGTGAAACCTTGGAAAGCTCGCGAGATCAGGATGGTCTCCTGAGGCTAGCTATATCTCACCATCACTAGTAAAATCTGTTGGATGTGAATGCAGAAGACGTGTTTTGGTGCTAGGAAAGTGACTTACCTGTCTCCAGGGTGTTTGGACAAGTGCTTCCCCGGGGGTCCAGGTTTCATTAATGGTTCTGGGAGGGACCATGGCACATATAAGGAGAGCAGTGCACATAGTTGTTGGATTTCTATGGTGTTTCGGTGTAAGTTTAAAACAGAAAATGTTCATAAAAAATAATGGCTAAATGTGTGTGTATATATTTGATTTGAATGTGTTTTTAGGTGGAAGTGAGGGATTGTTTAATTTCAGGTAAATGGTTTAGTCCATCAGCTTTGCTTATTTAAGGCAGAGATTGTGTGTTTCATGAGAGGGTGAATGCTGTGAAGCTGAACAAACCTGCTGATACTTCCACATCACTTTGGCTGAAATATTCATTTTATCTGTGGAAATCCTGCCGAGAGTTCGCTTGTTAACAGACTTAGCTTGGCACCATTAATAGATGACCATGTAATGATCTTGGTTCAGTTGGTTTTTCGCTAAGTTTTCAAGTTCATCCAGGTTTTTCCTTGTTTTCTAACTTTATTGGTATGTTCTAGAATTATTTAAGTTTCTTAGGTTTTTCTTTGTCTGTCCTCTGCTGCCTCCTTGTTTTCTTTTCCCTTGGCTTCCTCATCAGCTCTAGTCACACCTGCTCCTTATCAGCTCATTAGTCCTACCTTTGTTCAGTCAGCCATAAATACACTCCCTGTTCAGTCCCTCTTGGTTGGTTCCTCGTCTTACTTTTTTCTCACCCTGGCTCCTTGATGGTTTCCCCTGATGTCTCCATGGTTCTGGTTTGTGTTTGATTTTTAAGTTGGATTTTGGATTCCTATTTTTGCTGCCTGATCTTTCATTAAACCTTTAAGAACTCACACCCTGCCTGTCAGCCTCTGCATTTGGGTCCTCATAAAAACCTGCAAACAAATCGTGACAGACCAACGTAGACTTCCTAATCAAACTTCAGGATCTTAAAACCCAAATCATCACCTAAAGTTCCTGCGAAGAATCTTGGCCACATGAGAACCAGCTGGTATATGTAGAGTTCCCTCCAAGGCTACGTTCTACCCTCTGCTCCCTTTTCCAATCATCAGTCCATCAAGCTCCTAAAGTTTGCAGATGACCCAACCCCCATTAGGCACATTTCTGAACTGACTATGACTTTCTGAGAATAAATGATGATGCTATCTGGCTTGAGTTGCCCTCAGTCACCATTTGTGTCCCATTTCCTTTTGTAAAATCTGCAAACCCTGCTTGTGAGGTCCTTGGCTGGTCCCTCTTCAATTCCTTTTTAAACATCAATATTTGTACTAAAATATTCTTTCTCTCGTGATCTGTGAACATTAAGATTTAAAGAGAAGCGTCATCTCCTGGTCCGACCCTGTAATTCAGTGAAAGCGTGGAGTTAGATTTAAAAAAAACATGCAAGAGGAGGTCACTCTATTGGCTTGAAGTTGGAGGGGATTTCACTGGGAGTTGCAGAGAAGTGCCATTCGGCTGCCGTTTGTCTGGGAAGGGCCATTTTGAATGACTGCTACTGTACATGCTTCATATTTTTGTGTTTGTTCAAATATTTATTTATTTATTGTGATTATTTCAGTGTATAATTGCTTGCCTATGTAAGGCACCTCATACCCTAAATGTATCTTTGCGTCGTCCATTGTGTCGCATGCTGAAGCCTTTCTAGATATTTGGTTAATTCCTTCAGGCTCTGCTGCACTGTGGAATGGCAGACAGCAGCACTCTGTTGCTCATCAGATTCATGGATTGAGTCGACTGTTGATGGATGACAGAGCGGAACGCTTCAATTTCTAAAAACCAGATGAGTCAGACAGGAAGTCGGTCACAGGAAGAGGGAAGGTGATCTGGGACATTTTAAAACAGGAGTTGATTAATGGATGGATCCTACAGGCATTGACTGTGGACTGCTGCACAGCAAATGTTGCAGGGGAGGATGCAGTAGACACAGGATGGGGTATTTGTAAAGCCAGCCTTAGACTCCATCACTCAGTTTTCCTGCTTTCATTCAGGCCACAGCTGTCGCTCATCTGGGTTTGATTCCACAGTCAATTTTCTGAACGTGCTGTAGTATCTACACACCTAATTTGGAAGTGTTCATTCAACATAGAAGGTGTTAAATTTAACACTTCTAAAGTGTCGCTATTGCACCGAGTTGATATCAACCCTCTCAATAGTTGTGATCACCACTCAGTGTTGAATTTAACTAACACTAGTGTCAAAGGTTAATCCTTGAGCCATTCCTGATGATGAGCAGCATTGTTGCCGAGGCTAACCTGGAACACACATGCAGAAGCAATGCTACTGTGTACAAGAACCACCAGGCCCTTAGAGCACCATTAGGGACCGTAGCAGGTGAAGCACTTTGTCCAAGGATAAGACAGCCGAGACGGGATTCAACTGCAACCAACACCACAACTATAATGTCCAATGCTGGTGTTTCTGCTGCATGCAGTAAAGAGATCATAGATAGATTCTAGTTCTGGGAGAAAAGGTTTGTTTTTAAAGCAACATTAAACAGAATTACTTGAATTGAATTTTTGGGTTTAAAGTAGAAGCCCAGTCAGCAAGGAATACTCAATTTATCATTGTTTATACATAAGATTAACATGTTCACAGTGATTTAATGCATTTAGCATTAATCAGAAACAAAAGAAAAACAATAATTTCTGCCGTGATCTTTGAGTGTTGGAGTGGCCATTTTTGCCCAAATATAGTAATGTGACAGGTTAAAATTATTAAAA
>JAGKQL010000054.1:36646928-36664734 GCA_018398635.1 Cyprinodon brontotheroides | reverse complement strand
TACTCACTCGCACACTGATCTCTCCCTCTTACACACATACCCACACATGCATGCTTTGTCCAGTATTTGCATTCTTTAAGCGTCCAATTCTCTCACTCCAGTCCTCTCAACACAGAAACAGGACGTAGATCCCTTGGCACCCCTCTGGCCTCTGTTGTCTTGGCTACAGAGTCGAGTGCAATGCGATGACGGTGCAAGAATAACTCGGACGTTGTCCCTTTCATCCCAGCCTGTGTAGCTAAACAGGCCACTAGGACAGCTGGGCAGGGGATTGGAAGTCCCTCAAGAGCAGCGGGAAATATGGTCGAGTGCCAACAGGGAAACTTGCTTTGTCCATCTATCAGCTAACCTGGAAAACAAAGCTAACTCTTGATCATCAAATAGGAAGTTTGTTTTACTTTTCTTACATTAACGTCTGTTAACTGTCCTCATTGTTATTGACTCGGGGTGTAAATCACACCCATCATGGCGATTCGATAAAAATAGTGTCATGATGGGTATCAGAGCTAGCCCAAAATGCAGAACACACACGGAGGCTGGATAAAAGTTTAACAGAGTTTATTGTTGTACAAACACAAGAATAATGCACAGGAACTGGAACTGGTCAGGGGCTGGTTCACTGGAGTCTGCAGAGATGATAGTTTGATTAGCAAACAAACTGATGAGTTATGAGTTTAGTTTAGTTAGTTTAGTTTATTTAGGATGCCAGTAGCAAGCTACAGCTATTATTCCTTGTGGTCCAACAACAAAACATGAAAATAAAAAATTACAAATGAAATAAAATTATGTGGACATTAAAACAACATCTCCCATAATCTATACATATACATTTATACATACACACATATACGAATACATATATACATATACATATATACCCATATACATAAACAGAAACAAAATCCAAAAACTAATCAAAACAAACTACAAAACACAGCAAAAATTGAAAGACAGTCCTAATCATGTTTTTACCTCTATATTTTGTTCTTTTCAATGATTTTTTAAATTTCCTTAAGTGGTATCAGTTTAATGTAATTAGGCGGTAGAGATTTAAATGCTTTCCTTACCTCTATACATGACAGTTCTTTTTAGGGCATTTGACTTTACTTTTAGGTAAACTAAAGGATTTCAACTTCGATAGCATGCCTAGTCACTGTATTAGGTGATTCTCTGAACTAAAAGTAAGGTTTTGTGGTAAATAACATATAAGGTGTTTTAATACAGATATGTTTTTATCATAACAGTCAATAGTATGAAAGTCTGTCTTTAACCAACAACCAGTTTAATTTTTTATTTGTCCTTAAATCACACTTCAATATTGTTCGGGCAGCTCTATTTTGTACATGTTGTAGTTTATTTAGCATCTCTCCAGGGGCATTTGACCAGACGACTGGGCAGTAATCCATATGAGAAAAAATCAGTGATTGGATTATCATTTTAAGAATATGTGGGGACATAAAGGTTGCATGTCTTTTTATGACTGTGATTCCTCTACCCATCTTTGCAATCATGTTATTAATATGTTTTCTCCATAATAACGTGTTATCCACCGTCACTCCCAGAAGCTTGGACTCCATGCACATTCCTTATCGAGACGTTATTGATATTAATATTCAATATATGATTACTGTTTGTGTTGTAATTTGACCTCACAATCATGCTGTTAGTTTTTGCTGTATTCAATACCAGCTTATTTGCTTTCACCCATTTATCCACTCCCACTAGTTCGTTATTCATAATAATTTACCCATGCATTATTTGTTCTTGTTTACGTATATATAGTGGACTCATTCCCGCATGCTGTTAATTATTCTTTATTCTTTTGAGTATGTATGGTAAGTCATTAGTAAATATTGAAAACAATAAAGGACCTGCGTGCAGTTCCCTCGAGGTGTCAATTCATTATCGTTACAGTTTGTTTTTCAGAAAATGCACCATTAAAATATACCGTTTGCGACCGGTTAGTTAAATAACTGTAAAACCAAGTAAGTGCAGATTGTTCAAAACCATAACAGGAAAGTTTTTCTAATAGTAGATGGTGGTCAATTAAATCAAAAGCAGCTGAAAAATCTAGAAACACAACTCCCACCATATCTTTCATTTCAATACTCTAAGCCAGTCATCAGACATACTAATTAGTGCTGTTGCTGTAGAATGAGCCTTTCTATAAGCATGTTGAGAGTGACAAATTATGTTATTAATCGACAGATAATTATTAATTTGTTCATATACTATGGTCTCTGTTATTTTCCTAACACAGGTAGCAGACTTATCGGACGACTATTTGAGCTGGAAAAGGGCAGTTTCTTATTTTTCTGTAATGGGATTATTTTGGCTGTTTTCCAGGCTTGTGGACACACTGAAGACATAAAACTTAAATTAATAATATTGACATTACAGGCTGATTCATCAGCAACCAATTTGAGATCTGACATCCAGTTCATCAACACCCGGTGGTTTTATCTTTTGCACTTACCAGGCAATCCTTTACCCTCTGCAAGTTAACCATTTCTAATTTAAACTTGGACCTTTTCCCTTTCATTATTTCATTTCTTATTAATAAGTGAGATATTTCATTACTTAGGTTAGGCATATTTTCTCTTAGTTTTGCTATTTTACTAATGAAATAATTATTTAAATAATTAGCAATTTCTCTAGATCCAGTTATGAAGCCATCATTTGTCTCAAGAAATAATGGATGCGTTCTATTTTTCCTACCTGTCAAATCATTAACTATCTTCCACATTTTTTGCAATCATTCCCCGCCTTCTTTACTCTATCTTCATAATAATTCTTTGTCTTTGATTGTTCAGATGAATACCTTGAAGGAATCCGGTTTTCTCTTTGAGAGAGAGAGGAACTGATGGGTCCAGAGACAGACAGTTCAGCAGAGTCCAAGAGTTGCTTCAGCAGCGTCTTGCTTCTGACTTTGAGGGGCGGGCCAACGATCACGAGTTTCCCCAGCTCTTAGCAAGAAGAGCTGCAGGAATCCTGAGAGGAACATCTTCAGGTTTTGCTCACGAGGGCAGATTACGGCAGGTTAAGCTCATCCAGAGCCTCCACGAAGAGACAGGTTTCCTGTGAGGTAAAAACAAAGGAGAGAGTAGAATCAGTGATCTCTATCCTAAGCAGGGGAGATAGCAAAGATTCTCAGGGTTCTAGGCTCCGGGTAAGCTAACCAAACTGGGTCAACACTGCGGCGTCGAGAAGTAAGGTCTGGAAGCAGGTTATATAGGGCGGGTCTCTGATGATGAAGATCGCCTCAGGTGCTGGAAGGTCCCAACTCAGGAGGACCTGACTCTGCTGGAAGGAAGATTGGTACAGCTCAGATCTCACATATAAATAGACTGGAGGAAAAAAAAGCATGAATGTCGATACTCTTCGCGAGATGATGTGCTTCGATGCATCGGATAGATTACCTGTTCGATGTATCGATACAATACGATTAAATATTTACACCCCTATTATTGACTATCAGTCCTCTTTCACAAAAAATATTTAGTAATTATTGATTTGTACAAAATGCACAGCAGATGTAGATTAATCAACACATTGGAAGATATCCAAGAAAATTAGTCAGCAAATGATGAGAATAAGCATAAAACACCTGTGAAAAAGAAGTAGTAAACTGTATATAGCTCAGGGTAACTAAACATGAACTTTATTCTGTTTTTTTTTTTGATGCAATGCTGCTTCCTATTAATGTATT
Source organism: Cyprinodon brontotheroides (assembly GCA_018398635.1). Taxonomy (NCBI): domain Eukaryota; kingdom Metazoa; phylum Chordata; class Actinopteri; order Cyprinodontiformes; family Cyprinodontidae; genus Cyprinodon; species Cyprinodon brontotheroides. The sequence goes on along the minus strand of JAGKQL010000054.1, from coordinate 36,661,025 downwards.
GTAATTAGTACACTGGAAAAAATCAAAATATAGATAAATAATTTTTTCTTAAAATAGGTGCGTTTGTTCTTGGATTGAGGAGGAAAAAGTGACATTTTGCGAATGGAACGAGACAATTTATGTTTAAAATAAGAAAACACACACAAAAGTGCATTTTATCTAATTATCTTATTTTAAGAGTAAAAATATTAATTCCTTTGGCAAACCACCTTATTCATCTACTCAAATTAAGGGTAAATACACTCAATTTAAGAAATTTTTATGTATTTTTAGATCATTTTTCCAGTGTATTGCCATATTGCACAGCAGAGGACACGTCATAATGAGTAAAGACAAGGAGAGCTCCAGACCCTTGTGTGTGTAATAATTAGAGTGATTTACTGACATACTTGCCTATATGTATATGTTATTTATTATCATATATGAAATGAAAGTATCAATCTTTATGTTTGACTTGCTCTAGAGATTGCTATTTATAATTACATCGGAGTGAGTTTGCATTCATTAAGGCAGACGTCTTTAGGCTACAGCAGCTTAGAGCTGACAAACTAGTAACTAGAGAGATGAAAATGGGAATAGGACTGCTGCAAGTTAAAGACTACATACAATCCTACACATACTAATAAAATACAATTTATAAAATATATAATCCACCCATCAATCATCCTACCATCCATGGAAGGATGATTGATGGGTAAGGGCCCTTGAAATGAACATTACTTCAGTTAGTTTACTAGTTATTTGGGTTGGAGTCACCTGGGTGAATGTGTTCCTCAGTCAGTGTGGAGAGATCTGCTGCGGATCAGATGCTGTTAATAAATGGAATATGTATGGTTATGGAAGCCATGTCCACAATGGAAAAATTTCCCTTTCCAACTTTCCTGCAAAAGCTATGGGAGCCGCTCTGGAAAGGCCTGTTTCTTCCCCAAAATGTCTTCATCATCTTTCTTTTCACAGACTGGACAAAAAGTCTGTGCTTTGTTCATATTGCACCAGATGAAGTTTGGGCCTTCTCTTATCATCAGGCTGAATGTGCGCTCAAAGCGAGAAAAGGGATTTTATCCAGTTCACTTCACTGTGCATAAAGTAACTCGCATCGCCACTGATGCATGAAACCATATTTTGAAGTAATCCCCAGAAGGTCACCTGCTAATTTCATAGCAGTCCTGCCTGTTAGGGTGCCTCCTGAGCTGAACGAGGCCGTGAATAGAACACTTTTTTTTTATTTTACTATAGAACAGTTGAACAGGATTTATGGCTTCATTCCTTCCCTTATAAAATATTAGGAAAAGGCGTACTGTCCCAGCCTGTTAAAGAAATTCCCTGTTCTCCTCTTTCTGATCATTTTCTAACCTCTTTTTACTTTTTTCTTTCTGTTGTCTATTTTTACTAAATATCAGATTAGCGGGATGTTACAGCTGACTGTCACACTGATGTTGTGGAATTAGCTTCAAAGCTCAAAAAGGTGGATTTTGAGTCAAAGTACTTGCTGCATCTTCAGTATCTTTGATTCCTTAGGACTGGACATAAAACAACCTGTCCTTTTCTTTGAACTCTTGGAGAAATAAATAAAATTGCTGGCTAGAAAACAAGATTTCTACTGAAACCACAGGACAGAAGTAAGCTACGTACTTTAGGAGAAAGTCTGTGAGGAAGAACCTTTGCCTGCTTAATAAACTTAGAAGTCTTTGTTTCTTTTTTTATTCTTTTCTGATTTAATTCAGTTTATTTATATACCGCCAGTTCAACACACGTCATCAAAAGGCAATTTACAGTTCACCAGAATTGATTGAGTTTCTATGTAGAAAAAACAAGTTGTTTTGCATGGAAACTTTTTGAATGGGGCAATCCTCAAAAACTAAGCATGCTTATAGCGTACAGTGGAGGAAAACTCCCTTTAACAGGAGAGGAAACTTCCAGCAGAACCAGAAGTCTGCGTGAGCTCAGTGTGTGATTTTTGAGCCCACAGCTGTGTAAGCTCCAAGCATTTTCTTGTCCTGTGTAAACGACCTGACCTGAATAAACCCCATACTTTTTACTCCTGTTTTATAGTCCTTTTTTATTTGGTTTTAGAGTTAAGAGTGATAAATAACTTGCTCCCAGGAAAGAACCGTGTGAGGAGGCTGCAGCCGCCTTCAAGGGGACCTAACTTCCATATTTAACAATTGGTGTTTCCGCCCGTGACCTGAAAGCGAAAAAGCTCCACAGCTTGCGGCCACAACAACTACAAGGTGAGGAGATTCCTTATTTACAAAAATATCTCCAGTGTTTTTTATGTTAAAAACACTTTGGCTGTGTTGTGATTTTCTGAAGTGAGCTGAAGCTTTTTATACATCTGAGGACAGATAAATTGCTCAGTGATTTTGTTTTGTTGTGGGGATCTTGAGATGATGCTTACACCAAGAAGATAATAGAAGTATTTTTTGAATAATAGTAGATCGTGTGGATTTCTGCTGTGGGTAGCGTTTAACAAAGTAAACGATCTTGTTAGGTTTATGCGCAGACATCATGTGCATTATTAGACTGCTTACTAGGATAAGACAGAGTAGAAGGCCTTCCTTCACATTGTGGATGTCACGGAGTGTACGGAGGTCATCTAATCAAGACAGCCTTTGTGTCTTTAAAAATACACAGGATATGGGGACATCTTGGAGCCGGTCTGATAGGAGAGCTATGTGTAATCCTGGGGTAAAGAGACAAGATGCATAAAGGTCAAGGCATGGATGCCGTATCAGTTTCTGATACGGACAGCTGAGCTTCCACCTGATGTTAAACATGGACTTATGAGGTATAAGAAGGAGGAAAAGACCTTGTTCGGGGCTCAATCTTTGCTCAATCTTTGCCGGACGCTCGCTGACGTTTTTTGAGCCCACAGCTGTGTAAGCTCCAAGCATTTTCTTTGTCCTGTAAACGACCTGACCTGGAATAAACCCTGTTACTTTTTTTCTCCTGTTTTATAGTCTTTTTTTATTTGGTTTTACTCATTTTGAGTTAAGAGTATTAAATAACTTGCTCCCAGGAAAAGAACCGGTTGGGAAGTTCCGAGGCTGAAGCTGTCTTCAGGGGGACCTAACTTCCATATTTAACAATTGTTGTTTCTACCCGTGACCTGGAAACGGAGAAAACTCCACAGCCTGCGGCCGCAACACCTAAAAGGTGAGGAGATTCCTTATTTACAAAAATATCTCCAGTGTTTTTTTAATGTTAAAACACTTTGGCTGTGTTGTGATTTTCTGAAGTGAGCTGAAGCTTTTTATACATCTGAGGACAGATAAATTGCTCAGTGATTTTGTTTTGTTGTTTTTTTTTATGTGTACACCAGAAAATAAGAAAAAGAAAAAAAAGTAATCGTGCTTTCTGCTGTGGGTAGCGGTTGAAAGTCCGATTAAAGGTCCTGCGCAGACGCCTTCAAAAATTAGACTGCTTACTAGGATAAGTTGGTTGGAGATCCCAACAGTATCTGCATGCAAAATGGATTGTGATTTTATTCCCTGGCTGCCTGAAGACACAAAAGATGCATTTCAGAAAACAGACGTACTTCGCAGTATAGAGGATTTAAGAGTTTTGCCTGTTTCCTCTACTAAAGAAAAAGCGATGGCTAAAAAGACGATCGATATTGGGTTTGCTTTGTCCCGATTGTCCCTTACAGATAACGAAAGAGGAGGTATCGTCTTGAGTACCAGTCAACATAAAGGTTTAAGAGTTTTTGCTGTATACTTCCCTTAAGGATTCTACGAAAAAGCGGGACTGAAGAGACAATCGATATTGGGTGGCGCTTTTCCAGTATTGTCCTTTAAGGACACTACAAAAGAAGCGGATATTGGTTTGAGAGCTTTGTCCAGTGCTCTCCTTTAGAAAGCCAAAAGAAGCGGGGCTGCAGGGGGATACGAGTTGAAACGGACTCTAGGGGTTGTTTTTCTTCATTCAAAAAAACTTTATGTGGCCAATGTCTGTCTGTCCTAAATGTTGAATGCATGTGAGGTAGAATGTGTATGGTGCATTTTGAAATGAACTAGAATATTTTTGATGATTTGACATTAATATGATTTGCATTTTTACAGGATTCAGAAGGAGCTCTGGGGACATAACAGAAGGAGAATCCTATCTAGCATGTTGCTCAGAGGCTCCAACTATGAGAGGCTGTGACAAGACCGGAGCAGTAGATTAGCTGGGTCAAGCTTTAATAAACAGGCTGGAGAGTTAAAAACGATTCCGATGTGACCTGACCCTGGGTTTTTCAGCCTCCTGCTTTCATCCATTTTTCATTGAATCTGTTTTTATAATGCCGTTTGGAAACTGCCTAGGCACAAACTGATTAATTTGCATCTCTAATCATTACTAACACTTATCTTTTCACTATTCATCTGGTCCTTACTTTCTTTGCCTGACTTATTAAATTCTACTAATTTTCGTGAATGAAATGATTAACTGTTGACTAATTGATGAATTGTTTGATTGCTTTTTCTTGGTAACAAACCTGAGGGGCATTTACTTTTGCCCTGCTGGTAGATAGTGACAGTGAGGCTGTCAGTGAGCAGGCATGATCATTCAGAGGCCCAGCTAAGGAGAATGAGGGGATTGTTTTGCTTAAATTTGTTAATGAACTGTTTCAGAGCTGTGTTTCTAACAATGCCTTAAATGTTAACATTTTTCTTCCAGGACAGGCTGGCAAAGTCTCATCCTTCATTGTGTTTTTCGTTTAAGATGTGCATTAACCCTTATTTTCCCAGCAGGTGCAGAAGTCCTGGCAAATGAAATGAACAACATGGCTGAGAGCAGCCAGAGAGAGAGAGAGAGAGAGAGAGAGGGAGAGAGAGAGAGAGGGTCAGATGGTTGACATTTTTTGATAAGAGGAATCAAATAGGTTCTGACTGACTGGACTGACTTGGTTAAATAACTGAACTGGACTCGAATCATGGATTAGGACATCAGAGAGATGGTGTGAGAACGCAGCATGCCAGATACAGGGTGTAGAGATTGTGAGCTACATGTTTTGTTCCTGGCTGAAGGCCATTCTGAAGAGCTCTGAGTTTGTTTTAATTCCTCTGTGGTTCTGATATGACCTATGAGGTACAGATGAATATGAGGGTTTGAAGCTCATGGACTTTTGTTGGGGTGGAATTGCAATCTTCATTACATTCTAAACTGAAAAGTTAAAGAAAAAACAAAAAAATCCACTGGACTTGGTTTTCAAAATTTGAAGATGTTTCGCCACCTCTCCAGGCTAAGGTAAACACCTACCCGCTCCAGCCGGTGAACACTACCACCTTAACGACTGACCCCTAGAATCATAGACAGGTTTCAGGGTATTACAGGCTAACAATGGAGCCAAACAACCCACTCATTGGTTTCCATTTGTATATGTTTCCAAGCCGATACAAGGCCTTGTCTATATAAAGACTTAAACTCACCTCATGATCCAGACATTTGAATTGAGAAAGCTTCCCTGGAGGGGATTGAGAAAGTCTTTCAAATCTTGGAAACCAAGTCCAGTGGATTTTTTTTACTTTTACGGAATGACTATGACCTGGATGACTGAGAACCTACATCAGCATAATCTTAAATAGAGGAATAAGAGAGAGGATTTAGAGATGTTTTACTATGTTATAGAGTGGACTGTTTTTTTTTTTTGATGCGTATAAGGTTGGTCAGTTGTTGATTAGCAAAATATTAAATGGACAACAAGTTGAAACTTTCAAATCATTTCAAATAATAAATTTATCATGATTTAACCAAAGATCAGACCCAAATGCAGAGAAATCCATTACAGAGAGACCAGGAAAAAGGTTTAACAGGTTCATTGAGAAGCTTGTGGAGATTCCAGTGTAGCTCTGAACACTGCTCAAACCGGAACTGAAAGGTGAGGGGAAGACACTGCTGTTAGTTCAGGCTCAGTGGAAAAATAGATTCTCAAACTTGAAGAGAAGAAAAGGTTTGCAGACTCACATTTCCAGAAAAAGTGGTTGACTCTCTTTGACTCCAGTCGGTGTGGGGTGTTCCAGTGTTTGTCTGATTCGGGTGAGGGTGGACAGGGTTTACCCAGAATGTGTTGTTTGTAGAGCATCGGAGACACTAACTGCCACTCAGATTTCCTGTGGTAACTGAACGGACTGTGGTGCAGATGAATCCCTTGCTCAGTGAGAAACCTCAAAGGATCCTTGGAGACAGTGGATCCAAACCTCCAGTTTGAATCCCCAGCTCAGTTTGAATCTCAGTTGATCCTTCCAGGAGAGAAGGTCCGAAACATCCAGTTTGCAGGATGACTTCCTGCCCAGAGGCAAAGAACAAAATAGCAAGATTAAAACTCAGGTTTGACTCAGCAAAAACTCAGTTTGGCTAGAGCACCCAAACTGGCAAACACTTGTGTCGAGGTAGTGGCAAACAGCAGCTTAAGAACACCTCTTTAACAAAGTAACCATCAGCAGGTGTGTGATGAGGTGAATCAGGACCAGGCGCTTCCCTGGTGGGAGGAAGGAAGACCAACACACAAACACAAACCATACAGACAGTGAGTCCTAACAAAAGTAGCACTTCAACATGCTGAAGGAGGTCATATTTTGACACATTTTAGGAGCAAATGTTTAAAGCAAATGATATATTTCAATATAAGCAATATTGATGAAGAATTAATGAGTTAATGGTGCTTATGGAACTTCAATATCAGGCCCAGGATCTAAAACTTTGCCATTTTTAATTGCAAGCAGATTTAAAGATAGCATTTGAGGATCTATATATAATTTTGGGGTTACTTATATTTTGGGATGGGTAACCATACTTTTATGCAATGTGCCAAATAAGAACACCTGAATTTACTTCACCTACGCTTCAATCAATACTCTTAGATGGAAGGCACACTTAATATGGTAGTTTATTTGGAGATAACACATATAAGAGGAGATTATGTTTCCACATTTTTGATCTGGTCAGGGGTCCAGATATGACAACTATTGACTGGTTCTGGGGATGTTGGAACAGATTTTCTTTTTTGTTTTTTTGTTCTTTGTTTTTTGTTTTACATCGGAGCACTGCTTTTTATTTTTTGGAGAACATTTTCAATGGACTATAGCTGGACACTGCATGTTGAGAGAGGATCACTGGTCCAAGATACTTTCTTTTCCAAGACCACTAGCAGGATGGCTCCTGACCAGTTTCCCACATAGATCCACTCACATAGATTCACACACACACACACACACACACACACACACACACACATACACATTCACTTACTAACATGGTTAAGGAATCAAAGGACGCACAAAGGTCCACATGGGAATGATGTTTTTGTCATACACTAACATTCAGGGCTACAAAGTCTGATAAGGGAGTTTTTAAAGGGGGGAATCTGCACCAAGCTGGTTAATGTGTAAACCAGGGTTAAATGCTTTCTAAAGATTTACAGGTTCCTTGAATGAGACTATATTAGTTGCACTAATTTTGAGCTTATATGAATAAAAGAATGAGCTGAAACATCCATCGGATGTTCAGGCTGAATACATACTGTTATAAATAACTTTCAACTGCCAGGCATCGACAGGTAGGTTATGTTTAATGTTTTTTATAGACTCTAAAACAATCTGCTGAATAAACATACAGTCTACAGATAATTAATTTAAATGTAGTGAATTGAATGATGATTTAAGGGATAAAGTAAAAGTAATTGTGGATAAGGATATCTGGTTGTGACTGCACTTAGGTTTTGAGTAAATGGTGAATTACCTATTAAAGACACTGCTTATTCTGATAAGAACATTGACTGCACTCTCTGTGTTTTGGAGGATCCCGGAGGAAAGGATTGCTGAACTGTGATGAGAACAGTCCATGAGAACCACCACGTGGATTCAGCATCTATCTGCCATCGGACAGCATGGAGACCAAAGTGGCTGTGGAGGAGGCCATACGAGACTCTGATTGATTAATTAGATTGATGAGTGATAGAGACACTGAAATAATTCATCATCATCAGTGATGTTCATCATTTGCTTTTAACTCGGACTACGATAATTCTTGATTTTTACCTAATTGTGATTTATATGTTTTGCTTTATTTTGATTTTGTTTTGATGAAAATCATGGAAACATTTTGCTCCAGACCCACCAAGATCAAGTTTTATGCCACTTTTGCTTTAATGTAGAAAGACTCAGAACCTGATTGGCTTAAAGGTTCTTAAATTAGTTGGTAATGATAATTATCAGATTCAAAACGGGGTTTTCTTGCTCAGATTGGCCAAGAGTGGGATTTTCCCCGGGGTCACCCCGGTTTTTACTACCTTTTAGAGAAGGTAGCGTTTTCCGGTGAAGAACAGCCTGACCTGTCCTCTGATGTCCCCTTCTGTGTCTGAATGATTGGTAAAGTTGCTGGATGGTTTATCTATGATAAGCGGTCACATTTAGGAGGCCTCCAGGTGGGAGTGAGAGAAGATGAATTTGGCCTTATTAGTTTTATAGGCTTAGGTTACCTAGTCTAAGGTAAATTAATATAATGTGCGCATAGGAAACTAAAACAGCTTTCCTTTAATTAGATGAAACCCAAATTTGAGTTAAATATATGAAGCTGTAGTCTTGATTCACAACATTTGGTCTGAAGCTAATTTTCAATGTCGGACTGCAGTGAATGCAGGCACGCAGATGACGTGAGAGTGACTGGAGACTGGATTAGTTTTGAAACCCGAATGGGGCAATGCCAGGGATGCAGGGGTCATGGGGAGAGGAGACATGGGATGAAACAGGTAAAAAATGATTAACTATCTATCGAGAAATTAAATCATAATGAAAGCACAATGTTACTAGCATAGCTGCAATGCTGATTTTGAGATGATAAAAATCAGGTTGCAGAACGTTATTTCTCTAACTATGATGTTAGTTAGGCCTGACGTCTCAGGCTCATAAAAACATATTTGCGGTCAACTATGACAGAAAAGAGAGTATCAAGTTTGGTTGAACAAGAAATCAAAACGCACAAAGGCATTAAGCGATATCTAAAATAAATTACTTGATTACAGTGAAGCATTTTGCTGAGCAACATGGAGGCCTCACTGCATTAAGCTGTTATTGTTATGTTAACTTTATGTTATGCTCTCTGGTGAGCCTTTACAGAGCTGTTACATTTTGTTTTGCCACCTGAGAAAATCTGATATTTCCTTTAATAAAACCAAAAGAGTTAAAAAGTAAATTTAAAAATGTGATACTGGTGTAAATCCTGCTTAATATGAAGCAGCATTGTTTCTTTGTTTTTGTATATAGTATGAAACTATCCAGAAATGACCTGTATGAACCTACTCACTAAATGATTTGTACTTTTACAGATTGGAAGCAAAATGTATTTTTATGTTGCTTCTTTTCAGATTTTGTAGAGATTTTGATGTAACATACAGTACCTGCCTTTTTGTTGATTTGTTGATACAGCAGCTCTATCTACAGCAGATCTACATGCATGAAATGTCCCTTTCATGTTGCCTTAACTGCTGTATGCGCGTCAAGTTACTGAGGAAATCAAAATGGGGTAAATGTGTGGTCAGAGTAAACAATACATGGATGTCCAGTACCTTGTTTGGGTGCCTTCACCCATTTATTTCTACTGTGTAGTGATGCTCACTTTACTTAGGACAGCTCAGTCCATAGATCTCTGATGGGAAACTTTTTCTTTCTATAGTTTCTTTTTGTGCAAATGCTGCAAAGCTGCCTCTCTGACAGTCAATTCTCACACATCTGCGACTCAGCAGCACCTGTGTCTTACCTTAATACCTTTTTCTGTCATAAGGCCCCACTAGAAGTAGTATTATCATTCTTCTATCTCCTTATTAAGTGAGATCACATTGTTCGATGTATTTCTAATATTAACTGTTTCACATGAAACACTTACTGTACATACTATTCTCACCAACCAAACTGTGATAACTGTGATTAAATTAAGTGTAAACAAATGCCATATGTTGCCACCCCTCAAAAAATTCCTGCCCCCCTCTCGCCACCCCATAGATATTTTTCTAGATCCGCCCCTGGCTATTCAAGATAAATTAATAGGTCATGAGCATAGGAAACTAAAACAGCTTTCCCTTTAATTAGATGCAGAAACCCAAATTTGAGTTAAATGCTGAAGCTGTAGTCTTGAGTGACAACATTTGGTCTGAAGTTTTGATTGTGATTGTTTTGATCTCTGACTTATGATGCATCATCAATTATAGATGCTCTCTGAGTCACCTGGTGCTTCAAAGATGTGTTGCTTACTTTTTATTTTCATCAGAACTCTGGCTGCAGCATTTTGGATTAGCTGAAGGCTTTTAACTACAGTTTGTGGACTTCCTGATTGTAAAGAATTACAATAATCCAGCCTTAAAGTAACAAATGTATGAACTAAGTTCCTCAGCATCACCCCTGGACAGGAGATTTCAAATGTTTGCAATATAATGCAGATGAAAGAAGGAAATTCTAGAAACCTCTTTGATATGGGATTTAAATGGTCCTGATAAAAAAAAAAAAAAAAAAAACAAGATTTTACTTTATTATCTGAGATCACTCAAGAATTGTTTGTAGATGTTGGAGATCGACCTGTTTTTCAGTGTTGTCCTGTTTCTCTGACTGTGACTGGGTGGATGTGCTCTCTTCATCCTCTGACATGGGAGCTGGCTCGGAGCTCGTCTGCCTGGCTGTGTGTTTCCTGGACAGGGCGCTTTTACAGCTGCTTTTGTGTCTCTGCTTCTGTCTCCTGAACCCCAGTCGCCTCAGCAGATGGCACGCTCACACTGAGCCTGGTTCTGCTGGATGTCTCTTCCTGTTAAAAATTGTGTTTTTCCTTCTCCACTGTCTACAAGCATGCTTAGGGTGAGGGATTGCTGAAGAGTCAATGAGTCGATGCAATCAACTGGTTTCCTCAGATAGAAACCTTGAATCAATTTGACTGGATGATCTGGTTGAACTGTAAAGTACCTTGATATGACTTGTGTTTGTAAATTGGCGCTATAGAAATAAACTGAATTGAATTGAATCTAATCCCATCCAAATGAAGTGACTGACCAATCAGTTTGTTTTCCAAAGACATGAAAAGCACAGATTTTCCAGGAAACACAGAGGACTCAGAAAATAAGTTTTAGACTTTGTCACAGTTAGCATTGGACACATTAATACACTAAAACACTTAGTGTGCTAAATAGATATCACAAATGACCTTAATGAGTGATTAGGCTATGGAAATCGGAAATTGGTTTCAATTACATATACAAACTTTTATAAAATCACATCACAAACAGGTTCAACATAAATATGAATACAACTTAGAGACAAGATTCTATTTATGTTAAGTTACTATGGCAACTCCATGGACACTACCTGAACTCAATTTGCTGTATAACAGGGTGGGGGGAGGCTTTTGTGACCATTTTTTTTTTTTTTTTTCAAAAGTATTCATTGTTATTGCAACCTGGAAAATGTGAAGATATCTCTCTGATCGACTAAATATTAGATGCACCATAACTAATAACTGATTACCACTGATCGGTGCCCTGCCCTGCTGATGGTTTGGACAGACATGATGTTGCTCACAGCTTAAAGGAGCTTCATCTAAAACAAGCTTAGGCTGCGTTCAGATGTAGCTTTAGATCATGGTGATTGGATGGAAGTGGAGATCTGTCAGGAGGAAGCAGATTAGATTCCTAGTACTGAGTGCCCCTTTGCTGGCTGTGGACACCATTACTGTAAATTTACTGAGCAGGTTAGACACACGGGTTACTCAGGTGATTGTTACTAACCAATGACGTGGTTTATAATCTAGTTTGGGGACCACATCTGATTTCAAATGGAAATGGGCTTTTGTCTACATTTCTTGGATGTTTGGGGAATTCATTTTTCTTTCTTTAATTTCCTTTTTTCTCCTCTCAGAAAAACAGGTTTCCTTTGTTTTCCTCTCAAACATAAGATGAAAGCTCCATAGGTGAAGCTGGTGATTTTTTCTTTAGTTGGTCAAATTGATTATAGAGTAAATTACATCAATGAAACATTCCAAACCATGAACTACATTTGATCTGTGCTGTGATCAGTCTGTCTGAGTAAGAGTAGATCCACTGAGATCTCTGCTTGTCATTACTCTCACAGATCAATTAAGCATTAATTGATGCCATTAGCTGCTATCAGTGAATTTGAACTGATAGTGAGGAATTGAATTTTCAGGGAGTGATAAAAGTTTAAAGCTCTTAAATCATGCAGAAGGACAGTGCTTAGCCCACAAGAACAGAGAAATGTGTTCCGCCCCCCGGGGCTTGTGGAAGATCTTTTTGTTTTCACAAGAACAAAAGGTCAGAACTCTCATGATGGCCTCATGCATCATACCCACAGTGTATTAAGTTCTGCCCAAAATATGCAATAACAAGCTGCAAGAAATATGAACCCAAGCTTGTATTTAGTGTCTCTCTCGAGTGTTTGAGTTGATCTTTGAAACAAAGATCTTTGCTCATAAACTTCTAATAAATCTGTTTTTTCTTCAGATTGTAGCAAAGATTGGGACATAACAGCCAAGGCTTTCCAAAGGATTCATGAAACTGCATTGTTTTCACTTTTATTCCCATGAAAACAAAACACATTTCAGTGTATTCTGTTGAGCTTTTATCTGATAGAGCAACATAAGACTTCCTGTTTGTTCTTTTTATTAATGATGAAGAAACTATAACTACAAGTAAACCTGAAAACATACGACTTCTATGAAGAAGTTTTGTATTATTTCCTTATTTCACAAACTGGGCTTTACAGAGGGTGGCATGGTGGCTCACCATAAGTGTGTGAATACGTGGATGACTGATGTAGAGTAAAACGCTCCCTAATTATTAAGAGACATTTTTTATTTCAAAATTGAACCTCAAGTGTCCTGAGATGAGGTTACTAACTCAGTTACTTTTATGGAGAAGTTACCATTAACTATAACTATTTCTATCATTTTAGGTAAACATCTAACAATGCATATCAAAGATTTAAAAAAAGCTCAATTACAGTTTTTTTGGACATAATTAATAATAATAATTAATAATTCGGACTGGGCCCTTTAGCAAGAAAAGTGTATATTCAAAGCAGTCCAATTTTCCCTGAAAGCCCTTCTGTGAATCAGGGTGGCCACGCCCACACCATTTGCTGGCTTTACAGTAATAGCCATTCAAAATTTCGCCACTTTTATTGATAGTCCCTTGGCTGGTCCCATAAAATTTCTTTTTAAACATCTAAAATATTCTTTCTGTCATAATTTGCAGACATTAAGATCTAAAGAGAAACATCATCTCCTGGTCAGACCCTGTAATTCAGTGGAAGGGTCAGAGTAAAAAAATATGCACGTCCATGAAAAGGTCAGTGGCTGGAAGTTTGAGGGGATTCTGCTGGGAGTTCGAGGGAAGTGGGCTGCATTTGACTGGGAAGGGCAATTTTGGCTGCTACTGTAGTTCTATTAGAGAACTGTCCACCACCAGGTGGCGCCCTGTCATTGTTGGTCCTCCCTGCACACCTGCAGCTCTTTTGGATCATTATCTGGAGGAGTACTTAAGCAGTGGACTGTCACTACCTCGGCGCCAGAGTGTTTGGGTGTTTTTGGAAATCCTCCTGCAAAAATGTAAAGAGCAATCTTTACATTTTTTTTACTGAGAATATTTATCTAAATATAATTGAGCCCTCTAGAGTTTTGCATTGTTTTTCTGAGTAGGCAGTTTTTTAGCTTTTTTTAATTGTCATTACACTGTCACAAATACAGAGCAACAAAATGAACTCTCTTCATTTAACCCATCTCCTTGGGGAGCAATGGCCAGCCATTGTGTGGTGCACAGGGAGCAGTGTCGACTTAAGGGTCCTGCTCAGGGACCCAGAGTGGCAGTCCGTGGGAGTGTGGCTTGAACTCAGAACCTCAGGATTCCAAGCTCTATGCTCTAATCACCAGGCAACAATTCCCCAAGGTTTAGTTTCAGCAGGTTTTACCAATGACGGCGTTGCTGTGTTGGAGCTCAAATGGATCCTAAGGTCGACACCTGGACTCCCCCGACCATGTTCCTGTTTGCAGATCGATACGTTATACATTCAATCACCTCTTAACAAGTGACAGTTGTTTATTTTAGAAGTTTAATTAGAACTTTTT
>JAGKQL010000054.1:36625281-36645281 GCA_018398635.1 Cyprinodon brontotheroides | reverse complement strand
ATCATAAATATAAAGAATAAAAATAAGCTGAGACTTTTTATGTCACCATAATAAATGATAGAGCGTTGTCTGTCTAAGAAGGCAGTGCTTTACTTCAAGACTGAATGTCTGTCATACTGCAGGTCTGGTCTCTCTGTCTCTGTTCTCTGCAGCGCGTGACTGGCAGGACTGGTTCATCTCGGTTAACTAGGGAGCTGGAACCAGGAGAAGGGCGGTACATGACCAACCAACTTTGCTCCTTAATATCTCCAAGCCAGCTCTGATTCCATGTCTCTGTTGTCTTTTCCCTTCTAGTTCAACCATCCAAGCCAACAGAACCTTCAAGCCCGGACCTTCCTCATCATTTGAATCTCTCAGGTCACCAGTCAGCCTCAGCCCTCCTCAAGGAGCCTGCTTGCCTGTCCATCCTCCTACACACCAACACCAGAAAGAAAGAGTCTCTGTTTGCACCCGGACCCAGGACACCACCTCCCAAGTCTAAGACAAACCTTGTACCCCCTGAGTTAAGTATTCTCCATCTTCCCATCTTCTCTGACCAATTATTCACCACTAACCAAATCTTTGACCCCAGCAGAACCCAGGACAATCCTGCCAGACACCATTTCCTGTTCCCTACAGAGTAAAGCTCTTCTTAAACCTAAACTGACTGTCTGGTTGCCTTGATTCAGGGTCGTTCTCCAAATATGACAATATTATTGTTTTTTCACTTTTGCCTTCTTAAGATCGCAAATGAAATGTAAAATAATACCAAATATGGGTAATAATATGTTGAGACTCTAGAAGACATCGGATTGTCCGAGTGGAGTTGCCAAGGAATGAGGTCATAAGAAGGGGCAGGGCTCCAAGCAGATCTTGTACCTGCACCGTGTCTCTGTGCTCAGTGTTCAGAGGAATCTCTTTTTTTCACTTCCTCTCTAATCTAGCAGAACCTCCATCATGTGGTCATGAACTCAAGCGTGCATCACTACAGCCGTCCTACCCATCAGTGATCTTATGGCAATGCCTCTCTAAGGGTTCACTTGCAAATGAATTCTTACATTACAAAAACCTACTTCATAAAATTCTGAATTAAAAACAAACTGTGTTTTTACCAGTATGCCAAAAAAATACAAATCCTAATATTTGTCAGTTTATCTTTCTGCTCTTGCTGATCAAGCAAACATAACAGCAAAGTAACATCCTTAGCCAAGGCCTTCATCTTATACATCATCTAGGAGTTTTTTTTCCTTGTCGAGGACATTGGAGACATTAGCAGTTAATGAGATTCTGCAGCACATGTCTGGTATCAGCTGTTCACTGGAGGACTAGTAAGTCTTCCAGGATATAATTAAAGTTGGTTTGACCCAAATTCAGGCTTTTTGTCTCCCTGAATTCTAATTCCTGGATTACAAAAAACTCCTCTGCCTTCCATTAAAATAAAGACCTTTATATTCTGAACTCCTCTTTCATGTCAAACTCTAAATAATGATTGCAACAGAGCGAAACGACCTGCAGAATATGTTATTAATGTCTACACTAGAGCAGGGTTGGGATTTAGCTTATTGGTTAAATATATCCAACTATGCAATTACTGCTCAGTATTTGACTATATTGTCAATATCCATTGTCTATACCTGCTCATCTAGGACAGGTGCCGGCAAATCGCACGTCCAGAGCCGCATACGGCTCTTTAATGCCCCCCTAGTGGCTCCTGGAGCTTTATCAAAAATGTATAAAATGTAAAAAGAAGGAATTTTATTTTTTTAATATGGTGTGCAGGAGGTCAAACAAACATTTATTAAGTTTCCAATGCCGTACAAATTTGTATGATAAATCAATTTGAACATTGAATTTTTAACATTTCTGACAACGAAGATTTGCATGTTTCAGAGCTGAACAATGCCATGCAGGTGGCTGTTTTAAACAAAGCTGCAGGTGTGTCTAAACATATGGATCCCAACGGGAAAAAAAGCAAGATAGCTGATGAGAACAGAGGATTTCAAAGAAGAATGGGCCGAATTATTTGCTTTCATTACCAATGTGGTAGGATTGCCTGTTTTTTTGCTTTGTAACGAGAAGCTGTCAAATACTAAAAAAGAGTGATTTGGAAAGGCATTTCCAGAGAAGGCATGCTAAATTTGCAGCTGACCACCAAGTTTGTAGTGAAAGAAAACATGTAATTGTAGAACTTCTGGATAAATTACAGGAGTGAAAAGATAGATAGAAGTGGATGGAATCTCCAAACTCCACTACTGCAGCTAGTTGTGTTTCAAGCATGGAAAACCGATCCACAGATTGAACAGGTAGCGCTCTGATGCAGGTGTATGACTTTCTTCCATTTTCTTTCCCCAAAACCTCAAAATAAAAATAACACCAAATATCGGATTTCTTTATTGTATTTCTATATCTATCTACATCAATCAAAGGAAACTAATAAATTAATATTGTGATGGAATTTTAAATTAAAGCACCAAATATCGTAGGCTACAGAAGAGTAGTCACATGATGAGACATTTGCTCAAGGATAAACATTTAATCATGAATGCTTATCATATCTTTAAAGCCACATAGTTCTGATCTGGGGGGAATCCTGACTGACTGCATCAATGACTGGATGCAATCAACTGGTTTTCCTTAGATGACAACGTTTAACAGTTAATTACTGAAGCAGTAAATGAAAATAATGTCATCAAACCAAATTTGTCCAGAAATTAAAAATAACAGTAGCAGCTATTCAAACTGGCCCTACCCAGTGGAAGGCCAGTGGAATGGCAGCCAACTTCCAGCCAATGGAGTAATCCCCTTTACTCCACCCTTTCTCTGAATTGCAGTTACTTGTTAGGAATCCAGTGTGTGTGGGTTGTGTTTTTGTTTGTTTTCCTCCACTACCAGGTGGCTTCTGGTTCTCGTTGGCCTCCTCACACACCCGCGGATGGTTGCCTCATTACCTGAGGACTCTAAGCTGCTGACTGCCACTACCTCGACGCCAGAGAGTGTTTGCTAGTTTTGGGTACTCTATCCAAGCTTCGAGTTTATTCTGAGTCAAACTTGAGTCTCTTGTCAACCTGAGTTCTAACGTTGGTTTTTTTCATTGTCCCTCTTTTGCAGGAAGTCATCCTACAAACTGGATGTTTGGACCTCTCTACCCCCGAGGAATCGTCTGAGCTTCATACTGAGCAGGGGATGCAAGCTGGATGTTTGGATCTACTTCTCCCCTGGAAGGATCGTTTGAGCTTCACGCTGAGCAGAGGATGCAAACTAGATGTTTGGACCATCCACCCGTGAAAGGATCGTTTGAGAGCATCACACTGAGCAGGCAGTCAGCTCCCTTGCTTCTGAAGGAACCAACCTAACCAAATTAAAACCTGTCCGCCCTCCAATGAGTCAACTCAAGTTCTGGAATAACCCACACCGACTTGATTCTGAGAAAGACACCTTTTACTGGAAACGTGAGTCCTGCTTCAGTCTTTGTCTCAAGAAATCAAAGCTCAAGTTTCCCACTGAGCCTGACTCTGAACTTCACTTTTCAGTCCCAGTTCGCCAGTGTTCTGAGTTACCCTGGATCCAACGCATCATGTGTTTTCAATAAACCTGTTAACCTTTTACGCTGGTTCTCTGAGTGGTTTCCTGCATGTGGGTAAGATCCCTTGAAAAGAACATGACACAGCAATTATCAATTAGAAACGCCATGTTAAACATACTTTAGTTAATAACTTTAAACTAAGCTTATAAAACTCAACTGAACAATATAGTCATATGAACGTATGTACTTTATCAATAAAATTACAAACAACACAGTTGAGTATGGATTTTATGTATGGGAACCAAAGTAGTTATCTTAAATAATTTTGGGATGAGGCAACATTTGTTTTTAAAACTTATTTAGCTTTTTCAACTGGAACGTTTTCAAGCCAATTCACTATGCACATCAAAAAGGTAGATAAAATATAATTGGGTAAAATGATATTTTAAAGGAGCAAAAAGTAAAAAATCATTTAATTTTATTTGCATCCAAATTATCAAAGTAAAATATGGTAATGTGTAGAATTAAAGGTATCTCTTTAGATGGAATTGAGATAATGTGATACACCATCTCTCTACATTGTTCTCCAGACTCTAGTTTTAAAGCCAGGCCAGCTGGGCATGAAGGTTAAGCTTCTACATTAAAGGGGAACACTGCGCTTTGTTTTTAAAAAATATATAAATATGAAAACTATAACCGTGGGTGTCTGGGGGACAGTGATTCGCCTACATGTTAGGAATGCTGGCGTACCATAAATTAAACATAAAACAGTTCAGCTTGTGCCTTCAAGTCATAGCCCATAGGATGACATTACTTGGGATATAACCTAACATTGAACATATCTTCCAGAACAGCTCCAAATGACACAAAACTCTATATGGGTGAGTAGAACATGATGTAATGACATAAAATCAAAAGGGCCCAATGTAAAAAAAAAAAAAATTAATATATATTGCCAGAGAGAGAGATAACTTAACAGTGTGTTAATGGGATTAAAGCTGTTAACTGAAGTTAATCATTATTGAAACAAAGCTTTCTTGCTAACAACATTATAAAGTTAACAATTCCTTTCTTATTTACAATACATGTTTATCTGAAAAGAATAGCGTTTTTGCTGCCATGCTTTTCAATGAGATGGTTGAGCTGAAATACAGGTAGCGACAGGTGTCTTTTCCTTGAATAGATTACACATTTTCAGCACGTATCAGATAATTTATCTCATCATTCTTCTTCTGGGTGAATTGTAAAGTAGTCTTGTCCATGCCATCCTAGTAACTCTGGCCTTGAATAATTAAAAAACATTTTTGGTTTTTAGCATCTGTTCATTCACAACCATATCCAGAGCAGATTAAAGAAAAAATTCTCGCTGCAGACACAGTTTTTTTGCTGTGCTAAAATTATTATTATTTTTTTACCAATACATATTTCCTTTTTCATAACCGACACTGTAAATTTTTATAAGATCACAAGTCACCTTAACAACCTTATCTTAATGAAAGACATTAATGAGTACCGTTGAAAGAAATAAATCTCTGGACTAAAACTGCTCTCAAACAATGATTCAAATAACTGTTGTGAAATATAGAAACACGCTAGATGCTGTTTAAGCCTTTTTGTTCAGAGATAGTGACCAGAATGTCATGATTTTGTCAACAGCTCGGACCCACATGCAGATAAACCAATCCAGAGAGACAGGGGGAAAAGTTAACAGGTTTTATTAAGAAGTTTTGTGGAGATTCCAGTTTTGCTCTGAACACTGCTCAACCGGAACTGAAAGGTGAGGGGAAAGACACTGCGGTTAGTTCAGGTTCAGTGGGAAAATTGATTCTCGAACTGGAAGAGGAGGAAAGGTAGGCAGACTTACGTTTCCAGAGAATTGGTTGGAATGTGTTCCGGTGTTTGTCTCATATGATGGAGGGCGGACAGGGTTACCCAGAATGCCGTTGTTTGTAGACGAACGGAGAAGACTGACTGCCACTCAGTTTTCCTGCGGTACTTGAACGGGCTGTGGTGCAGATGAATCCCTTGCTCAGTGTGAAGCTCAAACGCATTCCCTCTGGGGAAAAGTGGATCCAAACGTGCGGTTTGTATCCCCAGCTCAGTTGGAAGCTCAGCCCCGATCCTTCCAGGGACAGAAGGTCCACAAAATCCAGTTTGCACGATGAGTTCCTGCCGAGAGGCAAAAACAAAAACAATGTTAAGACTCAGGTTGACAAAAACTCAGTTTGTCTCAGCAAAACTCAGCATGGCTAGAGTACCCCAAACTGGCAAACACTCTGGTATAGACTCTGCTGAACTCAGCTTGGCTAGAGTACCCCAAACTAGTCCCGGCAGTCAGCAGCAGCAAGAGCACTCCATTAACGAGGTAACCCCTTGTAGGTGTGTGAGGAGGAGAATCAGAGGTCCAGGCACCGCCTGGTGGAAGAAGCTTTCTTACAAACACACACAAAACACAGACCACACAGACTGGAGTCCTAACACAGAACTGGTTTCTATCACACTGCTCCTTATATGGAGTAATTTGTCCTGAATGGATACAGAAGGAAAGTAACAATCATAATGAGTAGCTTTAATAAACCGTAAATACAAAAGAGCTGTAGTGTAAAGAACTGCAGTCACATTGAAAAGGAATCTGCTGGGTGGGAGCAAGACGAAAAGATGAATCAACTGCATTGAGTTAATTAGAATGGTGGCAATGCTGAATTAGACAAAGAATATCATAAACTGAAAACCTGAATGTCTGATTAAACATTTAAGTCCAAGAAAAACCAACACAGAACCAAAGCCCATGCACAGTCGTAGCCATTCAAAATTCCCCACTTTACTTGATGGGCCCTTTGCTGGTCCTTGGCTGGTTCCCTTTAATTTGTCTCTTTTTAAACATAAATATTTGTACTAAAATATTGTTTCAGTCATGATTTGTGGACATTAAGATCTAGAGAGAAGCGTCCTCTCCTAGTCAGACCCTGTTATTCAGTGAAAGGTTGGAGTCAGTAAAAAAAATATGCATGAGGGGGGCCAGTCCATTGCTCGAAGTTGGAGGGGATTTCGCTTGGAGTTTGAGAGAAGTGGGCAGCCATTAGGTTGGGAAGGGCCATTTTGAATGCTGCTACCCCTACCTCCCTACCTCCTCTACCTGTTGCTTCCAGCTTTTTCATCACCAACTGTAGGAAGGAACATCATGTCTTGAGATAATGAAACCTGGGAGGGGTGATCTGTTTGGAAGTAAATGAAAGTCATGAACTCTGCTGCCTGTCAGTCGTTCTAAAGCTTGCACTGTTTTCTGTCTTCATTTAGCTGGGAGCTATATCACCAGCAGTGTGGCTGCTGAAGCAGCTAACAAAGCTAATCACCCAGAGAAGATCCCCTTTCATGTGCTCTGTATTTATTGATTAAATCTGTTTATAGCACATTTAAAGAGTCTGTTAAATCCCATAATACTGTGAGATCAAGGTTAAATTGGATTGAGGCATCTTCACAGTCGGATATGGGCCACGACTCATAAAAACCCCACTGCAGCTAGTATTACATGCCGGAAGCTCAGGTTACCCAGACGATTATATATCAACGGGTGGTTTGCACCACAGTGAGCATGTGAAGCCATCGCATCAGAAGACATGCATTTAATCAGAGGGCTTCTCCAAAATGCTTCCTCAGGTGGAACCATTGAGGCTGTAAAAGGATCATTTTCCCTCAGTGACTAAAAGCCCTTTGAATAAACACAGTCGCATGCATCATTGCCCACCTACAGTGATTTTTGTCTTAGTTTAAACTGGTTTTGTTGCAGATCATCTTCAGATAAAATAAGGTAGTGTACTTAAATTAGCAACTGTTGCCTCGGAGCTGGATGCTCATTACTTTAGTTATGGAGGAGCATTAAAAATATAAATATATAAACATGAAAGTAACTCTTTGAAGTACATGTTTCAGAGTGCTGATATGGCCATTTAAAGTAGGATTAAAGGAGGGGGGGATCAGCAAACTTTATGTGGGTGAAAAGCCACTGAAGAAGCTGTGGACAGTTTAACAAGTTTAGGGAAATAAAGAGCCAAAAAAAAAACCCCAAAAAAACAACTAACTGTCAGCAAAGAAAGGGAGCGATCCACGTCCAGAGGGGGTCAGCACCCTCCGCCTGACAGAGTAATTGATTTCAGGCTCCAGGCCCTTTCATGGTCTCTGAGAGGAGGGGACAGGCACAGAAGTAACTCCATATCCTTGAAGAAGTGGATGAGGGAGAAAGACTGAGACTTTGTAATAAAAAACACGAAAAATAAGCATGGACTGGAGGGAAGGTGATAAAGTGAGGATAAAAAAAGAAATATGGTGCAAAGAAACATTTCATGTGAAACATAACGATAAGCTGAGACAGGAGAAGGAGAGGCAGACGGATTTAGGGGCTTTCACTTAGAGCTGCTGCCTTAAGAAATACTTGAAAAAGTGTCAGAAGAAAATCCTCAGCAACAAGTGAGGTTTACAGGCCTTGCTTTCAACAGAGAAGCTAACTTTAAAACTCCAGCCTCTTCCTGCCTTTCTCTACAGTTTCTCCAGAGCAGTGATGTGTGGGCTGCTCCTTAGAGACAGGTCATTGGCTTTAGAGTGATGCCACAAACACGAAAAAAAACAGCTTGAAGATGTGTTGGCTTGAATACAGAGGGATATACTCTGTAAAACTCTGTAAAATATATATATAAATCCTCCCTCTCACATTTTTATCTATTTATTCCCTTAGCTCAGGTTTTTTTTAAATCTATTTATTTACTTAGCTTCAGTTTTTTTTGGCTGATAGGCCAAAATAACTGAAGTCACCTGCGGCCATCTTGGTACCCCACTCTCACAGAGTCACACTGTAAGAATGCCTGTGTCTATGGCGGCTCAAACTGAGCCTGATTCTGTTTGAGGTTTCTTGATGTTAAAAAGAAGTTGTTCCTCTCCACTGTCGCATGTTTGGTGTGAGTGATTGCCTAGAAGTCAATTAGTCGATGCAATCAACTGGTTTTCCTTAGATAGAAAAACTTTGAATCAAATTTGACTGGATGATCTTGGTTGGATTGTTTCTGTAGTGACATGAGACTCTACAAGTGCTGTAATTTGTTGGTGCTATATAGATAAAATTGAATTGAAATTCAATATCTGGCTACAGTATCATTGTGCTCCATTAACACACTAATTATTTTGTGATGGATTTGTATAATATGTTATATAACATGATTTTCCTATAGTTCATAAACTTCATACTGAATATGCAAAGTGATATGCCTATTTTTTACCATAAATGACAATAATCTACTGATGCTATCAATCAGCAAGTGATGAGTTAATCTTTATTTTAAGTCTTAAGTCCCCCCCGAAAATGAGAACATCATTATTGTTTGATCCTGTAGGGCACATATTGTTTACATTCCGACCGGTCTAGCTAGGGAGTACCAATATGGCGGCTGGTGACACAGCACCGTATACTACCAACGGCCAATCAGCAGTCTAGTGAATAAATAGAGATCAGTGCATTTAAAGCCATTAATGGCCATGCTCCATCTTATATCCGAGATCTGTTTGTTCCTTAGAAGTAAGATCCTCCTTCTCCCATATTGCCAACTCCTCAGTAAGGAAAGTAGCTATTGGCTGTGCTAAAAGTCGCTAAAGTCGCTAAATGACGTCATCGCCTAATTTGCATAATCTGCCACAGGAAGTGATGTGCATGTTATTGATGCTGGGGTGGGAGAAATAATGTCGTTATAGAATGACAAAAGTGAGTAAAATACCATATAATTGTGTTTTTACTCACTTTACTAAACAATATATATTTATTATTTATTTTAGACCAAATAATATTTTACATTTACATCCCGCTCGCCTCCGCCTTGAATGTAAGTCAGGGCGGAGCGGCACCGCGGATCAATTTGCACCGCCAATCCCGCCGCATGCGCTGCGCTTCATTTAGTGCAGTCTGGACACTGCGGGTAAACATCCTGGCGGCTCTGACTGCAGTGTTGAGAGGACTCCTGCTTGAGAACGGGGTTGGGATGGGGAGGCGCCTCACGGCAGCAGCTGCCGCTGGAGGACAAGAGTAGGAACGATAAATGCTTTCACGTAAGAGTCTCCAAAATGTGCCAGTGACACCATAAAAAAGTCGCCAGATTTGTCGCTAGTCGCTTTTTGAAAAATAGTCGCTGGAGGGGTCTGAAAAGTTGCTAGATATAGCTTACAAAGTCGCTGAGTTGGCAACACTGCCAAGCTCTGATATCTGAGATATGTGTTCCTTATGTTCCTTACAGAGCACTTTGCTCTCAATCTACAGTTTTACTAGTGGCTCCCAGAATTTCAAAAAGTAGAATGGGAGGTAGAACCAGTGGTGTCAAAAGTTCACACATTTGTTACTTAAGTAGAAGTATAGATACTGCAGTTTAAAATACTCTGGTCAAAGTTGAAGTATCAACTTGACCTCTTTACTCAAGTAAAAGTGAAAAAGTATGTGCTCCAAAAACTACTTAAAGTATAAAAGTAACCTTTGAAAAACAGCCAGACTCCACTATATGAAATTAAATCTCATTTTTGACGATTTCGAAAAATTCTTTGAGATAGGGCCAAGGATGATGGAGGTCTTGTTGGTCTCCGTCCTCCATCTACGCTCTCCCTGTGTCCGACCTTTCAGACATTTCAACATCTTTTTCTGAATCCCACATTGTAGCATGGCATAGACAATTCATGTTAGCAGTTTGAAGAACACCTGCTTGCTTCTGATGATTTCCTTTAGCTAACCAATGAGTGTTTATGTTCTATGACTCATCCAATCACACTAGTTTTCACTAGATTTTGGATGGAGCCAATGATCTGCATTGGATGGAGCACATGACGGAAATAAATATTTATATACACATTAAACCGAAGCCAAGAGTAACGAGTAACGTTTGTTTTAAAATGTAAGGAATCGAAAGTACAGATACTTTTGTGAAAATGTAATGAGTAGAAGTCAGAATTAGGAAGAAAAATAAGTAATGGAGTAAAGTAAAGATACCTAAAAAAGTGTACTTAAGTACAGTAACGAAATATTTGTACTTCAGACTTGACACCTCTGGGTGGAACCAACTACCAGGTTTAGTCCTGTGAGGCAGACACCCTGTCTACTTTTAAGGCTAGGCTTAAACTTTCCTGATAAAAGCTTATAGTTAAGAGTGACTCAGTTTATCCTGAGCTATCTCTATAGTTATGCTGCTATAAGGCTTAGACTGCTGGAGGACATAGGGACCCCTTTTCATCATTCTGCTTCATTCTATCTCTTTTCTCCAACACTTACGCTCTCTCAGCTTTTTCTCATGATAGTAGTTTCATCTGGTCTGCTTCTTGTTTGGCTATGACTCCATAATAGAGAGAAATATCAGGGGTGCTCAGAGAGAGCTTGTCCTACAAGCCTTACATTATGGTTTAAAACTCTAACATAAAAAAAAAACGATTGAGGAGAATCAGAACTGTTCATATAAAACTCAGGCTTTAAGTATTAAAGGTCTTTAGATTATTACAAACTTCTACTAAGTTTAAACTGATTTTACTTTAGATTTTGAGCTTAGTTGCTAAACATTTTTCCTAAATGATTATTTTTACTCATTTTTTTCCAGTTTTACAGTTTTGAGTCAGTTTGACACACAGCAGTTTAGTTAGAATCCATTCTGCCTACAAGCGTTATTTCTTTTAAAGCATAACCACCAGGAATCAGTTTGAGAGCAATGTTTTCTTCTTATTGAATTGCTTTACACACAGTCTAGACTCCACATCTGCAGTGTGTGGAGAGTTGAGGAGCCGTTCAGAGTCAGGGGACACTAAACGCCCAGGCTTCATCCACTCAGGTGAAACACAGACAGAAGTTGGCCTAGACAAAGTTCTCTGCAGAATACACTGACACACCCCGTATGTGCCTAAAATTTACTGGACAGCATGAGCTGTCAAAAAAACTCCAAAATATTCAATTAAATTCAGTTGCAAATTTAGTTTTATGCTTGCAGTGCATAAAGATCAATATGTTTCCAAATACCTTAGCCTATATATTTGATGTGAACATTTGTGCATAACAGCGTTAACAGCTGCACGGTCAAAACCTCCAAAAGATAAATATCTACTTATAGCAAAAACACAGCAACATCTGAACTTCAGTTAGAGCTGGTCTAGATTTTAACTTATATGTCAGTTTGCAGAAAGACGGACGTACAAATTTTGACCAGGCAGTTTTATCCTCTCAGATTATTGGTCAATATTGATTACAAATAAACAACCCAATGAAATCAATGGATTCTGAGCTGTTTAAAACTCTAATGCATTAAAAAAATGAAAACCTCAATCATTCAATCAGAAAAATGTGTTTCTCTTTTTGTTTCCAGTAGTTAGTATCCCTTCACAAAAGGCCAGAAAAGCGGCTTGCACAGGAAGATAAAGTAATACCTTTATGGAACATTAAAGGAATTTCATTCTTTTGAGAAACAACATGTTCAATTTTTATATATATATATATATATATATATATATATATATATATATATATATATATATATATATATATATATATATATATATATATATATATGTGTGTGTTTATTTATTCTATTAAAAATAGATCCATTAGTATTTCTCTAAATATGATGGATGTACGGTAGGCCCCCTCACTTCCCAGCATATTTTTTACTCTGAAACTCCACTGTTTCCTTAAAAATCAGGGCCTTTCCAGGAGATGATGCTTCTCTTTAAAAAATATTTAAAAGTATTTTAGTTCAAAGATTGGTATTTAAATAAGCAATCTTATGGGACCAGCCAAGGGCCCATCAAGGAAAGTGGGGAAATTTTGAAAGGCTACTGCTGTATCTCTGTAGGGTGAGACGGCATCTGAGGTAACTACAGAATCTGAATTTGGACTGTTTTGATCCAGTTCCAACCAAGTTATTTATTAAAGGATAGGATATTTATTAAAGGTGTTAACTCGGATCTCCTCTACCACCAAAACACTGAATCTCTTCCCCGCTCTAGTGCTCTGTCTCCCGGACAGGTTTGCCTGATGTGCTGATGACCTCATCAAGTCCAGCCTCTCCACCACCTTCAGCAGCTCTTGATCTAGAGTTGTGCTCGTCTGGTCCTCCACAGTTAGCCTCTGGAGGTCTCCATCGAAAAAGAGATTTTATCAGCCAGGGACTTCCTGGTAAAATAAAATCCCGCTTTAGCTAGCCTGAGTTAACTTTCCAGCCACTCAGGGCTGTCTGCCTGATGTCTGATCTCCTCCTGTAGCAAGGACCGGAGAGACCAGCCTCATACTCCCTTGCTCTGATTGCTCCTCATGCGTGGTCCTCTCCTGCTCCCTCTGTTGTTGTTCTTGAACTGATTTCCTGCTGCTCTTTAAGAGCTAAGAGCCCTGTCTCAGTTGCCATCTGTTGTCCTTTAGTTCAATTCAGTTCAAATTCAGTTTATTTATATAGCACCAATTCACAAAACATAATCAATGCTTAGGGCACTTTACAGTTCCGTACAGATCATCCAATCAAATTGATTAAAATTTTTCTATCTAAGGAAAACCAGTTGATTGCATCGACTCACATTGACTCTAATGCAATCCCTCACACTATGCATGCTTATGGTAGCAACAGTGGAGAGGGAAAAACTCCCATTTAATAGGAAGAAACCTCCATTAGAACCAGGCTCAGTGTGAGCTGACCCATCTGCTGAGGCCCGACTAAGGGTTCTCAAGGAGACAGAAGCAGACACATACAAAAGGCAACCGTAAAAGATTTACATGTTCTTTTAAATTCCCAGCCAGCTGGGAATTTTATATTTCTGATACTTCAAGATGTTTATTGCCCTCCCCTGTAGGGGAAGAAAATCTCTTATTTAATCAGATATTATTTCAGCTGTTATATATTTTTTTATGACACACAGTCCTACTAACTGTGTGTTAGAACACAAACGAAAGAGTGATTCCAGCACTAATCATGGTCAAACAGTTAATTCTTGCACATACATGGAATAAATTCACCACAACTTCTGTTAAAAATATAAAAATTTATTAAGAAAAATCATTCAGCTCCAAGTCAAAACATATTTCAGTTGAACACTCCTCAACTAAGAATAGTAAAACTAGTGAACTAAACTAAACTAAACTACTATGTACAAATCGGAAGGGAAACATGGTTGAAAACCATATTACAGTTTAAGATGGGAGTTTGGCTCTTATTAGTTCTGAATCTCAAGAGAAATGTGTTGCAAAAGGTCTGTTTTGCAGCCGTTTGGTTCTGAAAGGTTCTGACCTATCCTTGATGGCTCTAGAGATCTGGTTCCCCTGGGGCCGCATCTCCACTGTGGTGGAGAACCAGCCAAAGCGGACCCAGGCTTCCTGGGCAAGGGAGAGGAGGCAAAGAGCGCAGGTGGCAAAGGGAGAGGAGGCAAAGAGCGCAGGTGGCAAAGGGAGCAGGAGGCAAAAAAAGGGAGAGAATCTGACTTTCTCTGTGGTTTTGTTCTGTCCTCACAGAGAGGGGGATGGTTGGTCACACCTCTGTGACTTGCCTGTCGAGGCCTTGGCTGAAACCGGGGTTGTTGCAGAGATTCCACAACCGATTCCACATCATTATGTCAAGATGAAATATGGACACTGGTTCCCAATGTCCAAAAAGTATGACCATGGCACATGGCACAGCAAAGGCTTAAAAGAAACTGGAAACATTTTCACAGGTTTCTAGCTCAGTGTGGACACATCATTAGGTTTTTGGAGGACATAGCTACCACTGTCATCATTCTGCTTTATTCTATCTATATTCTTTTTTTCCTCCTTGAACCCCAGTTGTCCTCAGCAGTTGGCTGCTCACACTGAGCCTGGTTCTGGTTCTGCTGGAGGTTTCTTCCTGTCAGAAGGGAGTTTTCTTTTCCACTGGCTGCATACATGCTCATTTGTGTTGCACAAGAATAGGGCTTAGTCCAAATTAGGCAAACTGATGAGGACAATAAAGCCAAAGCAGAAGTGCATCAGTAGTTGGTATGATAAAAGTTTTCTAAATACTGTTGGCAGTAAGGACGGTGTCAAAAAGTTTCATCATGCAGAGTTTTAGCCATTTTGTATTTACTTTCTAAGGCTGAAGTCCTTATTTAACTTGCATCATATATCACTCTTAAGTTCCTTTGCTATGCTGGCTGTGGTTCTAGCGTTTGTGTTAAACGAGCAGCGTTAGTGTAACACAGTGAGCAGATGTCATACATTGTGTGTGATTTTATACATTTCAGCATCTTTTCATGTGTTTTAACCTGCTGTATGTGCCACGAAATTACTGCATGCTCATTGGTCAACTGTTATTTTTTTCCTCATCCACACATCGACACCCCATGTGAGACATCAAAACAGGTTGTCATATTATTTATCAGTAGGACAGGATGGAGTCGCAGTCTGCAGGTAAAAAGCAAGGTTGTAGCTTTTCTTTAATGAAATGAAAAGCTGTTCAAGACGAAAAACAAATAAAACAAATAAAGGCAAAACATAAACACTCTGTGATCAATTCCACATGTGCAATGAATGTGAGGGATAAACACTCTCCTTGTACCGCATTTGGTCTTTTTGGGCTCTGGTTACCATGGTAACACTTAAGAGGCAATTTCAGCAATGAACCCATACGCTCCTGTCCTCCTGTTAAAGTTAAACTGATACAAGAATTTCATATTTCTTTTTAATCCAGTTAGATGTTATTTTTTAATTTAACTTTTTAATGTGAAAAATTAGGTTAAGAACTGTTGATGGTAATCATGTTTAAATGTTTATCTAAGATTGACTCTAACTGGAATCAAATTAATCAAATGAATTCAATATTACAGGGCTATATGTAGCCTGACTAAATGAAAATGACAGCTAGTGTCAAACAGCTGCCAGGTGCTTACTGATAGTGTTGCCACCATTTCATCTCAGGAAAATGGACAACAACTGAGCTTTACTTCATGGTTTGATGTTGCTTGTGTTTGTGGCATTAATATAATGATGTGATTGTCACCCCATGTTTTTTTTTTTTTACTGTTTCTACACTTCTGGAAACATAATTCCCTCACGCTTAAAGTTGAGATCGGATTCAAACCACTGATCCTCTGATTGTAGGACAAACTTCAGCATCCTACACCGTCCTACACCTACACTTTTAGCGTGTCCATTTTAGCAGAAAATAATTCATAAGTTGGATAAATTCGATTTGTAACAGAACATCTGTTAAATGCAGAGTTTAAAATCAATGC
Source organism: Cyprinodon brontotheroides (assembly GCA_018398635.1). Classification (NCBI taxonomy): domain Eukaryota; kingdom Metazoa; phylum Chordata; class Actinopteri; order Cyprinodontiformes; family Cyprinodontidae; genus Cyprinodon; species Cyprinodon brontotheroides. The sequence goes on along the minus strand of JAGKQL010000054.1, from coordinate 36,629,548 downwards.
TCAAAAGATTTTCTTGAATTTAACTCACCATATTAAGCTCATATCTTTGAAAAAAAATCACAAAGACTTGAATTAACTACTAGCGGCTGTACCAACCGTTGCATTTCTGATTTCTCCGGAGTGGTGCCCAACTTTACACTTTTGAATAAAGTGAATGTGAAGTGGCGGAAGGTTCACTAACAAGTTTGTTTCTCGCCGCCGGTGTCTTGGAAGCATCTTGCAAAGAACGAAGATGTTGTGGAAAAGAGGACGCCAGGGCGGCAGAAGCTTGGTTTTGGTGTAGAAGAAGCTTCCAGCCGTGCACATGTTTGAGCCCTTGCCTCTAAGCGCTGCCAGTTCTGTTAGCTCTACGCCTGCTGAAGACATTACACAGACGTCCATCCCCGTGAACACTGGGACGGAACGCAATGGGAAAGGAAATGATTCTGATTTCTGATTTCAACCGTTGCGTATATATTAGCTGCAACATATGATTTAAAATGCTATGACTGAAAAAATTCATATCGATAGATGACCATTGATATATGATTGGCCGAATTTAGGTGTAGAAGCTGACATATAAGTAACTGGCCTGCAAAAAATTAAGAAAAAACACCCTAGATTTTAAGACAGGTTGTACTCTAACAAAGAGTAACTTTTTATGCATGTTTAAGCCAGAATGCTTTGATATTTAAATATGACTTCCCTACGACTTTAACTACTACTTTCAACATGCAACAGCACTGAAAATCTAACACTTGATTTTGCTCTCTAGGAACTACAATTTGCATTTCAGAATCAGCTAATGAGGTATTTATGGCCTCTTTGCTTTATTTATTTGCTTAACTATTACCACAAAATAGGGTAATGTAAAAGCAATAGTTTAAGCAGATAAAATCATGAAGGTTTATCAGGATTTATGCTTTGTCTTTTTGAGCAAAAAATTAACAAAGAAAGTATCTTTTAAGTATGAAGAATCATTTTCCACAAGGTTGCAGATAGTTTGGAAAAGAATGCAATAAATAAAGCTTTGTTCAGGCCTGCAAATGTCAAACAGATTATTTAACTGATGTGGCAGCCAGTTCCAGATGTGCTAGCATCCTTTGGTTAGCATGGCGGCGCTCCAAGGCAACGGCCAAGAGTAGCTCCTCTCAACAATTTTAGAAAGTATGCCGCTTTTAGTTTGTGAAATTGTCTACAAACTAGACATCAAACCTGCATCTATGATCACCAATGCCTTCTGGCCCTATGGCGACAAAATTTTTAAATTAATTTTTTCCCGTTTAAAGAGCTGTGAAGTGCTACTGACGGATGTCAACAAAACAACAGGGGAAAATAACTGAGGAATAGATGCGTGAGACGGGATAAGTAGGCTGAAGAGGGGGGCTAACTGCGAAGCTAAAGAGAGATCTCCACAAATCACCATTTCCATCATTCCTGCTCTCCAACGTCTGCTCATTGGAAAACAAAATGGATAGTGTCCGACTCAAACTCTCTTCAAAAAAAGAGACATGTAACTTCTGCCCCATTCGACCTGGGGGTTTTATCTTTAGGATGCACTAGCCTCTGGTATACCTAGCTTCAGTCTCGTAGCCGTACTGACCCCGGCCGGAGAAGTCCAATCTTGCCGTAGCGTGAGAAATCTTAAAGTGCCTAGTGTTTTGAATGGCATGCTTATGCCGCTTAATTTTTCATCGCTATCTTCTGTTAATATGTGTCTTTTTCAGGTTCGCATTACCTTTTCCAAAGTCAAAATCAAGCACAGACACCACCATTTGTCGGCCGAATCAGTTTGGATGACTGGCGGGGATTACTCCTCTGCCATGGCGTAATATAAAACCAGACGGTGCGTCGCAATTCAGTGTTATCAGCCGAAGAGTTATCAAAATCTGCTACTTAAGGCCCCAACCTCCGCAATGAATCAAAGCTGCGGGTTTCTTTTGGAACGCTACAGGCGTCAGCCTGGCCAAGATAGTGCTGGGGGAAACACTGCAACACTAACATTTACATAATCATACCAAACCGTGTACTCTCAGTCACTCAGTAACTTAGCCTGTGAATTCCTAGCTAGCAGTTACTAGCATAAACAGATAGGCGCTATTGTAACGTGTACTAGGCTACTTCAGTTGGCTTACTTGGAAGTCTATGACTTACACTCGTCATGTGACTCGACAGCCTTAGACTAGCCCATTGCCAAAAAGCGCTGCATCTTTGTTTTTGGAGACTTTACAAGAGCTAAATCGTGGGTTTTGTCCCACGTTGAAATCCATAATTTGGATTTTTCATCTTTCAACCAGCGTTCATTGAAACGACAACCTCGACGCGATGGTGCAGTAGTGGTTTTCATGGGGCGTAGTCACACATGGAAATATAGACTGGCAGATCACCCGCGGTCACACATAAGAGAGCAGGTTTCATTTTCGGGGCTCTCCAACATTTTATTTCTCCATTTAATAAAAACACATGATTCAGTTAGATAGGTATTTGTCGCTAAAGAAATAGTTACAATTTCAAGCATTTCATCCAAATATAAGCACTTTTCAAACCTTCAAAACACAAACGCCAAAATTCAAGCATTTTCAAGGAATTCCAGCACCTGCAAGTCTGAACCCTGCTTTTGAATTTCCTTGCTGATTTGATAAATGCCCAGTTTGGATATCCACAGTTTTGGTGAGCATCTTTGATGTGTTTCTGTTCTAAGTCTAAAACCTGTGAGAAAATTAATATTATCCTCAAGTGATAATGAGGTTATGTGCAAAAATGACCACAAGGTAAGGTTAAGATTTGAAGGGGACGAAAAAAGTCAAGGGCAAAAGTGAAAAGGGGATGGGATAATGCTCTTGTGTTTGCTAAGTTTTTAAGATTTAGTTAATAGGTCTTTAGTGCAATAACAGTAGCATTTTCTTTTCTCTGGTGTGATGTACACCTCATTCTGCCTTTTTTTTTATGTTTTAAGCTAGTTTTAGAAAAAAAGGTCTTCCTCTTTAGATGCCAAATAAGCTGCCTCCCAATTCTTTTGTATAATGACGATTTATGTGTACGCCTATAGTTTGTGAAGTACAGTAATTGTAACAGCTTTTTATTTTCATCATGTTGGCCAAATTTTCTGAATTGACTATTTATTTTCTGAAAGGTTTACATAAGGGGTTTCAAACTGGATCCCCCTTCAGGTGCATTATAAGCTTCTGTATTGTATTGTTTTCTTTTTTTTTTTTTTTTTGAATGATGGCAATAACATTAGCAACCTTTTTTGTTCCATTTTTTTTTTGATTGTTTAATGTATTTATGACCTTACTTGCCGCATCCAAAGTGTATAGAACTGAGCTTACTTGAAGAAGGAAAACTGAATGCTTATAAAAAGGTTGTATTTTGTGTCTGAACTTGGTCTAAATGTCTCTTGCACTTGGTTATGTATATTATTTTAAGTAAATTTGACCTTCACGTTTATCAAAATATTAAAAATGTCCTGATGAAGGTTCTCAGTCATCAGGTCATAGTCATTCCGTAAAAATTCAAAAAATATCCACTGGACTTGGTTTCCAAGATTTGAAGACGCTTTGCTCCACCTCTCCAGGAAGCTTTCTCCAATTCAAATGTCTCGATCCTAGCAGTGAGTTTGAGTCTTATATGGACAAGTGGTTCCAATAGCTCCCTTAACGACCAACCCTTACCAATCATAGACAGGTTTCAGGTACTACAGGAGACAATCCCCCTCATAACGGCAATCCCCTTTAACCCACCGACCCCTAGAATCTCCATAGACAGGTGGTCAGAAGTATTACAGGCTAACGATGGAACTAAATGCGACCCATTCATCGGTTACCATTGTGCATGTTTCCAAGCGCCATACAAGGCCTTGTCCATATAAGACTCAAATTCTCTGCGGATCCAGACATTTTTTGAACTCCGGGAGAAAGCTTCCCGGAGAGGTGGCTGAACGTCTTCAAAATCTTGGAAACCAAGTCCAGTGGATATTTTTGAATTTTTGCGAGATTAAAAAATGTCATTCAAACTGCATTTGCCTTGTTACTTACTTTTTACTTCTATACTTTTCACTAGCTATTACGTGAGTTCATCTATTTTTACAGTAATTTTTATACTTAACATAAGTAAAAGACATTTCAGATACCTTAAAGGAATAGTACACCCAAAACATGATTAGCCTTCATTTTCTACTCACCCCCATGCTGAACAACACTCTGGAGTACTTTTTTGATATCTCAAATGCATCTGGAGATCTGGGAGGCTTCTTGCTGTCTGCTGACATTCAAATAATGGAGGTCTATGG
>JAGKQL010000054.1:36600102-36625190 GCA_018398635.1 Cyprinodon brontotheroides | reverse complement strand
TGGAGAGGTGAGAGCATTTTTTAACATTTGCATAATATCTTGGACCCTCGTCCCTCAAGCTGTGGTAGGGTCAAAGAGCTCCAAGCCATTGTTTAGTATGGAGGGTTGCAGCCTTTAGAAACTCAAAATGCAGTCACAGGGGACGGAAACAGAGATTAATACTGCTTGGATGGAAGCCAGCTCAACGAGGCTGTCAGGGTGAGGAGCCAGTTTGCCAACAGTGACTCAGGCTCAGCAAGGATGGCGGACAGCCAACACAATCACAGACTACGGAGAACGAGCTTTGTTAGAACACTTCCACCTCCTCTATATTTGTCAATAACCACTGCTGCAAGTTTTGGCTTAAGACACTCTGAACATGGTGAAAATAGTTATTAATTCCCAAGATAGTATAATTACTGTAAGCAAAGTGCAGAGCCAAGGGTTTGTGAGCTTCAGCTAAAATCTACATCCTGGAAAATATTTTTAGACCCTTAATCACAGCGGAAAAACTTTTTTAACTGGGCTACTGCCTTTATTAAGCACATCCACAGTTTGGCAAGAACGTTTTCTCTGCTACCAAAAAATACCACAGTCCACAAAAAATAATACAGTACATTAACATTGCATTCAATATTAATTACTTTACCTACTGACATTCATGTAATCATTTCTCATGCTACTATAGGCTTAGGCTGCAGGAGGACTGGAGGTGGATAATATAAGGCCAGACAACAAAAGGGCTGCAGAGAGATTGGTTCCATATTTGCATTTTAAACTCCATAACATTGGGACATTTTGATCATCTAACTGGATGATCTGATTGAACTAGATCTAGAAAGAGACCTGAGATGATATCATGTGAATTAGAACAATAAAAATAAACTGAATTGGACGACGGGGCTGCTCATTGGTGCAGTGGGTAGCACTGCTGCCTTGCAGCAAGAAGGTTCTGGGTTTGATTCCTGGTCCAGGGTCTTTCTGCATGGAGTTTGCATGTTCTCCCTGAGCATGCGTGGGTTCTCTCTGGGTACTCCAGCTTCCTCCCACAGTCCAAAAACATGACTGTTAGGTTAATTGGCTTCTCTAATAATTGTCCTTAGGTGTGAGTGTGTGCATGAATGGTTGTTTGTCCTTTGTGTCTCTGTGTTGCTCTGCGATGGACTGGTGACCTGTCCAGGGTGTACCCTGCCTCTCGCCCATAGACTGCCGGAGATAGGCACCAGCACCCCTAGCGACCCCAACTAGGACAAGTGTGTCAGATAATGGATGGATTAATTGAATTACCTTTTTTTTCATCAGATATGTTAAACCATGTTCAAGTTGTACTCAAACCACATGAATTATCTTTGTTTGACAAATTAGTAAAAATCTGCTTCTTAGATATGAGAAAATGAGACCTTAACCTGAAACCTCCTCAGCTCTTCTTAAATTTCTTAAAGTTTTCTGTTTATTGCTTTAACAGATGTTCACAGATCTTCCGTGAACCCTTGATACACTTCAGAGTTCTTTTTGTAATCTGTGGGTCAACTTTACCAGAAACCCTGTTTTGGTCGTTTCTGGTAAACCATCTGTATCTGTTAATCCTTCTGCCGTTTGGTGTGTTGTCTTTTAATTTCAGACGGCCCAATGTCTGCCTTCGTCTCAGGCCCCAAATTTCTTCCATCCGCCATGGATAAAGAAGATGGAACGTTGAAGAAAAGTGGAGGAGTTAATGATGGTAGTAAGGAAGAGAAAGCTTGTTTTTTCAGTTAAACCTTTCAGCCACATGTCCATGTCCTTTCTGCATAAAGCCACTCGGTGAACATAACCTCAGTCAGACCCAGCAGCGCTCAGTCTATAGCTAATCTACTGGTGGTTTGCTGGTCTTGAAAATGGGAACCAGTTCCCACAGAAACTCAGGAGTTCTCCTGATTCTACCAAAATGGGAAAGAAGTCTTTATTCGGTGATTATGGCTAACAGATAACAACTATTTCAAAGTTGCATCAAACAATTAGATAATTTCTGTAGATTAACAAATGTATCAGTTTGTTTGTTTTTCTAAGGTTGATTATTTTAATGCTCTCCATACTTGGTTGTGGCTAACTTTGCATAAATTACCACAGGAGTGTGGCTTCAAGTGGAGGTGATTAGCTAAGGCCCTCCTGGGAGCCCAGGTCTGTGTTGTTGGTCCTCATCTCAGAGCATTTGTTGCTATAATTCCTGTCACATTTTTCTGATTTTCCTATCTTTTCTCATGAAGATATCACATGCTCTACATCTCAGTGATAAATGCTAACTTATGCTCCTGCATTGATCTTCTTGCCAATAGACAAGGTCATCATCACTGTGGCTCCATGATCCTTCTTGGTATTCAGCACTTGACTGTGCAGTCCATCTTTTTCCTGTTTATGCTCTGTTGCTCAGCCTGTTCACAAAGCAGAGGTGCAGCGTATGTTTTCATCAGCGGGCAGAACAAATGAGCTCCTATCTGGCCCAGCAATGCATGCAGGCTGTTAGGAGAAGAGTCTGCGTGTGTGGAGCAAAACAAGAAGGAAAAAGAAAGAGTTCACCAAGATGAAGGTCATTTAAAGAGATAAGTGAAAAGGGTGTCAAATATCAAGCCATGAAGCAGAGACCTAGGTTTGTTCTCCTAAACATGTAATTTATTAGATGCTTTACCAGCTGAAATTTCCACACGGTTTCACAGCAGGATGACGCTCAGTGAGGAAGAACCATGATAAAGTCTTCCTCCTTACTAACAGCGTTCCTGCTTGGAGCGAGCTGCAAGACGGACTGGGGTGGGGGGGGGGTGGGGGACAGTGTATAATCTTGGGGCTGTTTATGTATTCTGTGGCAGTGCACACAGAATACAGCCCACTACGGGGAAGTGAGGCGGCCTCAGTTTTAAATTTTTAAATTAAACAAATCATCATAGGAAAGCTTGCAGTGCAATTTCCTGCTTTGAATTAGGATGTAAAATACACTGTAAATGTATGAGGATGGCTTTTTGAATTAAAGCTTCAATTATGTTACATAAGATTGGGGGGTAAAGTGGGCCACCAAGTTTACATAAAAGTAGAACGCTTCACAGGTGAAACTTTGAACATGTTAACCACCTAGAAGAGAAAACCCTCATCAACTTTTAAAGCTGAGATGCTTTGTTTTTGGCTCAAGTTTTCTACATTTATCAGCAATAATGAAATAGAATAGAATAGAATAGGATAGAATAGAATAGAAAACCCCTTTATTGTCCTACATTTGGGAATATCTGGTGTTACAGCAGCAAAAAAGTTATGCAAAAATCGTCACACAAATGTGGAACTTAGAAGAGTGTATAAAAATGACATAATGCTGAAGAGTAAAAAAAAAATACTGTACTGTAAAGGATCAGATGTTTATTTATTCCTCTGACTCCTTTAGTGATAATGGGATGTGTAATAAGTGTAGCATTATTTTAGCTTTGGAGGCGAGGGTGTCAGAGTTAGAATCCCGGCTTGGGGCTGTTGAACATCCAGGAGTTAAAGTAGGCCCACCTGTTAATTGCCCAGAGCCACCAAGACCAGGGAAATCCCCACGTAGTGATCCGCCAAAAGTTCCTGAGCAGCCAGTGTCAGCAGGCTCATGTTGTATGACCCAGTATTCAGCGAAGAAAAAAACGTTTGCTAAAAATTAAAACAGAACTGAATACAGAACGCAAGATGATCTACAGATAAGCAGCGGCTGCGGGGGGAGGTGGGGCGCCACCCATCACTAACCAAGGGTTCCGATCTGAACAGAAACAAACTCAAACAAACTAACACACAAGCATAATATATAATGATCTGACCCTGATAGCTGGTGGTTGATTAAGAAGTCTGCAGTGTAGATGGTGAAGAGGAAGGACTACGCAGGGCGCAGGTGCATGAAGTGAGTAATTAGATCAGCTATCATCAGGACACATCATGACAACCAGTAACATTAGACATAAAGCGTAGTCATGGATCTCTGCCCACTGGTGAAAACCAACCAGTCCAAGTTTCTAACCATTATTTCTTGGTGACGGGCTCACTGAGAAGCCCACTCTGGTCAATTTTAGCTCCATAGTCAGACACATGGCATTGGAAACACCAGGAACCATAGTCAAATGTTTGGTGGGGGCCAGAACGGGCTACATAAAATCCTACTTGAAACATAAAAACCTACATTAATAATTGGCAATCCTTTTGGGGAAAGCCTGGTCTGATTTGAAGACACGGCATCCATCCCACTTTGGATGGTGCAGGTTTTCTTCTAAAAATCTGGCAGAATTTATTAGTCCTCCAAAACCCTGACTACCCAGGGTGCAGACCAGGATCAGAGTCATAGGCTACGATCACACTGCAGCCTGAAGTGACCCAAATCTGATTTTTTTGCCCAAATGCAACCTGGATCTGATCTTTTCATGGCAGTCTGAACAACACTGATCCAATTTTTTCCAATCCGACCCAGGCCACTTGGCTACGTGGTCCTGGATCCGTTACAAATCTGATCTTTTTAAATGGGACCTGTGTGTGAGCGGCCATGTCGGATTCATTTGACCTGAACGTCATTAATACCTGACAAAGGTCACAATTCTGCATCTTGCGGCAAGAAAAACAACAGCCATGGCAGATGATGATGCGCAGTATTTATGTTTAACATATTGAAAAGAATGAGTTTTTATGGTTGGAAATGACAGCTTGATGTGCTCCGGCACTACCAACATGGAGCACGCTGGCCTGTGACGTCATCGCGTCCTCTACTGCTCATGCGGAACACTTGCATTGTATGACTGCAGAAAAATGAACGGCAACGCAAAAAAAAATTGGATTTAAAAAAAAATCGGAATTGAGCATCAAGGCCTGCAGTGTGAACGAAGCCATAGTTTAACACACCTCTCTGCAGATTCTCTACTGTTACCCACTCTTTAATGCAAAACATGCTTAGTGTGAGGGATTGCTGAAGAGTCAATGAGTCGATGCAATCAACTGGTTTTCCTTAGATAGAAAAACTTTGAATCAATTTGACTGGATGATCTGGTTGAATTGTAAAGTGCCTTGAGATGACATGTGTTGTGAATTGGTGCTATATAAATAAACTGAATATGATTTAATTGAATTACTCCATCCAGACATTGTTTTGCCCACGACCAAAATCGAATAAATTAGAAATGAATGCCAAAGGAGTAAATCATAATGATCTAATTAAAAATTAAAATAACTACAATTGGGGAAAAGTTTTCAGAGTTCCAGGAGAGAGAAGTGGAGCAACGACGAGCAGATTCCAGAGGACACAGAGCAGTAAAAGAGGTATAATCCAAGTCAGTGTTGGAGCTGGAACGGGTTTGCAGGCCAGAAGATCAGAATTCCGGAGAAGCGGAAAAGGGATTTCAGAGCCAGGGTCAGAAGACAGGTCCAAGGTTGTTAACAAGCAAAGTTCAGGTATCTGTCCGGAAACAGATCAGGAACACAGAACAACCAACACAGAAATCTGGGGACAGAAAATAGTGAGGATCAGATAATCAGTAACTCACACTCAGCTTGAATACTCTGGCACTGATAGCTGGGAACAGGCAGCTTAACTAGAAGCAGGAACAGGAAGATCTGATAAGAAACAATGAGCACCGGGTGGAGCTGAGCAGATATAAGAAAAGACCCAGAATCCAGCCATTGGTGCCAAGTTCTTGACATTTGGTGTTGAATACTGATAGGGTCATCATAGTGGGGGGGTTTCACATCCATGCTGATATCGAAAGTGATAGCTTAAGCACAGCCTTTAATACTATCATAGATGCTATGGGCTTTGTTCCAATTGTTTTTATAAGGATTAATTAACAGAGTTCTCCCTTCCTAAAAGAAGGTTCCACTTTAGCAGGTCATTATCAGATAGTGCAGTTATACATTTTATAGAATCTGTTGCACATTCTCTCTCCTCTGTGTCGCTGAGCAGTGCTGCAGAGGGCAAAATTTTTGTTTATTCACCTTCACAGTTTGATGATTTTATTGATGGGGTTGCTAGTTCTCCGCCTACTGCCTTGGAAAACATAGCCCCTGTAAAAAAGAAAAACTTTATGATAGAAAGCTGGCTCCCTGGTTTAATGCAGATCTGCGCACTCGGAAGCAAAATTCTCAGAAAGTGGAGAGAAAATGGCGTTCCATATCCCCACGAGAATCCTACCTAGCCTGGAAAAATACTAATTAATAGAAGAGAATAAGAATAATCATAAATATCTTTTCAATAAAGTTGCCAAACTCACCCAGAGCCATAACTCTATTCAACCATCATCTAAACCTTCAACTTCAACTATGTTAGATCTAGGGCTGGTTATTGTTCCAAAATTTTCGGTTCCGGTACCAATACCGATACCTTCACTTCGATACCGGTTCTTGAACGATACTTTTTCGATACCAGTTTTATAATATCAATTTGAAGAAAAAGAAAATTACACAAAATAAAAGTTTTATTTTAAGCTCTGATTTTTCCATTTACATTTTTCCTCTTACATAAAAAAAAAAAAATTCAGTGTCTAATATTCACTGTTACATTGTGAGGACCTTTTTACTCAGCAGTTTTCCTTTAGAAAAATTACCATGTCTGACAAACAAGCCCGTTGAATGGGATCCTACTGACAGCGCTGGTATGTGGGGGTCTGAGTGGCATCAGTCTTAATAAAGTGAAGCCACACTTTTGACCTGGGGGGCATTTTAAAGGGGTTCCACGACGCTCGCAACCAGTTCACAACAGATACACAGGAACCCTGGCTGTAGGCGGGACCACCTTTGTATTTTTCCTGGATGACGCAATCACGTTAGGTGTTACAGCCAATCACGAAACTTGGTACCGAAAAGACGAGACACATTTCGATACTCTGTAGAACCGAAGCATTTCGGTCAGTACCATAAAAAGAACCGATGTTCGGTACCCAGCCCTAGTTAGATCCAGTTCTAACCAAGTTATCTAAGGAAGTATTCCGTTTGATCTCCTCCTCCATTTTAGATGTGATTAATCTATCTCTGTTGCAGGGATATGTACCAAAGGCTTTTAAGGTTGCTGTAATTAAACCTCTGCTTAAGAAACCGTCTCTTGACCCAGATGACTTGGTTAATTATAGACCTATATCCAATCTTCCTTTCTGATCCAAAATTCTTGAGAAAATAGTTGCCATGTGAGTTTGAGGCCACTTACACCATAATGAACTTTTTGAAGAGTTTCAGTCTGGCTTTAGAGCTCATCATAGCACTGAAAAAGCTCTGGTGAAAGTCACTAATGATATTTTCATGGCCTCAGATAATGGACTTGTATCTGTGCTCGTCCTGTTGGATCTCAGTGCTGCATTTGATAGATTATCATAATATTCTTTTAGAAGGAATAATATTTTGTAGGAACTAAAGGAACAGCTCTAGACTAGTTTTAATCTTATCTATCTGGACCGATGTCATTTAGTTCACCTTAATGACAAATCTTCCTCATGCTCAAAAGGTTACCTGTGGAGTACCACAGGGATCAGTGCTAGGACCAATTCTCTTTACTTTATACATGCTCCCAATTGGTAGAGTTATTAGACAGCATGGGATTAATTTCCACTGTTATGCTGATGATACCCAGCTATATCTGTCTATAAATCCAGATGAAGCTAACCCATTACATAGATTACAGGCATGTCTGAAGACATAAAAACCTGGATGACTCTTAACTTTCTGCTCCTTAAGTTATAGTCTTTGGACCAGAGTCTTTGAAAAAGAAGCTGATTAGTCAGCCACCTCATGTGGATGAGAATAAATTGATCTCAGATAATAAAGTAAAAAATCTTGGTTTTGTTTTTGATCAGGACCTGTCATTTAAATCCCAATCAAAGAGGTTTCTAGAATTTCCTTCCTTCATCTGAGGTATATTGCAAAATAATAGAAATCTCCTGTCCAAGGAGAAACTAGTCCATGCATTTGTTACTTCAAGGCTGGAAAATGAAAAAGAGAGATCATATCTCTCCTATCCTGGCTTCTCTTCACTGGCTTCTGGTTAAATCCAGAATGAAATTAAAATCCTCCTTCTCACATATAAAGCCTTAAATAGTGAAGCTCCATCTTATATTAGATATGTGAGTTTTCATTATGTTCTAACAGAGCACTTTGCTCTCAACCTGCATGTTCACTAGTCATCAAGTCATGATAACCAACAGAAAAAGATTTCAAACAATCAGTCGTATGCTTTTGCACTTTTTGACCTTTATGATGAGTTATAAAATGACTTAGTGTAATAATGAGATGTTGCATTATATTGTGATTTATTAAAGTTGACTCTACGCCGCATGCCTTCTCTAATCATAACTAATTCAGTCTAAAGATGAACTGCTGAGGGAGAAGTTCTGTTCGGCCCAAACAGTCTCTGTCAACAGAACAGCATGTGAAGCTGCTTTTCCACACGACCTGTATTCAGTTTGAGAAAAAAACAAAAACAAAATAAAACAGGTGGGTGAACATTATAGAGTTGGTTAGATGAAAGTAAGGGTTTGGGGTTTTGCAAAGTTTCAGTTGATTTTTTTTAAAGATTTATTTGTTTTCCATGGAAGCTACAGAATAAAAGGCTGAGAAAATATTTGTTATTTTCTCACCTTTTTCCATCAAAGAAAGCCAGTTTTTAACAGAGGTGTGTGGATCCACAGGAAGATCTGGGATGGGGCTTTAAGGTTATTCTCCTCTCAGCATCTTTTTCACTTGTTTTGAAGCTTGATTCATACCTTTTTAGAGTTGATATTTGTAATATTTCAAAAGGAGGCAGCCGGGTAAATAATTGATCAGAAGAAGAATCCATGAACACTTTGAAGGATTTATAAACCTTCAGTGCAGGAAAAAAGCTGAATCAGAGCGAATCTATTGGTTCATATTAGCTTAGCATGAGAATGGAGTTAAATGCTCAGCCTCCTCGGGTTTGGGGAAACATGGGGACTACTAGAATGAGAGGGATTTATCATGTGGAATCAATGGCAGCTTGAAAATTTACTGAGCACAAAGAGAAGCTTGTAAAGATTCAATACACAGAAACAAAAAGACACTGCCAGGAGGGAGCAGAAGGATGGCAGTCATGGACTCTTTACAGAACGCTGTGCTCCGATACTTCAAGCTCTTATTTATCCGTCTTTAAAGAGTTCAATTATTCCTCTGAATTTTTTCTCTATTTTATTTGATATACATGGAGCAGATTTCTGCCTCCATTAGAGCCTCCACCTATTTTACAAGGAAGCTGACTTTCAAAACACTTAAGAAAGAAAAGGTCTGATTAGCTCACTGGGAGAGATGTCGATTGTTTTTCATGCTGATTTGTAAAAAAGATGCAAGGAAATTGGACCTTTTCTTACAAAGCAGTGTTGTTGATATTTGAGGGCATTGAATGTTGGAACCTGTTGGAGTTTCTGATCTCATTCTCAGGCTGTTCAAGCTGCCCTGGTCCCAGGAGCTTTTAGTGGAAATTTTCAATCATATTACCGTTAATAGCCTCAGTGATGTTAGAGGGAGGGGGAGCGTCTATCTGCTGGGTTCAAGAGGAAGAAATGATTGGATATTGTATTCAACTCATCCTTTACTGTGGATCAAGGCCCGGACAGATTAAAAACATCCCTTACAGATCTTTCTGCAAGACTAAGAATGTCTTATATGACATCTGCGACTTTTCTTCCCTCTTGAAATTTAAAATCAATTAAATTTAATTCAGTTTATTTCTATAACGCCAATTCACACAAGTCATCTCAAGGCACTTTACAGTTTAACCAGATGATCCAGTCAAATTGATTCAAAGTTTTCTATCTAAGGAAAACCAGATGATTGCATCGACTCATTGACTCTCTTCAGCAATCCCTCACACTAAGCATGCTTGTAGCCACAGTGGAGAGGAAAACTCCCTTTTATAGGAAGAAACCTCCAGCAGAACCAGGCTCAGTGTGATATGCCATCTGCTGAGGCCGCACTGGGGTCTGCAAGGATACAGAAGCAGAGATACAAAAAGCAGCTGTAAAAGGCGGCCCTGTCCAGGAAAACACACAGCCAGGCAGACGAGCTCCGAGCCAGCTCCCATGTCAGAGGATGAAGAGAGCACATCCAGTTAGTCACAGTCAGAGAAACAGGACTACACTGGAAAACAGGCCGATGTCCAGCATCTATAAACAGCAGTGTTAATGGCAGCAGCACAACTGACATTTCTCTCCAGGATAAATTACGAGCTATAAATTCAAAAATAGGTGTACACCAAAAACGAGTCAAATGTAAATTAAGTTATGCACCAGTAAATTTATATCAATGCCAACAACTACAAAAAAATATAGAAATACTTTGTAAAAACAAAACATAAACATCAGGGAAAATACACGTAGAGAGAGCAAGAGAAGACGATGAAGCCACAAAACAACAACAACAAACTGGCAAACAGGAACTGCAGAGGTGGTGTGAATATATATATATATATATATATATATATATATATATATATATATATATATATATATATATATATATATATATATATATATATATATATATCAGGAACAGAACAAAGGATGGACTAATGAGCTGATATGGAGCAGGTGAAAGGAGGGAGCCAAGAGAAAGGAACAGGCCAAAGGTGGCAACAGAGAGAGACTTAAGAAATACTAAACTGACAGAAAGCAACTACAAAGACACAGAATTACAATGAATGAAACTGAAAATAAATGTAAACAGAGGACAGGACCTTGACAGGTTATAGATAATGGTATATGTTTGTAGATGATAGTAGATATTTGTAATGGTTGTTAATAATACTAAATGGTTGTAATGGTTGTAGATGAGTGTAAATGGCTGCAATTGTTGTAGATGACTGTAATTGTTGTAGATGACTGTAATTGTTGTAGATGACTGTAATTGTTGTATATGGCTCTGACAGTCGTAATGGTTGTAAATGATTGTACTTGATTTAATAGTTGTAGATTGTTGTAATTGGTTGTAGCTGACCCTCAATGGTTGTTGATTATTATCAAGGTTGTATATGGTTGTTATTGCTGGTTGTCAGTAATGTGCTTTCAGATGACACACATATTTTCTCAATAACTCAACTGAATTGAACTGAAAACAAAATCGTCACTCTTTCCAGTAAAGGCTTAGCAAAGATGGCTTCCATAGAGCTATTTTTCTCCTCGCTGTGACACATCAGATCCCCTGCCAACCTCATTATTCTCTGAAGCAGGTCTTCTCTATTACCACTGTAGGTCTGAGGCATCCTATTCTTTATTTGTACTGTGCTTTGCACCACTTTTTTTTTAATTAACCAGCACAACCTCTACAGAGAAACCAGCAAATTCCACAGAGACAATGAAGTATGGCCTCAGTGGTTGGCCTGACTCTAGCCCAAAACCCGCAAACTCAGCTATCGTATCCATCTATACCAACATCTTGTCTTTAGTTCGATTAAACCAATAAGCTCAATGAGACCCAGTCTAAGAGAAGGACCTGCTAAAAACATTCCAGGCTCTTCTGTACTTTTATCAGCCCAGATGATACAATAAATTAGTCTTTGCTGACGAGCTGGCTGCGAGAACGCCAGCAGATATCCAGTTTTTCTGGCATATTTATCTTCATAGCCGGAGAAGGTCTCTGAATACCCCCAAACAAGGCCAGTAGGTCAGCCCCATCTTAAACAGATCTTGTAGCATGTCATGGATGCTCGTAGACCGGGTACATAATGTGAAAATGAAGCAGGCAAGACTTTAGGAGAAATGTCTTTCAGGGGTTGTTTCCTGTCAGCTGCTGAAGCCTTCCCTGTGAAAGTGGTTCAACAGATATAAAGGCCAGGCTGTGGGATTTGAGAAACATAATTTTCATAGTGTTAGCAGTTTGTCAAATGATAGGTAAAAGAGTGAGGAGGCCCCAGGACCAATGGCTGTCAGATGGACTGCTCGCTGTCTTTGGAGTGAAATCACTTACAACACCTCTTACGCTTGTCTGGAAGGAGGAAAATGTCATCTGTCTAAACTTAACACACACTTTCACTAAAGTATTCCCACTCCCTGAACTCTGTTAAAAGCATTTAATTATTATAAACCTGTAGACCAAGATAAAAAAAGTGGATACCTGGTGAATTAAAAAAACTAGATCATAGATTCTGTATGTTTTTGTTTTTAGGATAAATTCTCATAGTGTGGTTAATGTTAGGGTTCATCTCCTTTAGTTCTGATGCTCCTGAATAAAATACAGTGCAGCTAATTATCTGCCAAAAGCACCTAATGAATACATGAAATAATTAGCAATGTTCCACCTGTTAGTTCAGAAAAAATCCTTGATAAAGTAAATGCCTAACAAGTATGGGACCACTTACACCATACTAAACTTTTTAAAGAGTTTCAGTCTTGCTTTAAAGCTCATCATAGAACTGAAAGAGCAGTAGTGAAAGTTACAAAGGAAATTCTCATAGCCTCAGATAATGAACTCCTATCTGTACTTGTCCTGTTAGATCTCGTTGCTGAATTTGAAACAGTTGGTCATAATATTGTTTTTGAACAACTTGAATATTTTGTAGGAATAAAGGGAAAAGCACTAGGCGGGTTTAAATAGTATTTATCTGACAGATTTAATTTTGTCAAGTTTGATCAATGCTAGGGCCAATTCTCTATACTATACATATGCTTCCAATTGGTAAAATTATTATACAACATGGGATTAATTTCAACAGCTCTGCTAAAGATACTCAGTTATATCTGTCTATAAATCTAGAGGCTTGTCTGAAGACATAGAAATCTGGATGACTTTTAAATTACTGCTTTTCAATGCAGACAAAACCCAAACTATACAGGGGTTGACATTGAGGATTTTTACCACTTGCCCTTTGGGCAAGTGACTTTCACATTTCATTTGCCCAGAAACAATTTTTTACTTGCCCAGTATAACGTGCTTGATAAATATAGTTCCTAATATTCATTTTTGTATATATATCAATGAAACATGTTTGTTTTTTAAATGTTTTTGTAATTCAGTATTTTAAGTTTCCAGGTTCCTTGGTGTGTATATGCATGCCTCAGATAATGGGAACTCAAGCCTACATTACCGTGTTAACATGCTTTTCAATCCTTCCTGCACATTCTTTCAAACTAAACTTTGCTTTAAAACTGTTTTCTGCTTGGAAAAATATAAATTGCAATGTTAGAAATCTAAAAAAAACTCTGACAGGTTAAAAAACTTAAGATAAATCACAAGACAGAAGTCAATGTCACAAATGAATAACTTTTATTTTTAGAGCCACGGTATGTTTATACAAGATAATACTATTAATATAATGTGACTTTTCTAGAGAATCATTATACATAGTTATTTTATTCAGGGTTTCCACAGTCTTATTATAATTTCAGAATTCCCTGACTTTTAACTGACTCAGGATTAGTTTTCCCTGACAAAATAAATGCAGCCGTTTGTTGTTTTTTGGTAACTACATTAAAATTACCACTAGGTGGCCAAAAATCACGCCATCTGGTGAAAAATCACCCGGCTTTTTCAAATCTCGTGCCTTTTTCAAATCAGAGAATGTGTACAAAACAACAACAATGGAGCCGGCAACGCTTCTGGGTCGTTTTCATCAAATGTCGCTGATTTTAAAGGAATTTTGAGTGATAAAAATAATTTTTTTTGCCCGCCAGGCAAGTTCAATGAAATGTGTACTCTCCCAACAATAAAAACAACTTGCCCCGGGCGATCAGGCGATGGTTAACATCGAGCCCTGTTATAGTTTTTGGACCAGAGTCTTTGAAAAAGAAGCTGATTAGTCAGTCACTTATTTGGATTGGATTAGATTGGTTTCAGATGATAAAGTAAAAAACCTTGTTGCTGATTTTGATGAGGACCTGTCAAATATCAAAGGTTTGTATAATTTCCTTCTTTCATCTGCGTGATATTGCAAAATTAGAAATATCCTTGTACCGGGTGGAAGCTCTGTAAAAGCACCTTTACTCATCATTAAAGATAGAATATTTATCTTGCATATGTAAAAACTATATATCAATATATTTAGAAATATTTCAATTTTATAGTTTAATTTTTAAAGTTTTTATTTATCTATTTTTATGTCTTAATCAAGGTCTTGAGTGGGTGGAGCAGCGCCCTAGCTCCTCTATTGGCCTCTATTGATGATGGTTGAATTGTCTCTGTAAAGTGCCTTGAGTTGACATTTCTGATGAATTGGAGCTAAAGAAATAAACTGAATTAAATAGAAAATCTCGAACCTGCCGGGCTTAATTCACAGCTTCTGTGACATTCATTCATTCATTCATTCATTCATTCATTCATTCATTCATGAAGTACTACCTCTAAAAGTTTTCCATCAATATTTCATTTTAGCTTCTTTATTGTACTTTGTTCTGGACCCCCACCAAAGACTCAGACATGCTGGTTCTTTTCCTCACATGCATACAGATCAGTCCATTTAAGTTTTCATACTAATTATACATCGATTCACTCAGCTAAGTGACCGATGCACAACATGGGGTTGGCGCTGATGCATATTCAGTTGCAGCTTCAGGGGGGAAACCAAGCCCTCCAAGCCAATTAAGAGGTGCCACATCAGCAGTAAAAGGCAGATCTCCAAGGCCTGTTGAACAGTGTGGGGTTAATAAGCACTGCCTAGCCACAGGCTGCAGGCAGGCATCCATCTCTGAAAGGTGCTGCTATGCTAACCTCTGCTCCCTGTTTGTCTAATGAGAGCAATGAGCACATTTGGTGCATAGAAATGTCACAGTCAGAGAAAATGAGAAAATGCCTTATTAGGACTGATCAGTGCTGCAAAGTCACGCATTAACAATCAGTTTAGACTTTCTCATAAAAGAGGAGCAATAGGTAGGAACTGAAAACAGTCATATAGACGTAATAGATGAAATAAAACTCATTGTGTTTTTAAGTCTAATCTAGTCTATTCTTTTTTTGTTAAATTGCATTTAACAAAACAAGAAGCTGACATCCAGACATTAATATCCAAAATCCTTTGATTAAAGAGGCCCTTGATGGATTAGATGTATATTCAACCATTTCTATCACCCTTCAGACGTCTACAGGTCATAAATCTATGTTCAGTACAGGCCTCTCAGTTTAGCATACAGCATTTTTCCAAAGTAGTCCATACACAGAAAGCCTGTATGTGGAACCTAAGTGTTAAACCTGTATTCAACTTTTAAAAGCATCACCTAACAAAAGCTGAGATGGAGGATTCAACCATCACTGCTGTGCTCTATGTGTACCAACTGAATACCCCGAGACTTCATACAGATATTCTTCAAACATAAACTGTCTTAGAAATGCGCATCCAGAAAAGCTCTTGGAGATTTCTTGTTTCTCTGAAACACTACTGTATTCAATAAGCAGGGAAAGGGTATGATTTGATGCTAGCAAGAATTCAAACATACTGACCTGTCATTAATATGTAAATGATTCAGTTAAGTGTTGTTAAGAGTGATACATTTAGGACAGAAACCTTCGGAGCCCCTCTGATGACATGGTCAAAAAGTAGTGTGGCCAATGAAGTAGTATTTCGCGGCGACGAAGTAGTATTTCATGTCCACGCAATAAGTATAACGCGGCGCAGGGAAATACTACTGCGGGCCACGCTAATAAGTTTAACGCGCATCTAAATACTTATTAATAATATCACAACCGCCCCTGTTTTCAGGTTTATGTTAACTGTGATGACTTATCTTGGACAGGCTGCTATGTAAACGGCCTTTAGTCCTTCGCTTAGCTATGCTGCGGTTGTTTACACTACGCACTTTTCCACCTAAAATGGCGCCTTTAGCAACAAATGTCACGCGGACTGGCGGAGACCGACGGCGTAACGCAGCCGCGCCAGAGACCTTAGAGAAGGCGCTACCGATTTGTTTACCCAGTTGTCCAGGAATGATATTAATATTATTAATAAGTATTTCTCGGCGACGTTATACTTTATTTGGCGCGGTGAAAGCCTAAGTAAGTATTTCTCGCGCACGTTATATCACTATTGCGCGCCACGGTAAAATACTACTCTTATGGCCACAATTAAACATTTTTTGACCATGTCATCAGAGGGGCTCCATAGAAACCAGAGGGTACACTGGAAAAAATCGAAATCTATATAAGTCATTTTTTCTTAAAATAAGTGCATTTTTTCTTGAATTTAGGAGGTAAGTGAGACACTTTTGCCAATGGAATAAGGCGATTATTTACATTTAAAATAAGAAAAAAACAAATGTATTGTCTTATTTCAAGTGCATGTTATCTAATTATCTTATTTTTAATTGTAAATATCCTCATCCCATTGGCCAATATTTACCTACTCAAATTAAGGGTAAATACACTTATTTAAGACATTTTGACTTATTTCTAGATCGATTTTGCAGGGTACACCATCAGTAAGTGGAAGATAGATGTATTTATGTGTCCTTAAAAATCATACATATTTATGTACCAAAGAAGGTTAAGTTGGTAGACAGCTGTCTGGTTGTAAATACTTGGCACTGAAGGTGGTTGTAGAGAAGATTAGCAAGTTTATGACAAATCTGAATCTGCCAAATAAAGGGTTATTCTGCATTTAATACATTAATAAACCAAGGTTTCCTCCACTGTCTTATAATAGAAGTCAGTTATTTTTGTATTCAGTCAGGTACAGAGCAGAATTTGGTATTTTCCTATGAGCAACAGAACTGAATAAAAAGAAAATAAATGTAGTAACACAGTATATGTCACCGTGTACGATTGGCTGGTGGCCTGCACAGATTGGATCCCACCTCTTACCCACAGCCCCACTTTCACCCTCGCAAAATTATGGAAGAGGAATAAGGAATAAATGCCTTTGAATTATGCATAGCAGCTGGGAATCAACAGTGAATTTTTAACGATTACTACTGACTGTTCATATTTAAACACACTGGTTCTATACACTATTTTACATTTTCAGTGCTGATTTAGGTGTAGAATAGTTTCCTCTCACCTCCTCCCACCATCATGCACATTCTCATTCTGGCAGAGATCCTTACTTGAAAGTTTAATTTCAAGCAAATGGGTTCAATATAGTGAAAGTGCTAGTGATACTCTCTTATGTTATGGTGAAACTTAATCTATTTTCATAATGAGTATCGAGAGGATGTAATAAATGGACTCCTGACCATTGCCAGGCCAGCTCTTGAAGAAAGAACCATTTGGTCATTTGATTCATGGGGCTCTCAAGAGGACGCTCGCTTCCACAGCCATATGTCACCAGAATGATAATAACAATAATAATCTGTGAAGCTGGGGTAATTAAAATTTGGCCTGGGAAGCTTATCTTTTCTGTGTGTTAATACTTTGGTCTCCACAGTACTGCTACAACTATGTGAATCACAATAGGGTTCCTTTATAAACTGAAATACAGTAAGGTAAATACATAGAAAGGTGAATATAGGTATTGTTAGATATGTGATAAGGTTATTGTTTATAGAAGTTATGAAGGAAATCTACATTCCAGATACAGTCAGATCTAACATTCAGAGATTCTTCATTAGAACCTAACACTAAACATTTGCATTATAAATAGAATCTCCAACAACAGAAAAAAAATCACTAGATTGGTTGTTTGTTGCATTTTTAAAGAAAAGTCACTGGAGGTATTCTGAAATATAAAAACAAATCAGCCTCTTATGCTACATTTAGACCGCACGCAGCAGGAGCACGAAAAATGCGCGTGCTTTTTATGCTTGTACAAGTTAAGTTCTGACCAATGGTGTAACTATCAGTAAGCAGAGGCCGCAGTTGTTAAGGGGCCCCCGACCTCTTAAGGGCCCCGTCACTAACACCTGGTTGACCCTAAGGGTGTGCAAAATAATCGTCATAATGATGCATTGCAATTCTAATTTTTGTGATCTACTGCATTGATTCTTGAAGGCAACAAGAAAAAAAGAACAAATAAAATACATGAATGGTTGGCGCACATCAGCCAAAGCAAGTGGAATACAACTTCCAGTCCAGCAGATGTCGCTGCGGATGTGTTGATGCCCGCTGCCACAAGCATTTCCTGCCGCGGGATACTGCGACGAGTCATTCGTAAACAAAATACGGAGGAGACTGAGAAAATTCGTCCGGCTCCATCACATTTCAAGTCAGATGCTTGGATGCATTATGGCTTTAACAAAAAAGAAGGTAAAATGAAATTGATATGATGCACGTCATTTGCAAAAGGACCACTGGGGCCATGTTAACGGCACTGATTATCTTTATTTTGTTATTTTAAGTTTGATGAATCTTACGTTTTTTTTCCTACGTATTTCTTTCCAGTATTTGTTTTCATGGCAATACCTCCAAAAGTCATTTCAATAAATACAGCTATGTATGAATTAAGTTGCTTTCAGTTATGTATCAATTGAAGACACGATCCACATCATACCTCCAGCCAGTCAGCCACTGGTAAATGGCTGTATCTTTTTCTTTACAGTGTTCAGTGAAAATATCGCAATGCATCGCGATGCATCGCAATATTTCAAGTATCGTGATGCATTGTGATAGAATCGCATCGTGCATGTGAATCGTGATTCGAATCGAATCATGACTTCTTTGCCATTACCCACCCCTAGTTGACCCCCTACACAATTGTAGACTAGGATGTCTCTTTGGAAATTTAATGGTGCGAAAAATTCCCTTAAAACCCACCTGATACTAGGTTGCCTGACCTGACCTTATTTATACCCCAACACATGGTATATTTCAACATGATGGTGAGCCATTTAAACACGACACCAATAGCAAAGCAGACAGTGGGACTTTTAATTACTATGTTAATAACTGTGTATTATTGGACGGTTGGTAAAAAATACACTTGTATAAAATGTTTCAAACCCTAATAAAGATCTGAAAAGAACGATGTATATGAGTATTATATTTTCTACAATAGGACTTGGAATTATGGGTAATCCAGAGCGTAGATTAAAAGCATAACCATTACGACAATGTGTTAGCGACGATGTATACCAAAAAGAGGTACTTAAGGAGACTCCTGAAAAGAAAAAGGAAAGAAGAGCTGCTGGAGGAACGAAAAAATGTCCCAAAATAAACACGTTCTTTCAAAGAACCAAAGAGCGAATGGTGGACGATGTTGTTGCTTCAGTGAGTGAAGATTGAGACCAGGAGATGAATGGAGAGAGCGTGGGGGGCTGTAAAATTCAAGGTAGCCCAAAAAGACTTACTTTACAGCAGAATGTACTAAAGCATATCCATGACTAGTGAAGGTGAATTATTATGAAATGTGTAGATATCAGGCACATTTCGGGTCGGTTGTCTACGGCAGGTGGTACCGGGTGTACTTCATATGGGGTCCACACAGATAATGTTGTTATGTCGTTATGCTATTGGTGGTGACTGCTGACTGCTCTGGCTACATGGTGGAAAAAGGGGTTCTGATGCGTTGGGCATAGCTACCCTATCATTTCTTAGCTTGTAACAATGGCAGCTATATTTTCTGTGATCAGTGGGTAAAAAGTAGTTTTTAAAAGTAATTTTAATATGTCTGTAGTGAGTGAGTCCACCTGCAAAATTAATTGCTAACCAGTTAGCAATTAGTGCTATTAGGTTCCCAATGGGAAATTCCATTGGGACCAAGTAGCACTAAATTGGTGTACTCAGAAACTGACGCAGCTGTCAAGTAACGCTATGGACAGAGGAAACATGCAAGAGGAGGGAGAGTTTAGTGTCAGAGGTCGTGGATGAGTCTCGGCCCTGGCCATCCATTTTTTATTTAGAGGAGGAAAGCGGGACAAAGATGTTGTGGAAGAGGACGCCAGGGCTGCAGAAGCTTGGTTTGGTGTAGAAGGCTTCCAGCC
Source organism: Cyprinodon brontotheroides (assembly GCA_018398635.1). Lineage (NCBI taxonomy): Eukaryota > Metazoa > Chordata > Actinopteri > Cyprinodontiformes > Cyprinodontidae > Cyprinodon > Cyprinodon brontotheroides. Next base: position 36,605,415 of record JAGKQL010000054.1, on the reverse strand, counting down.
GCATATGTTTGAGCCTCTTGCCTCGCAAGAACGCTGCCAGTTCTGTTAGCTCTATCGCCTGCTGAAGACATACAGACATCCATCCCCCATGAACACTGGGACCAGAACTCAATGGGAAAAGGAAATTATATTTCTTATTTCAACCGTTCATATTAGCTGCAACATATATGAATCAAGATGCTATGACCAAAAAATTTGATTGGCAGATCACCGTTGATATATGATTGGCCAAATTTAGGTGTTCAGGCTGGCGTAGAACTAACTGGCCTGCTGAAGATAACAGAAAGAAAACCACCACAGATTTTAAGACATTTTTTTTTTTTTTTTTATACATTTTCTTTACTTTTGGGACAATATCGTCTAATAAAGAGTACATTTATATACATGTTTAAGCCAGAATAATCTGACATTTAAATATGACTTCCCTACGACTTTAAGCACAATAGTGTTATGACCTGTCATTCGGGGAGTTTTGGTTTCGTTTATTTTTCACTTTGGTTTTCCTGTTCCGCTTGGAATTGTTATTCTGTTTTCACAGTTAAGAATTATAGTACGTTTTTAATTACTTATTAGTTTACTATTCCTGTTTGGTGGTTTTTCAGTTGTCTCCATTCCCCTATCCTCTAGTTTTCCCTTTGGTAATTCTTTATTTTGTAGCCATTGGCCTTATTTCCCTTTTGCTTCATTTGACCTTAAAAGGTGTATAAAAATAACAGGATAAATGACAGAGTTAAAAAAATAAAAAATACTGTACTGTACAGTGTTTTACAATATAAATACTGTACATCTGGAAAGAAGAAGTAATCTATATACAGCCGTGGACATTTTTTTAAATAGTTGATATGTGAAAACAGCAGCATCGTGTGCAAAACATTTGGAACAGTGATGGTTATAAACTCTTTCAGATAATAACTCCATTCATTGTTTTTTCCCATAGATACTCCTCCACTGCAGTTCCTCATTGCTGGATCATCTTGACTCCTCATGGATGTTTCTCCCTGATGTCTCCTAGTTTTGGTTAAAGGTTTATTATTCCTAGATTTGTGCTTCTGTTACCGTCTACCTCTAAATTAAATCTGCAAGAAACCCCCTCTGTCTCCTGCTCTCTGCATTAGGGTTTTCAAATAAATTCTACTTAACTTGACAGAAAGTAAAGATCCTTTAGGAAAGGCAGCTTCAGTTTTTCTCCCTGAACGAAGTTGTGTCTTTGTTATTTATGTTATACTGTCCTTTAAGAAAGAACAAAAATCTTTTTAGATTTAGCCCTTGACGGACTGTTCATCATCCTCCCTTAGCTGCTGACCTCACCAGCTGCTGCCGCTCCCCAGCGCTGGTGTTCTCTATCCGGATAGATACATGGAGGTACCACCAAACCCAACTGTCATCCAGCTGCAGCTTTGGATGAACCAAAGTGGACTACTTTTTTATAGCTTAATTCATGCAGATTTGTGCTGTTAAAACTTTTGCTGCTTTGGTGTTTTAGATATAAGCATATTTGATGTTGACAGATGACGTCATCATCCAACCAGAGTGAAGCAGAAAGCAGAGCAAATTACACTTTTACCTGAACAAATACAAATCAAAGAAGCACAAAAAATTGACCACTGTTTATTTAGAGCTTAATGGATGATGGTGATCTCTGGACGACCTGAAAAAATCTTTAACATCTCTGAATCAAAAGGTGCAAAAGGATCATTTTAGCAGCACAAACTCCAACTGCACTAATGGAGCACTAACCATTCAGTCTATTCACTGAGTTTATTCACATTGGTGGGCTGTCAGCCTCTTGGAGCTCCAGCTCCTGCTAATTGATGACACAGTACACGGTGAGCAGGGTGAAGCCACTGTGAACAGAGGTGAATATATGAGCATTTAGTCTGAATGGACTCTTAGCCTCTGTTTTTGTTAGCTTGTTAAGTATTATGTCCATCATTCACAGCTGACAAAGCAGTGAACCCAAACAGGAAATGCAAACCTGATGGTCTTTTTAGAGTCACAGTGTCGCTAGTGGCTTGAAAAGGAAGCGGGGTGGGGGGTCGGGGGCTAAGAGAAGAAAAGATATGTCCCGCGACATATTTCAAATATTCATCCAGAAGTAACATAGACTATATTTGTGTTCTCTCTGGTGTTTCAGCAGTAAAGAACAAAACAAGACATAACAAATAAAAAGAAAATATGTGAATAAGAAGCAGTATGGAAAAAATTGTCTGTGGTCAAAGGATTAAGTTGCCCAAAAACTCAAAGCCTGGTTTTCAAAAAAGAACAGAAAGAAAAGGAAAAAGAGGAGAGCTGGAGCCGACGTCCAATATGTGAGCTAGTTCTTTTTTTTTTAAAGGTTTTTTACCAGAATAGTTCAAATTACCGGTAAATATTTCTCTTGAAGAAAATAAGCTAGCTATCTGCTGGCTAGAACTACTTATTTAATCCCCACAAAGGTTGGAGCAGAATCACATTGATAATGCCGACCAGATCGGCGCTGCTGTATGTCTTATACAGAAAATTATTGCAAGTGTTTTTATTTTTGTGTTTCGTTTTGTTTCATTTTTATTAAAAAAACAAAAACAGGATTAATCCACCATTTCATGAGCACATTGTGTGCTGTTACTAATACAGAGGCCATGCATCTAAGCAGGGAAGCTTATGGAGCTGAGAATTTCCATATACAAAAAACTACAGGCTACAGAAAAATGTCCCGTAGTCCTCAGAGGGTTAACATCAGTTCAATTCAATTCAGTTTATTTCTATAGCTCCAATTCACAACACATGTCATCTCAAGGCACTTTACAGTTCAACCAGATCATCCAGTCAAATTGATTCAAAGTTTTCTATCAAGGAAAACCAGCTGATTACATTGACTCATTGACTCGAAGGCAATCCCTTACACTAAGCATGCGCTTGGTGACAGTAGAGAGTAAAACTCTCTTTTAACAGGAAGAAACCTCAAGCAGAACCAGGCTCAGTGTGAGCGGCCATCAGTTGACCGTTAGCAAATGTTTAGCGGGATATTTACCCCCTCCTGTCTTCATGTCTACATAGGTAACAAGTTTTCAGATCCTGTTATTATTTTGAGAGGATGAAAGGATACATTTTAAACTAATGTATATTTAACTTTTTCATGTGAGGATAATTTTCCTTTATTAAAATTTTATAATAGGAATTACACTGCACCCTTTGGTGCATCTTTATAGCAGTTTGGATAACTTTTTGGGCTGGCCCAATATTAACGCCTTTCTTGGCGCGACCCTTGTCATCACCTGCCTGCCAGCTTTCCTGGATGACGTCTCTTCAAGTACCAATGCTCTCGGAGCTTTGGTACTCCTCGACCTCTGGGGTACAGTCTGCAAAGCAGCTGAATTAAACCCCTACAGATCTATACTACCATCATCTAAGCAAATCAATCAGTCATCAGTTGTCCTCAACAAACTCCCTCCTGATCAGTCTGCTTTCTCCCCTCAGACCAAAAATTAAGAAATTAACTGACCTCCTGCAGACTTCCTGCTTCCACATTCTTGTTGCATTTTTACATAAAATGTTAAAACCTGCTGGTTCTCTGTGTGATTCTGCATATCGGTAAAAAAAAAAAAAAAGAAAAAATAGTTTTAGGATGTTTATCTTTATTTGAGTTCCAGTCATTCAGAACCCCCCTTATTTTGATCCAGATTCAGATTTGTCATAAACTTGCAAATCTTCTCTAAAACCACCTTCAGTGCCAAGCATTTACAACCAGACAGCTGTCTACCTAGCCTCGTGTGAGACCATCCTGATCTCGCGAGCTTTCCAAGTTCTCACTCGCAGATCAGTCTGGAGACTCTACGCTAAAGAAAATTTGGAGCCGTTTCACCATACTTTAACGCCCAATCAGCTGCTGGCTTTGAGGCGGGTTGAGGTGTGATGCAACGAGAAGTTTACAGTTCAGTGTAAAATGGTAGCTTCAGCCGATGAAACTGAAGTTATGCGTGGCTATCGAAAGCAAGTTTTATCGAATTACAGAGTATTTCTTCACTGAAAGAAGAGCAAAACACTGCTCTGGAGGCTTTTCTCAGAGGAAAATATGTTTTTGCTCTTCTCCCGACTGGTTTCGGCAACAGTAGCCTGGCTTGTGGTTGTTTTTTCGCCGCCGCTCTGTTAGTACGGGCCATATGCTTCGCTTGATCTGATTGGTTTATTTGGCCCGTCATCACCAACATAGGCCAATCAGCTAACCAGTATTTTCGCCCCTTAGTCGTGACCCGGGTGGCTGAGAATATACATAGACTTTTTTGAAAAAGTTGCTTGCTACTTTTAGATACTTTTAGTTCACAATTTTTCCTGCTTTTCCTTGATGGGTTGGCTGGTTTGGGTTTTCCTTGGCTGGTCCTCTATAATTCCTTTTCAAACATCAATCTTTTCACTTAAATAGTCTTTCTGTCATGATTTGTGAACATTAAGATCTAAAGAGAAGCGGCATCTCCTGCTCAGACCCTATAATTCAATGAAAGGGTGCATGCAGAGATGGCAAAGTACTCACTTTCCATACTTGAGTAAAAGTACAGATACTTGTGTTAAAAAATACTCTGGTAAAAGTGGAAGTACTGGTTAAACTTCTTTACCCAAGAAAGTAACAAAGTACAGACTTGTAAATTTACTTAAAGTATAAAAAATAAAAGTAGAAACCACTTTTTTCATGCTGTTGCCTACATTTTAAATGGATGTCTGCCAATAGGGACTCAGATCCTCCGCTTGTGTTCATATTTTTCAAATCATCTCGTCGTCCATGCTACTATGCTTAACGCCACACACCAGCTGCAATGATTTGCACTAATGAATACCGCCCGAGATCTGTCGATTCATCTTGTAGTGGTGCGTCAAATGCAACATAGATTCCCATCCAATTAGTTTGAGATTTGGTGTTGATGACGTGAAAAATAATAACGGTAACTCCATTGAAATGATTCAAAACTAAAGATGAACGAAGCCAATTTTTAAAATGTAAGTGGATTAGAAAGTACAGATATTTGTGTAAAATGTAAGGAGTAGAAGTAAAAAGTCGCTATAAAAATAAGTAGTAAAGTAAAGTAAAATATCAGAAAAATACTTGAGTATGTACAGTAACGAAATATTTGTACTTAGTTACTTCCCCATCTCTGACTAACAAACAGCTTGATGAACTCGGACATGCAAGAGGGGGTTCCTCAGTGGCTGAAGTTGGAGGGATTTAAGCTGGGAGTCAGGGGAAGTTGTGCCTTCGTCTGCTCTATGAATGAATGTAGTGTGCAGCACTTTGAAGATCCACAACTTGAAAAGGTTTGATTTAAGACTGCCAAAAGTTTGACT
>JAGKQL010000054.1:36565401-36598102 GCA_018398635.1 Cyprinodon brontotheroides | reverse complement strand
AACTTAAAAGGATTATTGTTATATATTATTAATATCATCAAAAAAGAAAACAATACAATCTACAAATCTGATTGTTTTATATCCAAGCTCATAATAATTGTAAAACTATGTGCTTTTAATGTAGATGGATTGTTTCACCCCAAATTGTTCAGTTGTTCATGTCATGCATCCATGTATTTTATTAGGAGAGGGATAGAAGAGATGCAAGAGAAAGTGGAGGAAAGCAAACACAGAAGATCTACTAGAAAACATCTTAGACCTATATACAGAGATGGGTAGTAACTAAGGTACAAATACTTCGTTACTGTACTCAAATAGATTTTTTCTGATATTTTTTACTTTACTTTACTACTTACTTATTTTTATGGCGACTTTTACTTCTACTCCTTACATTTTACACAAATATCTGTACTTTCTACTCATACTTTCTCAAAACTGGCTCGTTAGCGCTGGATTTTGAATCCTTTCAATGGAGTTACCGTTATTATTTTTCACGTCATCAATACCAAATTCAATCTAATTGGATGGGAATCCTACGTTGCATTTGGCGCTTTTGCAATACAAGATGAATCACGACGGGTTCGGCAGTATTCATTAGCGGCAAATCATTGCACTGCTTTTTAATTGGCGGATGGGCGTTAGCATAGTATAGTAGCATGGGACGACGCAGATGATTGAAAAATGAACACAGCGGAGATTCTAGTCTATTGGCAGACATCCATTTAAAATGTAGGCAACGGCATGAAAAAAGTGGTTTCTACTTTTTACTTTTATACTTTAAGTAAATTTACAAGCCTGTACTTTGTTACTTTTACTTGAGTAAAAGAAGTTTAACCAGTACTTCCACTTTTACCAGAGTATTTTTTAACACAAGTATCTGTACTTTTACTCAGAAATGCGGAAAGTGAGTACTTTTGCCATCTCTGCCTATATATGATAGTTAAATTTAAAAGATACCTGCGTCTCCCTCAGCTTCTGAAATCAAAACATCCAGTGCACCATTACAATAAACATTGTATGACAGGAATACATTCATTACTGTTGGATAATGTAAATGATTAGATATTATGCAACAGTATTATGCAACAGTGAAATAGTCTGACCAGAAACAACTACAGTACAGGTGCTTGGCTCCAGGTACTTAGAGATTCACTTCCATACAGAAAGCCCATAATCTTATCTTTAGCTACCATATTATACATGTCAGATTAAATAATACTACTTCAGTGATAGTATCTGGGTCATTGCATGTGTTATGTGCTTCGGGCACATTATGATTTTTGTCCATTTCTTTTCTTTGTTTCTTATAAACTTTAGTTGAAGGATCTTTTTGTTAATATATTTTGGGATTCTTTTAGCGAGTTAATTATGTTGAAATTTGTGGTGCTGTAGATCGTCGCCTATAAATAGGCTGGCCTTCAGCGTTAAAGCGTTCCTTTCAACCTCGTTTGGGCGCGCTTTCCACCTGCTTCATTTGCTCCATGCGTGCTTGCGCGCATCTTTGTCTTAATCGCTGCGGCCTGCAGCGACGTTCCAGCCTGCCATGTGGTATTTTTGTTAACTTTTTCTTACTTTTTCTCGAGGTTTTAAATTCCTGGCGGGACCGGTAGTCCTGTTTTCGATTTTTCTTTTGCTTAGGTTATTTTTGCCTTTAGTCCGGTACCAGTAGGGGCTTCGGCAGGCCCTGTATAGGGTTGGCCCCCTGCTATACCGTTTTATTCTGTTTGATCGGCCTGCCAGGTCCAACTTTCTGTTGTTACTTTGGGTTTCTTTTTTTTTACTTTTGGGGCACGGGATTTGAGGGCCGTTTAACTATTTTTCTCTTCGCAGAACATCTGAAGAAGCCGAACCAAGAACAACTAAAACGGAGAGAATTTATTAATAAAATATCTTTTTTTGAACCCTCATTTTCGTTTCGTGTCCTCAAATATGTTGTGTCCTTGGTGGGCGTAACAGCATGGAAAGTGTAAAGATTGGACCTCTGAATTTAGAAGTTTTTGATCATAACCTTTTTTTCTTTTTTTTTGTTTCATAGCCTGTAGAACAGACACCATTTTCTGCGAATATTTTATATCCAGGGAACAGAGTTTCCTTTTCCACTCCGTCACAGGACAAAGATTAACAAATTAAAGGGTAATTTTAGATAAAAGTAAGACAAACTAAATATTATTCACTTCAGAAAGTGTCTTTTTTTCCCCCCCCAAAAAAATAGTGTGTTCAAAGGGTTTTTTTTTTAAATGTTTTTATGTGATGTACAGCATTAATTCAATATGAAGAACGTTGTCACTTATCACAATGATTCCAACCCGTCACAGGCTTTAGTGTGACGGGGTGGAAAATATAAAGCAATATGGCTCCATTTCTGGATATGTTAAAACCTCATGATGCCTTTTGCATTGAAGTACAATGAAAAATGAATGATTAGTACAAATATAATTTCAAAATTTGATTAACAAATTGTTTTCCCCACTTTTTGTGTGTGATGGGGTGGATATGCTATGGTTAACAGAAAGGATTTTGAAGGAAAAATTTAGCAAAAATGTTCTTAAAGAAAAACCAGAACTCACCATTGTTTGGACCTCTCTTCTTCAAACTCTTGAATGATGTCACTTCATGTCAGTAATGTCACTTCTAGGAAGTATATTGCATTTTGAAGCAAAATAACATTGGTGTGACTGGGTAGAATATGACATTGATGGACATAGAAAAATCATGCTATTTCAATAAAAATATGACATTTTAATATAATTAACATATTTCCTATTAAGAGGGAAGTATTTCTAACCATAACAACAAAAAGTTTTTGAGATTTTTTTCATATTTCTTAAGTTTTACATTACACGAATGAGAAAAATGGTCAGAGCGGACATAAGAAAATGATTGCAGTTTAAAATGTTAAAGTTTAAATGTGCAAAATATATATTTATTATTCAATTTTATTTGACCTCATGCTACCAACTAAACTTGAATTAATGGCTTTAGACACTTACAGTATGATTGACAGTTTTATTATGCTTCCTATTCCTCTTTGAATGTTATGGACCCAAACTTAACAGTTTTCATGGAATGACCCATCTAGGTGTTACTTTATTGTATGTCTCGTACCATGTCTGTTGGTTGTTCTGTTCTTTTTACATCTCTTTGCAGGTGATGAAGCAGACTGAAAATGTTTTATTGTTGTCTCCCTTTTATCTCCTCTTTCTTTCATTCTTTCTCCTTTTTTCAGTTTTTCTTTCCTGTTCTACTTACATTGCAGTGTCCATATAATCTAAAATAGTCCCTGCATGAATAATAATAAAGCTATTTATATGCATAAATCAAGTGGAACACTATGGCGATAACCATACTGCTCCACTTGTGAAAGTAAAATCTGTTTCGCCTCTTTTTGGCATTAAGACAATTATTCTTATTGCCACATCGCCAGACAGGACACTGTAAAAAAAAAAGAAAGAAATAGTCTGACCACAAATGACTGTAAAATAAAAACAATAATAAAAACTCAAGAGTTCAATGTTCCATGACCTAGGACTATTTCAGTATAAAAAACACTTTATTTTGAAGTACATTAATAAGAGCAGGGTTGTGATCTAGTCTCAATAATTTACTGAGAAACATCTCTACCGGCTCAGATATGATCCCACCAAGTTTGTTGCCTTTAGCAAGTTGGATGAGAGCTCTATTTAAAAAACCCTGATGTGCGCTGAGAGTCCGAGCTGGTAACTGAAGACAGCACAGGTTAAAAACTGTATTATGTAGAGATCTCATTCTCTGACAGATTATGTGTCTCAGGGATGTATTGAGATAAAAAGTATCGGGCGTAAAAAAGGATTCTGCTTTTACTCACACTGGGTAAATCCCATTTCAGGGTGTTGGGCCATAAACCATGATGATAATTTTGGACATTGAGGACCAATGTCCATGTTTCATCTTAACATGTTCAAGTGCAGTTTTGCCTCACAGGGCTTTTCTCCTCTCAAAGCTTCTGCAACCCTCCCCCACCTCACTCTAAGACACTATTCAGAGGTGTGCCTTGGTCCCCTGAGGTTTTAGGACAGAAACAGCACAACACACAGGAGTTGTTTCTCTTTTTATGAAGCTGCCTGGGGTTTTACATTAGAGGGAGAGGCCATCATGGTAAGCCTAGGCCAAATGTCCAGATCTCCTAACTGACCAAGGCCAGGTCATGATGGTAGATTTCAGAACCAAACAGCTGCAAAACAAGCTGTTTGCAAGATGTGTTTTCTCATATGCTCTTTGCCTTTCGATTACCAAATCATGAACAAAGGTCATTTGATGAAACCCTCATGTTTGCAACTAGCTCAATCAAAGAAGGCTAAGTAAAGGCTAAGAATAAAGGTAATTGGTTCCTGATTAAATGATTTAATAACACATTATTTGGGGAAATAATGTTGTATTTACCTCATGGATTTTCATTGTGAATTGGTCTGAAAACATTTCAATTATTCTAAAGTAGTTAAAAAGCTAATTTGACCTCATTCCAAATCCATCAAGATAAACTTCGGTTATATTATAGTTTTAACCATGATTTCCCATATTTTTTGTACAAAGTATTTTAGTGTAATTGAATTTCACTAGTTTTAGTCAAGAGGTTTTCAATGGAAATATGTTTAATTGGAGCAGAATGTTTTATTTGTTAATCAACTCTTATATTTTGAATGGAAGTTGTGAATTTAAGCAATATATGTGCAGAATTATGTTTTTGATCTTTACTTGAGTTCAATTCACAGTTGCATCTCTTGTTCTAACAGACAGCCAGTAAAGTTTGTTCATAAACAATATATGTGACAGTCTAAATAGTTTAAATAGCATATTTACCACCCCTACTGGAGTGGGTTATAGATAGAGTGGGTTATAGATCTATCTGGATATGTGTGTGTATATATATATATACATATATATATATATATATAAATACATAGATGATTCCATGCATTTTAGAAGTCTGGAATAAGTTATTATCTTTGATAGTTCTTTCAGAATTCACCAAAAACTGGTACATAGTAACATAGTAGCTTTCATAAAATGTGGATAAACTTATTTTTGTGTTGTGATCAAGATGAGGTGCTGAAATAATCAGTTATAATCAGTTAATAATATTAACACTGTTACTGCACAACAGCAAAAAACTATGCCTATTTTTGTGTGTGTAATGTATCCTTTGAAAGACTGAGAAGCAAATAATATCCAGGTTGAACTGCTCACCATGGCTGTGTTTGTCATTCACAAGGAGGGGGAAGGACTTCAGGAGCCACCTGTAGACATCATTATTATTGAGGGAGTGCAGGAGTTGAATGGACTGACCTCAGTCGCCTCGGCTGCTTCTAGGTCTGACATATGTTCTGAACCTAGCTTACCCCAAACCTCTTCGTTTCACTTTTGAAATGCTCCAGAAAATCATGCAGTTTGAGCCACACAAGAGGTCCCCTAAAGTACAAACTCACAGTGACTCTTCGATATAGAGAAAAAAATGTCTCTTTCTAATACTCTGATGTTTCTGATGATATTTTGTATGCTCAAAGAGACAACTGGTATACAAACAATATTTCTTGACCCAGATTGTTACATGTGTCTACGGTAGTCTTGCCACAGTTTTATATTTACGGTTTAATCTGCTTCAATGATTAGTTTCACACAGTATCTGCAGAGTTGAAGCAGTGTGTTTTCACAAGAGGAAGACACTTTGTTGTTCATATGCCTGTTTTGGGCCTTTGCACTAAAGACGTTTAGTTATGTCTCTTCTGGCATTTGTAAATGGATGCAGTATGTGTTCGTCATGTGTATCACATTTCCCTTCCTTCCATTAAGCCTCTGTGATGTACAATGCTGTGAAGTTCAATGCAAGTAATTCAAAATACGGTTGTAATGTTTTAACATTTGTATAATAAATGTAAAAAGATTCAAGATTTGACTTTGTGTCCATTTGTAGCCAACAGCGTCCCTTTTTACCCTGACGATGACGGGACGAAGATGCACAAAAATTGTTTCCAGAAAAGAAAAATATGAAGAGAATAAAAAATATTTTCGTTAACGAGACTAAGACAAGACGAAATTTACAAGCCATGGATGAATAGACATTCAAAAATGAGCTTCATAGAAGATTACGTGTTGTTGCGCTGTTTGTCCCTACACAGCACCTGTCCCACAGTGCCTCGTGCCACTCAGTCAGTAATAATAGTGTGCTTACACTGATCACTAGTAGTAGTTAACCGTAGCTAGCTTAACTTCGCAGTCATTGCGTCGGGCTCGGATACCGTTGTACGTTTTGTTGGAGGAGCTGGGTGAAAACAATGCCTGGATGTATGGAGCCATTTCTTTACAACGCGAAGGACAACAAAACAACCTGCTTGACCGACACCACAGCCAAATCAGACATAGGGGAAGGACAGGAAGTCTTTTGCAGAGATGTCGGAAGCACCCCTCACCATACATGCCAGGCGCCAAAGAGCAGAAACCCTGGAGAACTCAGTGGCAAAGTGGATTGGGCGTTCTGGCCTCATTGCAAGGACCATTGAGGATAAAGACTTTGTGGATATGATGAAAGAAGCCGACAAAAGGTTGTACATTGTGATATATATATTAAAAAGAGAATCAGTGTGTGGAGAAGTTCTATTCTGCACAGTGTTATATAAATAAAATAGAGAAAAAGTGAAGCAGTGTATCAAAGTTTTATTCTTTACAGTTTGATATATATGTTAAAAAGAGAAGCAGTGTGTGGAGAAGTTCTATTATTTGCAGTGTTGAATAAAATTACTAAAATTTGACTCAGACTAAAATAAATTTTCGTCATTGTGACTACGGCTTAATGTAAAAAAGCTGACGAAATTAACACTGGTAGCATAATGATATTGTTTCAACAGCAATGCAGTCATTTCTGGAGTCATGAAGAAGTCATGAACAATCTGAAATGACAAATTAAGGTTACTACTAAAGCTGCCTTAACCACAATATTAGGCCTTAAAAAGTATGACATTATTTTTAGCTAAATCATATGACTGAGTTGAAAAAGTAAGAAAAGTTCAGTTTGAATTTACCTTATATATTTAAGTTGAATTAATATAAAAATATTGCTTGGTAACAAGTTAGAAAATGAAGTTTCAGTTTCCTTTACAATTTTAAGTTAAGAAGAACTTAATTGAATTGCTTGTTCCAATTTTTTTTTTAAGTACTGTAGACCCAACAATTTTATTGTTACAGTATAAATCTCCCGTCCAGGGGTGATGCTGAGAAACTAGTGTCCATGCATTTGTTACTTGAAGGCTGGACCTTGTAATTCTTTACTATCAGGAAGTCCACAAACTGTAGTTAAAAAGCCTTCAACTGATCCAAAAATGCTGCAACCAAGTTCTGATGAAAATGAAAAAGAGGGATCATATCTCTCCTCTATCCTAGCTTCTCTTCACTGGTTTCCTGTTAAATCAGAATAGAAATATTAAAATCCTCCTCACATACTTAAAATTCTTGAATGGCCAAATTAATCAGGACTCCCTGTCTGTATGTTTGTGTTTCTGTTGCTGTGAGTAACCTGGTTAACGGAGTGTTCTTAAGCTGCTGACTGCCACTACCTCGATACCAGAGTGTTTGCCAGTTTTGGGTACTCTAGCCAAGCTGAGTTTTGCTGAGTCAAACTGCGTTCTTGTCAACCTGAGTCTTAACATTGTTTTTGTCTTTGTCTCTCGGCAGGAAGTCATCCTGAAAACTGGATTTTTCTGACCTTCTCTCCCTGGAAGGATCAAGTGAGCCTCAGACTAAGCTGGGGTTACAAACAGGAGGTTTGGATCCACTTTTTCCCAAGGGGTCGTTTGAGTTTTCACACTGAGCAAGGGATTCATCTCCACTAAGACCCATTCAAGTACCGCAGGAAATCTAAGTGGCAGTCAGCCTCTCCGTTCACCTACAAACAACCGCATTCTGGGTAAACCCTGTTCCGCCCTCCACCGAATCAGACAAACACTGGAACTACAGCATACAGACTAGAGTCAAAGATTCAACAACTTCTCCATTAACGTGAGTCAGCAACCAGATCCTCTTCAAGTTCGCGAATCAAATTTCCCACTGAGCCTGAACTAATTGCTGTGTCTTTCCTTTACTTTTCAGTTCCGGTTGAGCGGTGTTAGCAACTCTTCTCTCTGCATAATCTCTTCAATGCAAACTTGTTAAACTAACACACTTTCTCTGAATTACGAGTTGGTTTCTCTGCATGAGTCCGAGCTTTAGATAAAATCATGACACCAAAGCTCCATCTGCTATCAGGATCTGATTGTTCCTTATAATTCCTAACAGAGCACTTCGCTCTCAATCTGCAGGTTACTAGTGGTTCCTAGATTTCTAAGAGTAGAATGGGAGGCAGATCTTTTTGGTGCATCGAGAGAGCTCCCTCTCCTGTACGGGAACCAACTTTTCGGTTTTGGCTCATGAGAGGCGACACCCTGTCTACTTTGAGATGTGTTGTGAATTGGCGTGCAGTTGAAATGAAATGAAAGTCTCAGTCCTTGTTGCTTGGTCAGGGTTTTTCTTGAGTCTAATTGCACCCCTTCGTGACAGATCCTGAGACTCTAACAAATCTTGGATGCTTTTTTTTTAGAACAGCTGGAATTATGCTGAGATAAAAATCGGTCATTTCACTACTTCTGAATGTAGCATCAGATTTAACTGATAAATAACAGAGCACATGGCAATGGATAAAATAATAAACCCATCTGTTCACATTTAACTGTACAACAGCTGTGTAAAATGAGAAAATGTGAGAAATACATTGAATTGTGCAGCTTTAATATTTCAAAATCCGTTTGATTTAATTGTCACAGAAATGCTGAAACACTGAAACACCTTTAGATTTTTAAAACTCATTAACGTTGTAAAATCTGATTTTAGACCTCTCAGCTGTTTCATGCAAATTGAGACAATAATTAAACACATTCCATTTATCAGCTACAAAATCTGCTTACACAAGTTACTCCATCAGTACTAATGAGTAGTTGCCATCAGATCCAACAGACAGGGTTGGTTTTTTTTTTGTGTGTGTTTAAATAAATGCTGAAATGGTTAAAACACTCTTCTAAGGGGCAAGGAAAAAGCAAGGTTGTGCAAATATTACATAAAACACCTTAATAAAGAAAGTTGAGTCTTTTTGATAAATGGAGATACCTTTTAAAAGCTCTCTGAAATCCACAATATTGACAGAAAATATCTTACACAGCTTTCCAAACTTACCTTGCTTTGATGAAATCCATCAAACGCAACCTAAATAGATATTCAGTGAACACTGTGAAAGTCTACTGAAATTCATCTGAAATTAGCCCAGCTTTTTGGATGCAACTACACATTTTAGCAACCTTAATCACATAAAAACACGTGTTTATCTATAATACATACATTCATAATATCTTCTTTATTATAAATTGTGTTATATATATATTCCCTTTGATGCAGAAAAGATTGAGAGTCAGGCACTGTTTCAGTGAACTACAGTCACTTAGTAGGGAACAGTTACAGAAGTGAAGTGCCTAGAATTGGTTCAATTTGGGTGTAATGTGATATGTATGCAGGCCAAGGATGAGTATCTAAGCGATTCAATTTGCAAAGAGCTGAAATTAGGCAATTAGGCTTAAATTGGGGGTGCTGGACCCACACGATTACTGTTTAGTTCATGAGCAGAGGTCATCAAGGAGGGACCGAATAGCAGTTTCACATTTAATAAAATTTGCAATCAATTTTTCTCTTTATTATGGTATAATTTTTTTCCTACATTTGAATTTTTGGTGACTCAAAGTTACATGAACCAGGCTGGGTTGAAAACAGGAGGTCTTGAGCGGTTATGAACCCAAAGAACAAAGATACTCATCTTTTTTGGACCAGAATGCTTCCTTACATTGGTTTCTGTTTTGCTGTCTTGAAGAGAACCATTTCTGAAACAGTAACTCCTCTGACTGCAAACATGTTAGCAGACGTATCTCTAAGATTCATCCTACCAGAGACTTTATTCTAGGATACATTTCAACCCTTAAACACCTGTTTTCAGTCAATAAATAGAGTTTGAACCATAGTGGGTCACATAACGCTTCCAGAAAGCTTAAAGAGGAGGAATAATTTAAAGCATCAGTACATTAGCCATGGCCTATGAAGCACCAGTCCATTACTCTGTTACTTCATCTTATTATTTTTCTTTAGTTGTTATCATTATTTCACCTCATAAAATGTTTTTAAATTAGTTTATCTCTGAAAGTGGTCATCCTATTTTGTAAGATTATTTCTTCCCTTTCCAAGGCAAGTCAAGCAAATGAAATGTAAAACCCAACATGGTTTTAGGTCAGACTTCGTAAGTTAAATGGATTCAGGTGCAGCAGCTGCAGGGAATGAAAGACTCCATCTGTTATTGTTTCACTTGTATTGTTCCACACCTGCATAGTTAGGGCCCCCCCGGTGAGTCCCTCCAGTGTCTCGCTCTGAATCATGGAACAGGATATTTATTTCAGTTGCTGTTTCTGGCTTATTATTGTTTTAGCATACAATGCTGGTGTAGTCTTTATATGGATGCAATGATTCACACTGGGAAATGAGAACGATTTGGGAAATTAATTTGGAGACACTAGAGGGAGGTGAGAGAAACTGCTTAGGTGTCCTATTTCAGGAGAAGTCCTGTAGACCAGGTATCAGTGCGGCAGTAGCAATGAGAGAACCTCCAATACTGATTGAATCGGATGTTTGATTTTTGGATTTCACCTACAGTAATGAAAAAACAAACAAACTTAAGCTTAGACAGATTTTATTTGTCATTTTGTATAAACAAGTGTAAAAACAAAAAGAAATTTCATTTGGAAAAAGCTCTCTGGACAATTTCATCATTTTTAAAAGTGCAGCCTTGAAAAATAGTAAAAATGACTGTGAATTTACAGTTCTAGCTTTTTTGGGGGGAAACTGGTATTTCCTTGCATTTTCTTCTGTTTCCTTTAAAGTGCATTAATTTGTAATCAAAGTATAGCAACATGTTAATTAAACTTCTGGGATATTGGTTTGGGGCTGCTCAGTCCTGCAGTGGGTAACTATGCTGCCTTGCAGCAAGGTTTCAGGTTTTATTCCCGACCCGGGGTCTTTCTGCATGGAGTTTGCATGTTCTCCCTGAGCATGCATGGGTTATCTCCCTAGACAACTGTGTTGCCCTGTGATGGACTGGCAACTTGTCCAGGGTGTACCCTGCCTCTCGCCCAATAACTACCGAAGTTAGGCACCAGCACCCCTCGCAACCCCACTTGGTATAAGGGTGTTAGAAGATGGATGGATGGATATTGATTTGGTCAGGTAAGTAGCAGAGGGGGTTGTTAATCAGTTTCAGCTGCTTTGATTGCACTAGAGGGGCAACAAAGAGACGACCATTAAAACAGGAATGGTTTTACAGGTGGAGGCCACTGACATTTTTTTCCCTCCTCCTCTTTTCTGACTCCTTTTCAGCAGTTTTGCATTTGGCTAGGGTCACTGCCACTTCTGTTAGCATGAGACGCTACCTGGACCCTACAGAGGTTGCAGAGGCAGTCCAACTCCTCCAGGATGGTACATCAATACGTGCCATTGCCAGAAGGTTTGCTATCTCAAGATCCATGGAGGAGATTTCAGGAGACAGGCAGTTACTCCAGGAGAGCTGGACAGAGCCTTAGAAGGTCTACAACCCATCAGCAGGCCCGGTATCTGCTCCTTTGTGCAAAGAGCAGCAGGAGGAGCACTGCCAGAGCCCTACAAAATGACCTCCAGCAGGCCACTGGTGTGAATGTCTCTGACCAAACAATCAGAAACAGACTCCACGATGGTGGCCTGAGGCCCCGAAGTCCGCTAGTGGGCCCTGTGCTCACTGCCCAGCACAGTGGAGCTCGATTGGCATTTGCCACAGATCACTGGAATTGGCAAGTCCGCCACTGGCGCCTTGTGCTTTTCACAGATGAGAGCAGGTTCACCCCGAGCACATGTGACAGACATGAAATGGTCTGGAGAAGCCGTGGAGAACGTTATGCTGCCTGTAACATTGTCCAGCATGACGGTTTGGTGGTGGGTCAGTGATGGTCTGGGGAGACATATCCATGGAGGGACAAACAGCCCTATACAGGTTAGACAACACCACCCTGACTGCCATTAGGTGTCAGGATGATATCCTTGCACCCATTGTCAGACCCTATGCTGGTGCAGTGGGTCCTGGGTTCCTCCTGGTGCATGACAATGCCCGGCCTCATGTGGTAGAGTATGCAGGCAGTTCCTGGAGGATGAAGGAATTGATACCATTGATTGGCCCCCACACTCGCCTGACCTAAATCCAATAGAACACCTCTGGGAGCTCAGTGATGCCCTCACAGATGAGATCTGGCAGGAGATACCCCAGGACACCATCCGTCGTCTCATTAGGAGCATGAGCTGACGTTGTCAGGCATGCATACACGCACGTGGGGGCCATACAAATTACTGAATACCATTTTGAGTTGCTGCAGTGAAATTTCAGCTAGATGGACTAGCCTGCTGTATATTTTTTCACTGTAATTTTTGGGTGTCTTTGAATTCAGCCCTCTGTAGGTTGATAATTTTGATTTCCATCAAATGATGTGGCATCCTTTTGTTCCTAACGCATCACCCAGCCCATATCAGTAAAAATAAACAGCAGGATTTTTCCCCATTGAGATCTGATGTGTTTTCAAAGTGTTCCTTTAATTTTTTTGAGCAGTGTATTTCAACCATCTGAAACATTTAAACACAAGTGGAACAAATACCAACAGTAAAATTAATAATATTTGACATTATAAACAAATCCAGCTAAATCAGTTCAATTTCAAAATGTAAATCCAGCCTTTTAAAATTGTGGAATATCTTAATCTTAATACCCTTAACCCCACACTGCGTCACATGATGGCAGCCCACTGCTCCCCAAGGGATGGGTTGACTGAAAAGTCTGGTCATATTCAGAATTCATTCTTTTTATTTATTTTATATTTATATAAAATATTAATATTTATGTCCATATTCAGAATTCAAACTCAAATTCAAAAATTCTTTTGTTATGAAATTATTACATGCTGTTTGACAAAATGATAATTGTTTTACCTTAAGAGTAATTTTCATTTAAATGTAAGTTTTACTGGAGGCGATCCATGTTTGTCAGAACACTACTGCCACCTAGTGGTTTGTGACGTCACGTATGTATCGGCTGTTGATCAAGTCCCAGTGCTGTATCTGGTGTTTTGTCACAACGCGTTATTATCCAAAGTCATCTTGAAAACATTCTTCTTCCTTCCAAAATGTTGGCTACATATTACGCGGTTTTTCTCTGGCCAGAAGCTCTAATGCAAATCCTCCCTCTTCAGAGTTGGCGATCCAACGACCAACCCGTCCGTGGAGGATCAGGAAACCAGAAAGGTGGAATAACTCTCTTTTTTTTTTCGCGTTTACCCGATGTATTCCAGCATCCAGCCGCCATGCACGTGGGCATTGTCAGTTTTCACTATAGCTCTGGTGAATTTCAATGGTGAGAGTCCTCTGGAAATCTTCCCAATTATTGTTGTTGATTGCAGATATTGTCTAGTAGTTCCCATTGATTTAGCTTGTAGTAGTAAGGAGAATAGTAGCTGAGGCTTACCGCAAGACCGCGGGCGTCACAATTGCTGGAAAATGGCAGGAGTGAGGTGTTAATATATTTTAAGGCAAAAATGGCCGCTTCAGTGATCACGACTAACGCTACATTTATGAAATCACTGCAAACGTGTTAGTTTTAGGTGGTATAAATAATGATCCATTGATTGTTCCCTTGTTTTTACCAGACTTTTCCTTTAAAAGAGGAAACTTGCTGCAGAACTCAGCAGAGGTGGACAGGGGCTTTTCCAGGACGTGGGGACATTGGGGCCAGAGCCCACACTCTAGTAAGAGAATCTCAAGGAATTTGGGTAAATGAATTGTTACTGAAGCCCACTTGAGCGTCTGGCACCTTGTTTGAAGCCATATATTGCAATATTTACAGTCCACTGTATATACACATCTAGAGACATCATTTGTTTTAAACCAGTAGAAATATCAGATTAAATATAAGATCAAATGATCATTAATCTTGGATTAAACAAAGATCAGGGGTGATATTTTAAATTCTTGCTGGTACTAAAAAAAGTTACTGGCTCATAATGTTTTTTTTTTGTTTTTTTGCAGCAACCAGTACATAACAACTAACTTACACTTTTTAATAATAAAACTAATATTCAGACTAACTAATATAGATTTTTTTTCCCTTTATCTAATGATCCTGAGGCTGATTTAACACATACTGATGGCTTTCTTTATAGAAGTATATGGAAAAGATTAATTAGTCTAACTGATGATTAATAAACACTAGTTTCATGGTTAAAAAGGTTTCACCCATTGCATTCACTTTAAATGTTTAAATAATTAGAAAAACTGCCTTATAATGCCATGACAGCCCTGAACTTAATCTAAAGAAAAACCCAAAGGATTTGAATATTAATAAAAAAAAAGACTAACATCCTAATTCGATGGGATGAGAAAATAAACAAATTTAAGATCTCTGTGCTTTTTCATCTGGTACTTTATAAACAGTCAGTTAATGAAATATACATTTTGGATATAATACAGAGATTTCTTTGGTATAAAATTTTAAACAAAGTCTCCTGAGATGGAAGAAATAAAATCAAAGTTAGACTAAATAAGCCACATATTATTTATTAAGTAGCAAGTGCAGAGAAGAGAAAGCAATGAGCTCCTATGTGAGTGGATGGCAGACACATAGCTAAGCTCACACAAAGACACATAGCAGAGCAGAATGAGGGTACAAATCTCCTGATGACGGTGTTATACTCCCTACCAGCTGGTAGCGATAATGCACCTGAAGGTTGGCTACCAGCTGCCATTAAACCACAGGACCATCGAGCTACCAGCCCTGCCCTGATGTGGTGCACTCTATCCGTTCTACAGCTGTCCTCCAATATCCGCCACTTAACACACAAAATGCAAGGACATCTCCCCTTTAATGGTATGACTGATGATTAAATAACTCAAGTTGCATTTATAATAAAGTTATTCACAAAAAAACAAGTTTCAACTGATTCATTACACATTTCCAAGGGTAAAAAGTTAATAATTGTTGATTGAAAAACCCGATTATTAGTTATAAACATTAATCGCAACCATTTCAAGCATTTTTCATTATTTTGTGCCTTCAGATCGATTAACACATTAGTATTTCCAATATATTTTAAATTATATTCAGATTCAAATAAATATTATTTATAAACAGCATCACACTGAATCACATGTCCCTGTGATAAATGTTTGTGGGAGTGTTTTGCAGAGAATCTGTGGTCTTTATAGTTTGCTAAGAAAACCTGCATGGACAATAGTCTATCAATATAAAAATTGGATTACTATAGCAAGGTAAAAACAAAAAGGGTACTATTGAGCACTACAATTTAATGGTGTTATTATTAGGTAGTGTAAGCTTAGATTCAAATAATTCAATCAATCAATCAAGTGCTCCTCTTGGTCTTGTGAAGACGCTTGTTGGTCATGTGTAGGATTGATTTGTGTGAGTTGCCTTTTGATGCATTGATGCAGCCTCGGTCCTTGTGAAGCTCCTCTGCATTGTTGGACAAAATTTGTTAAATATTTCTAAGGTTGTAGTTTTCTCATGTTTGCTGTTCTTAGAATATAATTTACAACTTATTTGGAAAACCCATTCAACACCTCGAGACAATGGAATTCATTACCACTGAAATGTTAAGAAATAAAATTCTGAATAATAAATATAAAACACTGCCTTGAAAAGGTGAGAGAAAACATGCACACTTTTTCAGGATAGTGAGTATCAATTTGTGTGTGTTACCCATATGAAACAGCAAACAGGGTATGATAAGAGAGGTTTATCCATCCTGACACTATAAATCCCAAAAAACACTATTGGATGATCCTATCAGCAAAATGGCTGAAGATGTGTAATGTTACCCAGGGTTGTATGCTAGTGAAGATTCTCAGTCATCCATTCAGCCAGGCAAACAAATACCTTTAACAACAGCCGTTTCAGAGACATGGACAGGTATGGGGCATTGGCTCCTGTAGGAACAGGGCTCGACAATCCTTGGTGTCAATAAGGGTTTTATAATCAACTGCTTTACATCAAACACATAAAAATTAGTATAGCATTTTCATGTAGCTCTGATCTATATCTCTAAGGGCCATTGAACATGGTTAGGTGCCGGAGCAGGACACAGAATTGTACATGGCATACAAACAAGGCCATCAAAATGTTGTTGGTGATTTATTGTGCTCAAAAGAAACTCAAAAACAGGGTGCACCAAAAGAAACTAAACATGTACAAGATACTCTGGGCCTCAGCCTCCCTCCAGTTAACAGCAATGCAATAACAAAGAAACAGAAAACAAAATGGCCGCTCTTCTTCCCACAGCCCTCATTAAATAGTTTAAGCCCCTCCCCTCAGGCTCTCTCTTATTTCTGATTTCTTCTCATTAATCAGTTTGTCCATATATTACCTCCACAAACAATTGATATACAAAAACAAATAATTTTACAACTTAATTAAATTTACACAGATTCATTGACTTATTCAATTACACCAAACTGGGTTTGAACCCTAAGCCTAACCTAAACTCAATTCACACCTTAAGTCCTAAAACCTAACCCCCACCCCAAGAAGAGAAACTTTCCCTATGGGGACCAAGTTGTTGGTCCCCACAAGTACCTATGAGTCCCCAAAATGTAGCATATTCCTAGGAAATTGTCCCCACCAGGTATTAAAGACGTGGCCACACACCCACACACACACACATCATCGCATGGCTAACCCCACTGAAATATTAAGTGTGCACCCACTCAATATGCCAGCAAAGTAAGGTAACCAGGAAACAGCTTGTGTGTTTTAAGTTAATGGAGCTACTGTAGGGCTCAGCGCGAATGTATTGGTCCTCACAAACACAGTATAACAGAAATGTGTGCGTGACAGAGGTTGTTTTAAGCTTACTCAGGTGGATTCGCCACAGTCACAATAACCATAACATGAAATTTTCATATCCTACAACAGGGATGTTCTTCTGGCAAGCGGGTAGATAAATAAGGATCTCACTGAATTTGGTGGAAGCTGCATCTCGCTTCGTTACATTAAGCCATCTTCCCTCTAATTGTCTGCACCTGGCTTGGGTGCAGAAGCCTGTTAAAAGCGCCCAGTATTTTCAAGCGCCCAAGACCATAAAATTCTGAGAGGCAGCTGATTGGCCATTAAATTATTAAATTGACCTAGCAATAGTACATGATTGGCAGATTCTCTGCAAATGTGGGGCTGTCTGATCAGCGCCCCCAAGACAGAGACGGCAGAGTCTGTCTGTGGAAATCCACAAATTAATGACAGTAGATAGGGAAATGTAGTTTTATATAATTTGTTCTTGCTTATCAGGTACACACTCTAGAGAGCAAAACTGACATTTATGAGTTAATTTCAAAAAATATATTTTACGTTCTCTCTTCTTATTAGGGAGGCGGTGCCCCAGCGCCCCTATGGGCCGGCCGCCACTGATTTGTCTGATATATGCTATATATATATATATATATATATATATATAATATATATATATATATATATATATATATATATATATATATATATATATATATATATATATATATATATATATAGATAGATAGATAGATAGATAGATAGATAGATAGATAGATAGATAGATAGATAGATAGATAGATAGATAGATAGATGGAGAGATAGATAGATAGATGTGAGAGGTGTGAGGATTGAGGTTAGTGGTTACTGGTTGGAACAGGAGATAATGTACCATGTAGTTCATTTCAGAGGGAAGAGAAAAATAGGACATATCACAATGTCAGAAGAGACATGAATAGCAAAGTACATAGCTGCTCCTTTGAGAAGAAATAGTCACTTCAACAATTATTGATTTTTCAGATCTCTAGTGAAGCTTTAAAGGAAAACTGAAGTGTGCTGATCTGTTCCTAGTGAATAACAACATTGTTGGCCTGAAAGATCAGCAAAGTGGAGTTCTGCTAATGCAGCACATCAAAAACAGCGGAGCAGAAAGCTATTAATCATCTGCCCTGAGGGTCCAATATAAGAAGTCAGAGGTCAGGAAGCAGGGACTCACCTCTTTGTTTGGCACCAAAGAGAGAAAAATGTTTTTTGCTGACTGCTCAATATCTGCAGATCCACAGCTGCTGCTGCATGTTTCCTACCATACCTGCTTCATCAGGGGAGCAAATCGGGAGCTAATTCGTATAAATCATTCATACTTATGTTAGTGTTTAAGGCCATCACACAGTTGTTTTAAAAGTAAGAGGCTGCAACCTCAGCTTTACCTCAACATCACTTCCATTGCCTACAAACCCTCTGTGGACATGTGTTGAAGATGATTGAATTATTCCTTAGAAAAACCCCACTTCAGCTACCCAGTAAAGGCGGAGTCATGGTTGGGTTTAGGGATGCAGCTGGTATACAAGTCTGAGCAAATGTTGGAGACGTGCTGACATGCTGACAGTGGAGCAGTATTCCTGCAAAGCACAGTGGGCAGTGGACGAAAAGCTCTCGGATGCAGCCGTACTTCCAGGCAGACCTAATGCTGACCATATTTATAATCCTGTTAAACAGCTGGCTCTGAATTAAAGGTATAGTGCAGGATGTTTTTTTCTCTAGGTGGATCATCAATCTAAGTGGTCCTCCTAATTATCAATCATTCTTGTGATATGTATGCGTAAGGCCATCCTTGGTGCTTGTCCCCATTTTCAGAGTCTGACAAAAAATCCAAATCTTCTTTTGAAAAGTAAGCTTGTATTGTCGCTGTCTTGGTTCTGTTAAGTTTTATTCATAGTATTCAGTTGCTCCATGTTTTCTTGTTTTATTGGTTTAATTCCTATTCTGTCGTCTTTTCTGGATACATTTTACTTCTTAGGTTTTTGTTTGTTGCCCTCTGGTGTTGGTCTCCTTTTCCCTAGCTCTCTTCTAATCTCCTCTCTTCACACCTGCTCCTAATCAGCTCATTAGTCCTGTAATTGTTAGACTTAGACTAAGACACATTTATTTTGTCATTTTGTGCACACGAATGTAAACAAAAAGAGAATTCGTGAAGAGCAGCTCTCCAGACAATTTCATTTTTTTAAAGTGCAGCCTAGAAAATAGTAAAAAATACATAAAAACAGTGAACATGACCTTATATTTACAGTTCTAACATTTCAGTTTTTTTTTTAAATAATAAAATACAATAAAATAACCCATTTTACAAAACATGCAGCAGTCTAATGGCAGTGGGAAGAAACTGTTATGGAATCTGCTGGTCCTGCATTGAATGCTTTGAAGCCTCTTCCCCAGAGGGCAGCAGGGGGAACAGTCCATAGTGGGGGGTGAGGTGATGATGTCACGGGCTCGGGACACGCAGCGCTGGGATGAAATGTCTTTAATGGAGGGAAGAGGAGCCCCCATGATCCTCTCTGCTGTTCTCACCTTCTTCCAGTCTGAGGCGCTGCAGCCTCCACACCACACAGTGAGACAGCTGCTCAGAATGCTCTCTATGGTGTTTCTGGAGAAGGTGGGGAGGATGGGGGGCAGGTGGGCTCTCCTCATCCTCTGCAAGAAGTTCATAAGCTTTTGTGCTCTTTTAACCAGTGAGGTGTCATTTACATTCCAGGTGAGGGTGTCTGTGATGTGCACCCCCAGGAATTTGGTGCTGTTGACCACTGTTTATCACAGCTCAGCTGTTGTGGAGTGTTGTTAGGCCGTTATTTTCTGAAGTCCAAGTTCTGAAGTCCAAGATGATCTCAATCATCTTCTCCACCTTCAGGATCAGGCTGTTATCTTTGCTCCACCAGCTGCTCCACCCTCCCTCTCTCTGTAGTCCAGGTCGCTGTCATCTCTGATGAGGCCCACCACTGTGGTGTCGCGTCTGCAAACTTCACCATGTGATTGGTGGTGAACCTGGGGACGCAGTCATGTGTCATCAGGGTGAACAGCAGGGGGCTCAGGACGCAGCCCTGAGGGGAGCCTGTGCTTAGACTGATGACATCAGAGGTGTTCTGTCCCGACCCAGACTGATTGAGGTCTGTTGGTGAGGAAGTCTAGCAGCCAATAGCAGAGGGGTGTATTGAATCCCAGCTGTTCCAGTTTGCCCATCAGATGCTGTGGGATGATGGTGCTGAAAGCTGAACTGAAGTCCAGGAACAGCATCCGCACGTGGGTGTTCTTCTCCTCCAGGTGTTCCAGGCTCAGGTGGAGAGCAGCAGAGATGGCGTCCTCAGTGGAGCAGCTGCTTGGTAGGCAAACTGGAACGTGGTTCAATGTTGGCGGCAGACTGGAGATGATGTGTTCTTTAATCAGCCTTTCGAAGAACTTCACCATGATTGGAGTCAGTGCGACAGGCC
Source organism: Cyprinodon brontotheroides (assembly GCA_018398635.1). Classification (NCBI taxonomy): domain Eukaryota; kingdom Metazoa; phylum Chordata; class Actinopteri; order Cyprinodontiformes; family Cyprinodontidae; genus Cyprinodon; species Cyprinodon brontotheroides. The sequence goes on along the minus strand of JAGKQL010000054.1, from coordinate 36,577,669 downwards.
AGTAATTATTTAGTGAGGGGACCTGAGGCTTCTTTGGGACTGGAATAATGGTGGCAGACTTGAAGCATCCTGGCACTATAGATTTGTCCAGCGAGGTCTTAAAAAATTCTGTGAGGACACCAGCCAGCTGATTTGCACACTCCTTATATACTCGCCCAGGTAGGTTATCAGGCCCTGGGGCCTTCCTTTAGTGATTGACTCTCCTCAGAGTTTTCCTCACTTCAGCTAAGTCCAGGTTTAGTGCCTCCTCCCCCTGGTGTGATCATCTGAATGCCTTTCCACATCCTCCCGGTTTTGCTGTTGTTGTAAAAAAGATCCTGGATCTTCTGGCTGTGGTTCTGCTTCGCTGATCTGATGGCACAGTTTAAGTTGGCATGCGCTGTTCTCAGTGCCTCTTTATCACCAGACTTGAAAGCTGAGTTCCATAAATTATAGCGATTTTCGAACCTCTCCATTTATCCAGGGTGGTTGATTGGCCTGGGTGGTGATTTTCTTTTTGATTCTGATGTCCTCATTGCATTTGTTGATGTAGGCTGACAGAGTCATGGCATACTCATCAATATTTAATACGTTTTCATATGTTGCTGCAGCCTTGAAAATGTTCCAGTCAGAGCATTCAAAACAGTCTTGGAGTTTCCTCCATGGCTCCCTCAGACCACACTCTGACCTCTTTTTGCCGTCAGTTTAGCCCTGATCAGCTTTGTTAAGCCTGACTGAGAGATGATCTGATGTCCCGAGTATACCGGCCGATACCGATACCATAAAAATGTAAAATAATTGCCATCATGGCTTTGTCAAGCTGCTGCCTACCTTGTGAAGCAGGAAAAATCTAATACAAAGTGAATCCAGTAGAACTTTTATTGCCTACCAGGAGTGGGTGATAATAGCTGAATAAACTTATGGCTCTCGTAAATGGTATGGGTGCCCTATTTGTTGGTACTCTCGCCGATACCGATACCACCATTTTAGGGCAGTATCGGGGCCCCATCCGATACTGGTATCGGTATTGGTGCAACACTAGTTCTTTGTTCCTATTGTCAGCCCCTCCAGGTTTATAGCATTGTCCGGTATTGCTGGATGCAGCAGTTACATATCTCCTTCTTTGAAGACAAGTTGGAGATTATTCATATTGTTTTCTAACGAGCGGACATTGGAGAGCAGGATTGATGGAAACGGTGGTCTGTGGGGATTTCTCTTTAGCTTCACAGTTAATCCCCCTCTGCAGCCTCGCTTTCTCCGTCTCGTGCATCTCTTTCTCCTTCCGTTATGTTCTCTTGCTATTTTGTTTACATTTGTCAGTAGCACTCAGCAGCTTTTTAAAAGTGTCTGTATTTAAAACATTTTGGGACCGTAATTCCAGCAGGGGTTGGCGATCATAGATGCAGGTTTCATATGTAGTTTGTATCCTCAGTGGCATATTTTATTATATTGTCGAGAGGAGCTGTTCTTGGCCGCTGCTTTGGAGCGCCGCCATGGTAGCACCAGTTCAGTCTCCCATAAATACTCTCCTTGTTTAGTTCCTCAGTGCTGGTTCCTCGTCTTACCTCGTCTTTTCCCGTCTTTTCCTGGCTCCTCATGTTTGTTTTCCCTGATGTCTCCAAGGTTCTTATTTGTGTTACATTTTAAGTTGGATTTTGGATTCCTGCCACTTTTAACTGTTATCATTATTTAAAAAAGCAAGAACTCACCTCGGCCTCCCTGCCTCTGCATTTGGGTCCAAACCACAACCTTACCCTGACATGTATGAACGATGCAAACAGCAACTTTTTAAACAGAGCGTGCACGAGGAGAAATGGGCTTGTGCATGCTCTCGAATGTGTTTAATAAGTTGTTTCCTCTCTGGAGCAGTGACAGAGGTGTAGACTTTTATCTTATTTTGGTTTAAATGAACATTACAGCCTGTGCAGATTCCTTTTTGCTAATATTGTTATTTCTGACTCTCCAAATATGGTCATAGATTCTCGTCATTGTATCAGTATCTAAATTTTGTCCACAATGATGGCAGGAATGTTTAGGCGTGTGTTTCAAGAATGCTAAGTATGGAAACAGAAACTGCTCCTCCAGGTTTGAAATATAGCTTTGCTTGTAGTAAGTATTTAAATTTTCATAGTTTTGTTTTTTAGATTTTGTTCTGCAGATTCATTACTGTATGTTTGGACCTTTTGAAGACCAATAAAAAAAGGACAGAAAGAAGCAACCTGTGAGAAGGTAAAGACTGATTCCCAGCTCTCTAAGATCTGCTAAGTTTCATTCACTGCGTGTTAGAATAACTAATCTACCAATTATGTAAATAGATACATGTTTATTCTCCAATAAAATCATATTGGATATAGATGTCCAAAGCTAGGGTTACATTTTTGAGCAGCTGCTAATGTACCTTAATGCCGTAATATGTCATATTCCTATCATACTTTAGAAAGGCATAAGTTATTTATGTCTATCTGTGTGTTGTTTTAAATCTCTGGGCATCACTACTGAGAGGCAAAGATGAATGCTGAACCACATGTGCGCATGCGCTAGCATGTGATTGTGTGACATTTATCTTGGTTAGTGTCAGAGCTGAACAGAAGCTGATATTTCCTCGCGGTCACTGTATGACAGCATTGAGGACAGGCTCTGGTATGAGCAAGGGCAAGAAAGTTTGTTTGAAAGTGGCTGCACATGCACAAACACACGCCCCCACTCACAGGAACATGCATATGCACGCTTGCAACACACTGGACTCCAGAATTGCCTGGTAGTTGCCCCCAGAAGCTGTGAGTCACAGAGGAAAGACAGGCAGAACTGTCTTTTCTGCAAGCCGCTTAGGAGAAAACATCAAACTGTGAGTGTGTTTGGAGACGAGTGTGCATGCTCCACTTTGTGTGTCTGTTTGTGGGCAAAAAGAGGTTGACTTGTTTTTTTTCTACCTTTGTGAGCTTGGTGAAGCAAAGCAGGAATGAATGAAATGAGCCACGCTGTGTGGAGAGGAAGGAGAGCCACAGATTAATCAGGATTAGAGGCCTATATTCAAGACACATTTAGCAGATAGTTCTAAATTCAGAGCTGCACCCCAAAGTCCTGCAGTGCATTGTTCTTCCTTCACCGTAGCTTTCAGCGGTGCAGCCTTGTCTTATGCTCAGGATTCTTTGGACTGACTGTGACCTTGAGCTAGACAGGTTTCTTTCATGCTGCAATGGAAGCTGAGAGGTTCTGTTGCAGAAAGAATTTGGAGTCTTTGTTGCTCACATCTCCCTGCTTAAGCTTCACAATAAAAAGATATTTCACTTCAAGGAGATGGTGAAAATGGGGACAACAATCTTTTTAACCATGATTTATAGTTTCTCCAAAACCAATTAAATGTTAGAATTCTTTTTAACATTTAGCCCTTAGTTTTCCCAAACTAAGGGTTAATTTTTGAAATGAGAAATTAGAGATTTGTAGGAAACCACCATCAGGAGAATCAGTAACCGCTGGAAGAAAAGAGGCAGGATAATGACTAGGTAGGACCTTAAAAATGAGCATATCTTAATAATAAAACCACTAAACTTAGAATCGATAGGAGACCAGTGTAAAGAATTTTTGGCTTCACAGTGTAGCAGGCGGGTGACAGGATTTTTTCCCAGTGGGCTTCATGGGCAATGACAGGAACGCATTTGTTTAACAAGGGAATTTTATCCTGAAGCTTCACTATGAGAACACACAGGGATACAACTCTGGGTGTACAAACTAGGAAAAAAACACAGAAATCTGTGACATTTTGTTAAAGCCATGGAAGCAGAAACAGGTGACAAGATCCAAGAGTCTGGGCTGAATCAGTTCAGCACAGGGAGGGAGAATTTGGTGGGCAAATCAGGGGGTTAGAAAAGAGGTTTTAATAAGGAGGTAGAAACGAAATAAAGGTGCAGAGATCAGAAGCCAGGACGATATCCAATGTTGGCAAAACAGAACAGGGAAACTCAGAAAGCAAAAATGGGATTGAGATCAGACAGGCAGGAAAATAACGCCTGGCATTTACCTACTATAAGACTTTAAATGATCTTGCAAGTTTGACAAGCCATTGAGGAGAATTTAGAGTCTGGATACTTGATGGTGTTAAATGTGGAAGTTATGTCCCCTTGATGGCAGCTGCGCCTCGGAACTTCCCTACCAGTTCTTTTCCTGGGAGCAAGTTATTTACTACTCTTAACTCAAACTGGGTAATACATGTAAAAGAAAAGCACTATGAAAACAGGAGTGAAAATGTAACAGCATTTAATCCAGATCAGGTCGTTACAGGACAGAGAAATTGCTTGGAGTTTGCACAACTGCGGGCTCAAAAACCGTCACTGAGTGTTCGGGCAAAGTTGAGCAAAGATGGAGCCTGAACAAGGTCATCTCCTCCTTATACCTCATGAGTCCATGTTTGTCCATAAGGTGGATGCTCAGCTGTCCGTTGATCAGAAACTGACACGCCATCCATGCCCTGACCTGTATGCATCTTGCCTCTATGCCCAAGAATTACAGATAGCTCCCCTTTATCAGACCGGCTCCAAGATATGCCCATATCCTGTGTTATTTCTAAAGACACGAAGGCTGTCCTGATTAGACACGACCTCCATACACACACAGTGACATCCACAATGTGAAGGAAGGCCATCTACTGTGTCTGTCTGGCATAACAGAATAACAATGCACATGATGTATAAAAAATAAACCTAAGCAAGTAGAAGAAAGTCAGGTGGAAACAGTGATCAAAATGCTGGCAAACATGCTAGAATTATGACATTCTATAAGTCATGCTTTTGACTATGAGACTTGAATCACTTTATTTAGAACTTCAACAGGATTTAGCTAACCCATATTTTCCCCACACATTTCCTCAGTTCTGGTGGTATTCTGCATTAGTCACATCCCACAAACCATAATGAATGCTCACTTTAACTCAGCAATCAGTAGTCGGCTCTTCATCAATTCATTTCATTTCTCTTTATTTGTATATGAGCAATTCACAACATATGTCATCCCAAGGCACTTTACAGAGACAAATCAACCAGATCATAAAGTCAGATTGGCTGAAAGTTTTATATCTAAGGAAAACCAGCTGATTGATTCTTCAGCAATCCCTCACACCTAGGATAGTTGTAGTGACAGAAGACAGGAAAATTATCTTTGAATAGGAAGAAACCTCCAGCAGAACCAGGCTCAGGTGTGAGCGGCCATCTGCTTGAGGAGGAAGTCCGACTGAGGAGTTCAAAGGGGAGACAGAAGCAGACATAGAAAAAGAAGCATAGATACAAAAGGCAACTGTCAACCAGCTCCCAACCAGGAAACTCAGAGGGCATGGCAGATGAGGCTGAAAGCCAGCTACCATGTCAGAGGATAAAGAGAGCACATCCAGTTAGTCACAGTCAGATACCAAGAACTACACTGAAAAATAGGCCAAGCTCCAGCATCTATAAACAAAGGTGAGTGATGGCAGCAGCACAGCTGATATTTCTCTCCAGGATGGAGTCACAGCCAAACAGGAACAGATCAGATGAAGCTACTATGATGAGAAAAGGAGAGAGCAGAACGCTAGAGATTGAACTAACAGATTCTGCAGAAATGAGAATAGAGATAGAATGAAGTAGATGAAATGGGGGTCTCTATGTTCTCTAGCAGTCTGAGTCCATAGCAGCATAAATATGGAGATAGTTCATTTGGATGACCTGAGTCAGCTCTAACTAAAAAGATTTATCAAAAAGCGAAAGTTTTAAGCCTTAAAAGTAGACAGGGTGTCTGCCTCACAGTCTAAAACTGCAAGTTGCTTCCACAGGAGAGGAGCCGGATACCTAGATCTGCCTCCTATTCTACTTTAGGAATTCTAGGAACTGCATCTACACCTCCAGATTGGGAGCAAAGTGCTCTGGGAACAATCATATCTCTGATATCAGATGGAGCTTTGTTATTTAGGGCTTTTACTCAAAGTGAGGGAAATAAGAGAATTCTAAACTTTGGATTTAACAGGAAGCCAACAATGAAGAGAAGCCAGGATAGAGAGATATGATCTCTTTAATTAGTCTCATCAGAACTCTGGCTGCAGCATTTTTGGATCAGCTGAGAGGCTTTTAACTACAGTTTGTGGACTTCCTGATTGTAAAGAATTACAATAGTCCAGCCTTGAAGTAACAGAAATGCATGGACTAGAAGTTGAACAACATCACCCCTGGACAGGAGATTTCTAATTTTTTGCAATATTCCTGAAATGAAAGAGGAAATTCTAATTCTAAACACCTCTTAATATATGGGGGATTTAAAATGACAGGTCCTGATCAAAAACAACACCAAAATGTTTTTACTCTTTATTATCTGAAATCAGTTGAATCCCATCCAAATGAAGTGACTGACTGGAAATTATTTTCTTTTTTTCAGAGACTCTGGTCCAAAGACTATAGCTTCTGTTTGTCTGCATTCAGAAGCAGAAAGTTATAATCAGGTTTTTATATCTTCAAGACATACCTGTAATCTATGTAATGGTTAGCTTCATCTGGATTAATAGACAGATATAGCTGGGTATTATCAGCTAAACAGTGGAAATAAGTCCCATGCTGTCTAATAACTCTACCGATTGATATATATATACATATATATATATATGAGTAAAAGATTCGGGTTGTGATTCATTCAGCTTGAACTGTTTTAAATGCCTCTGTTGTAAAAGGTATGATTATTATTGTGAGGCAAACTGAAATCTGTCAAATTTAAACCCGGCCTGGGTGCTTTATTTCCCTTAGAATTTCCAAGTATATTAGAATAGGATAGAACAGAAAGATCCCTTTACTGTCCCACAATGGGGGACAATAAAGCTGTCACATACTGTAAATTCTTACATGAATGTAACAACTTATTGAGGTTGTTGGGAACAGTGGTGGTTAAAAAGTCTTACGGCTGCTGGGAGGAAGGATCTTTGATAACGCTCCCTGGTGCATTTAGGGTGCAGCAGTCTGTGACTGAAGGAGCTCTCCAGTTCAGCAACAGCTTCATGCATCCAACAGAGATGTTATTTCAGTTAGGATGCTTTTGTTTTCCACCTCTCCTATACTGAGACCAGAGTCCTAGTCAGCTTATTCAGCCGCGTCCTCTCAGCTACAAGCCACTGCTCCAGCACACACAGCTCCATAGAGATGGCTGATGCCACAACAAGAGTCATCGGAGGGTCTTTCCCCTGCACTCCAAAAGACCCCAGTCTCCTCAGCAGAAAGAGTCTCCTCTGACCTCTTGTAGGGAGCCTCAGGGTTGTGAGTCCCGTCCAGTTTGTTATTCAGGTAAACACCTAGGTACTTATAAGATGCACTATCTCAATGTCCGTTCCCTGAATGTTCTCCAGTGTCAGTGAGGTGGATCTGCTTCTGCCAAAGTCCACCAGTATTTAAGTCTTTCTAAAAGAATATTATAAGCAACTGTATCAAATGCAGGACTGAGATCCGCAAACAGGACCTTGGCAGCACAGATACAAATCCATTTATCTAAAAGGCTGGCTAGAATATCCTTAGTGACTTTCAACAGAGCATGTTTCAGTGCTATGATGAGCTTCCTAAAGCCAGATTTAGAAACTCTTCAAAAAGTGGATTATGGGTGGGGAAAAGTGGTCACCACACCGCTTATCAACTACATATTTTAAAGGAATTTTAGATGGAAGACGCAAAGATTGGATATACACTCACCAGGTACTTTTATTAGGTACACCCAACCGTTTGTTAACACTTAATTTCTAAGCAGCCAATCACATGGCGGCAACTCAGCGCATTTAGGCATGTAGACATGGTCAAGACAATCTCCTGCAGTTCAAACCAGGAGCATCAGTATGGGGAAGAAAGGTGATTTGAGTGACTTTGAGCGTGGCATGATTGTTGGTGCCAGAAGGGCTGGTCTGAGTATTTCAGAAACTGCTGATCTACTGGGATTTTCACGCACAACCATCTCTAGGGTTTACAGAGAATGGTCCGAAAAAGAAAAAACATCCAGTGAGCGACAGTTCTGTGGGCGGAAATGCCTTGTTGATGCCAGAGGTCAGAGAGGAGAGAATGGCCAGACTGGTTAGAGCTGATAGAAGGGCAACAGTGACTCAAATAACCACCAGTTACAACCAAGGTGGTGGCAGAAGAGCATCTCTGAACGCACAGTATGTCAAACTTTGAGGCAAATGGGCTACAGAAATTGGGAGGTGACAATAGAAGATTGGGAAAACGTTGCCTGGTCTGATGAGTCTCGATTTCTGCTGCGACATTAGGATGGTAGGGTCAGAATTTTGGCGTCTACAACGCTGAAAGCATGGATCCATCCTGCCTTGTATCCAATGGTTCAGGCTGGTGGTGGTGGTGTCATGGTGTGGGGAATATTTTCTTGGCACTCTTTGGGCCCCTTGGTACCAATTGAGCATCAAGAGCAACGCCGCCCAGCCTACAGCCTACCTGAGTATTGTTGCTGACCATGTCCATCCCTTTATGACCACCAATGTACCCAACTTCTGATGGCTACTTTCAGCAGGATAATGCGCCATGTCATAAAGCTGGAATCATCTCAGACTGGTTTCTTGAACATGACAATGAGTTCACTGTACTCAAATGGCCTCCACAGTCACCAGATCTCAATCCAATAGAGCATCTTTGGGATGTGGTGGAACGGAGAGATTCGCATCATGGATGTGCAGCCGACAAATCTGCATGGCAACTGTGTGATGCCATCATGTCAATATGGACCAAACTCCCTGAGGAATGCTTCCAGCACCTTGTTGAATCTATGCCACCAAGAATTGAGGCAGTGTTCTGAAGGCGGTAAAGGGGGTCCAACCCAAGTTACTAGCATGGGGTACCTAATAAAGTGGCCGGTGAGTATAGGTATATAATTGACAAAGTCAGCTGGGTCAAGGAACATTTTCTTAAGGTGTAATTACATCTACCTTAAAAGCCTGAGGTACATATCCCTGTAACAGGGATAAATTATTCATATGTAAATTGGAGGAGGAAATCAGAGGGAATACTTCTTTAAATGACATGGTTGGAACTGGATCTAACAAAACAAGTTGAACACTTAGATGAAAGTTCAACTGGATGAAAGCAGTCTAAACCCAGTTCAGTTCTATAGTTACCTCAGATGCTGCCTCACCTCTCAAAGTCAACCCAATTAATTTAGAGGGGTGCTAATGATATTATTTTAAATAGATTGAATAACTAGAGGGAGTTATTTATTTTATAAATGAAATTTAAACTGGTGCTGCAGATTCTACAGACACACAAAGTCATATAATCATAGCAAGACCTGCTGTAGAAACTGTGATGAGTTCTTTTTGAGAGAAATTCTTTGGAAAGATGACATTGCGTTATTTCTAAGTCCTCTACTTGTAAACTATTTTCCAGACAATAGAACGGCTTATTTCATGCTCCTTCAAGACCTCTTTAAGTTCCTCACTAGACTAATGAGCTGCTGCAGTCCTCCTTCAGGAAGCTGATTGTATTTTACAATGGCATTCACTTTTACACAAAAACATTCAACTGAATGTCTGGGTTTAAATTGGGTGAAGCCCTTTAAAAATGCTGAGCAGCAATGCTGAACACATACTTCACATGAGTTTACCTCCCCACCAGCAGACATTTTAGAATATTTTAAGGAAATTTACAAAAAAGCTTTTTAACTGATTATTAATTTACAAGTATTTTTTAAAGTATTTTTTAAAGTTGCTGTGTGAATAAATTTAGAGGTATTTAAATATACATAAATATACCAAATAATGGGTGACACCATTTTTTAAATCTAACTCCACCCTTTCACTGAATTACAGGCTCTAACCACGAGATAAAGCTTCTCTTTAGATCTTAATGTACACAAATCATGACAGAATGTATATTTTAGTGCAAAGATGGATGTTTAAAAAGGAATTGTAGGGGACCAGCAGGGGGCCCATAAAGGAACACAGGGAAAGTTTGAATCTAATGATGTAAAAGGCAGCTTGGAACTTGAAATTCTGCAATATGAGAGACAACCACATTGATTGACTTTTCTAAACTGAAACAGAAGTCAACTTTTCTAACTACATCTAATTATGCTAATCATTCTAACTCAGAAGGATGAAACCGCTTTAAAACTGGTTCCATACCTTCAAATACAAAACAATAGAAGCAATGCTTTGCAGGAAATGATAAACAGTCACAAGCCAGAGAGATTTATAGTGGACAGCTTCGGTCTATACTCTGCTGTGATGCAGTTTAAAATGTATTGCTTCCTTGACTTAACACCAAATTACAAAAGCTAGATAAGAAGAGCAAACACAAAGCACATCTCACAGAGAACCTTGGTGCTCCCAGGCAAAATAAATCAAGGCTGTTACATACAAATAAATACTCTTCCCTCCATGTTAGATGTGATAAAAATGAAACGTTGGCCAGAGAGGAGAAGATCAGGAGAAAGAAGAGAGGAAGACAAAACAAAGGAGCTCTGGATACAGGAACAATTCCCCAGATTATCTGAGCTCAGATGCCATTCATGCTAATCCTTTTAAACCTTGTAATCTGCATGTGTTTCAGCAACTGTTTTAGCTAAGTATCGTTGAAAATGTTATTATTATTATTATGAATGATGATTTTATTGGATTCTTTATAAGTAAAATTTATCTTATTAAAAATAAGATCATTAGCACTCCTCTATCTGTGATTGGTTTGTCTCTGGAGGTTGGGGAAGCATCTGAGGTAGTCATGGAATCGAACCATGACAATGCATTGCGATTCTAATTCCTGTGATCTACTGCATGCGATTCTTGATGGCAAGAATCGATTCTTAATAAAAAAAAATGAAATAAAATACATTAATGGTTGGCGCACATCAGCCAAAGCAAGTGGAATACAACTTCCAGTCCAGCAGATGTGTCACTGTGGATGTGTTGGCGCCAGCTGCCTTGTGTCACTAGCATTTCCGGCCTTGGGGATACTTTTACGGCGAGTCATATGAAATAAAACATGGAGGACACTATGAAAATTCGCCCCGCGGCTCCATCACATTTCAAGTCAGATGCTTGGATGCATTTTGGCTTTAAAAACAAAGAAGGTAAAATGAAATTGATATGATGCACATAATTTGCAAAAAAGGGGAAATATACATTTGAATATTTTCATTTCATTGGTTTAAAGGACCACTGAGGCCATGTAAACGGCACTGATTATCCTTATTTTGTTATTTTAAGTTTGATGAATCCTAACGTCTTTTTTGTCAGTGTGTCCACGCCAGTAATAGTAATATTTGTGTCCAGTATTTGTTTTCATGGCAACACCTCCAAAAGTCGTTTCAATAAATACAGCTATGTATGAATTCAGTTGCTTTCAGTTATGTATCAATTGAAGACACTATCCAGATCACACCCAGCCAGTCAGCCACTTGGTAAGGGCTGTATCTTTTTCTTACAGTGTTCAGTGAAAATATTGCAATGCATCGCAATATTTCAAGTATCATGATGCATCGTGATAGAATCGCATCATGACTTCTTTGCCAATACCCACCCCTAGTTTAGACTGCTTTGATCCGGTTTAACTTTCAGAGTTAGCAAAATTATTGTCTTCATCTAATTAAGAATGCAATGAGCTTACAATGCTACAGGTTTACTGTGTGAGGGATTGTATTTGAGTCAATGAGTCAATGCAATCAACTGGTTTTCCTTAGATAGAAAACTTAGAATCAATTTGACTGGATGATCTGGTTGAACTGTAATGTGCATTGAGATTACTTGTATATAAATAAACTGAATTGAATTGAATGCCAAATGAAGCAAACGTCCTCCATCACAGGACGCTCTACTGTATCTGATGAGCCTGAAGATGCCACTTACCAAGAAATCTACGAAGCTGTAAGAAGGGTACCAGACATTCTACACCTTGGATAGATTATTTACAGCAACACGTTTACCTCAGTGGTGTGACTTCACTTTGCTGTAGGGGATTTTAGTTTGAATAATCTTTTTTATTCATTTATTCATACATCTGTAGAAAATGCAAAGTGTACGTTGATTATGGTAAAAGCCAGTGGTTGCTGGTGGAGTTTTCTCCAGGGGCTTTAAAATTCAAAATAGATCGTATACCAAAAACCAATCAAACATATACTAAATTATCACACCAATTTTATATGAATGCCAAACAACCAAGTACATTATAAAAAACAGGTTTACTCTTTTGGGACATAAAGCTAGGCCATTATTGTTGCCCCTCTGAGGCTTTGTAGGAAATCTTTTGTGTTTTGCCTGGTCCCATATTCAGTCACACAATAATGTACCAGTTTAATAACGGAG
>JAGKQL010000054.1:36491667-36540499 GCA_018398635.1 Cyprinodon brontotheroides | reverse complement strand
TGGTTCCCACTGTCCAAAAAGTATGATCATGGCAAATGGCATAACATATATATATATATATATATATATATGTCGATGTTATGAGATGTGCCGAGGCTTCCTGCCGTGTGTCAAGTAGTGGAGGGGGCGTTTCCACAAAGCGCGTGTCGAGGCTTGCTTCATTTGGGGGAGGAGCCAAAATAGATGTTGTCAGAAACCTCGTTACTCTGCCATACCACATGATCACTTCTGGAACTGGTTCAGCTTGCTAGCGAACTTTGACAGACATTTAAACAGTCTCAGTATTCAGTCAAGATGTGTGGGTCAGTAGGAGAGTTGCTGTCACATGAATCGAGTTTGGTTATATTCTACATTAGGTTGGTTAGAAAAACCAACCTGGTTGGTTAAAACTATTTTGGTTAGATTAAACAATGTAATGTTCAAAATCTGTGCAAACTACTGGTTACAGTTGTAACATAAGTGCTAACTAGTATTGCTTTCTTGTGTGCAGTTACCATAGCTAGTGGCGTCTACTGTAAGACATTGACTTCCAATCCTGAGGTTGTTGGTTTGAGACCCATTTTAGACTTTTGAAAGTTGCGATAAAACTTAAAACGGTATTTTGACTAATGTGACTAATTTGTTTTGGTTTAACCTTGTATAAATATAGCTAAAACAACAGCCAAATTAGATTGGTTTAGCCAAAAGATTGGTTGAACAATTAACTTCCAACCAGATTAAAACCAAAAACTGTGGAAAAACTATTATTTTTGAATAAAAATGACTAACACCTTTCTTTTTGCACATCATTGCTGAATTTGCACAAGCACTTTCACTGTCTGCTTGAGTTTATTTCACTAAAATGGCAGAAAAACAGTATACCTTAAATGATTGTTGTCTTCTAAGACATTTTACACACAAATGAGAAACTTAAAAAATATTTTGTTATACAGAACAATCATTATTTTCAAATGAACTTAAATGGGAAAAAAAAAAACAAGAAAAACAATTGCAAAAAAAATAAAGATTATATTACTAAAGAGCTGGGTTTACACTAATGGTGGAAAGAAGTAACAGAGCTTAGACTGACTGACACAAAACTATTGACTGGAAACAGTTAATCATGACTATTATGTATGCCTACAGTTCAGAATTCATATTTAATTGAATAAACACTTATTAAACACAAATGCATCTTATTGAATATTATTCATTCTCATCAGCAGATATCATAGTGGCTTCTTCAAGCAGTTTGTGACGCATTTTGGAAACAGGAGATGAGCCCCTGGTCTAACGCACCACCTGGCTTGAGAAACCTGTTCAAAGACTTATTTTTACTTATTATTAAGGCAGCACACACACATCATCCTCATCTTATTTTATTCTTATCTTATTTTATTCTTATATCTTATTTGTACTTACAATCTTATTTTCCTCTCTTCTGTAAACGATTTTACTGCAAGAAAACAAAATCCTGCCAAAGACCAATAAAGTAATTCTGATTCTGATTCATAAAGTCCTTTGGCAGAATTCAAATCAGCCATTTTAATCCAGATTAATCCCAGTATTACAGTGAGATCAGTATCAGATTTGTGTTAATATGTTAGTTGAGTTGTTGTCTGAAATCAAAAATGTGTTAAATTGTCAGTTAGATTTCATTACAAAAAGGCAACTGAAGAAACCTGAAGATGTTTTGGAAAAAAAAAAAAAAACGTTTAAAATTCTAGTGGTTAGATATGGTTTTGGTCCTTCATCTTCCTTTCTTGTAACCACCTCTGCTCATTCATTCATTATACCAAAAACAGATCCCAGGTTTGGTATTAAGATGAACCTTTACATGAACTCTGGTGGTTTTAGTACACCTATGTACAAAACGGCAAATATATGATAAAGATACAGAAAATGCCTGGTTCTGCTGGAGGTTTCTTCCTGTTAAAAGGTGTTTTTCCTCTTTACTGTCGCTACAAGCATGCTTAGTGTGGAGGGATTTCAATTCGAGTTAATGAGTCGATGTAATCAACTGGTTTTCTCTTTGATAGAAAACTTTGAATCAGTTTGATTATATAATCTGTTGAACTGTAAAGAGCCTTCAGATGTAGTTCTGAATTGGTGCTATAGAAATAAACTGAACTGAATTGAATTAATAGATTGAAGACTTACAAGAAAAATTAGGACAGAAAAATGGAGTATCGGAGAAACAAGAGAGTAGAAGCTTAAATGCATGATGCTGAGTTTTGTCAGTGTGTTGCATGCATGCTTGGTGTGAGGGATTGCTGTGCAATCATTGAGTCGATGCAAACAGCAGGTTTTCATCGACTAAATGTTAGAAAACTTTGCCCAATCTGAGTAGATGATCTGGTTAACTGTGTCCGTAAGGCGCCTTGAGTTGACATGTGTTAAGAATTATAGAAATAAACTGAATTGAATTGTACCGAAAACTGACTTAAGCACACAAAAGTATATTTCAGCATGTAGGTACAGTTGATTTTTGGGCAAAATGTTTCTTGCAGGTTATGGGTTATATGAAATATGTTGAATATGGGTAAGCTGAACGGAAAGAGACAGGAAAGCGTTCACTGAAAGTATCACATGAAGGACATGCAGCACCAGGTACTTGGTAACTTTTTTCAATCTCTAGCCTAGATGATAAAGAAAAAAAGCATTTCAAAACCACCCTGGCCTGTCATGCTTTCTGTGGATGGATCAAGAGAACAGTACAGGCCAAAAGAACAGATAGAAAAATAAGAATATCTCATTAAGGCTTTTGACAGAACAGACAGTAAAGGGCTTTTATTGAACTTTAGGTCAATACTGTTGAATTTTGATGCATTGCACAAGATGTCGATGTCTTGTTGAACACAATGCATCACTCTTCAGATAAATCTGTAGCACAAAAACAACAGAGGAGTGATTCCAGTTATAGAAAAAGAAAGACTAAATTAGCAGCACAAGTAATTTTGTACGTTTTCCATACTGTTCAAAGCAAAGACAACAATGGAGACTGAACAACCTGTCTATCTCTCTCCCTCTGATCCTTCTATATCTCTAATGATGAATGAGGGGATGTGCTGTAAATCTGGGATAGTGAGACTCACACGCACAGACAGGCGGGGAATCTGGGCTGGTTGGCTCTTTTATAAATGAGCTCTGCTGTGCAGGGATGGCTGCAGTGATGACAATGCAGAAAGCCATGACACAAGCACCCAGCTTCAGCTGACACACTTAGACATGCTTAGGCTTAAACTCTATGGAACCACCAACCAGGCTAGTCATGGAAATGAAAGTTGGAATAAAATAAAAACGGTGGTGGGGTAAGTTCAGAGCTGAATAAAAGCCTGAATAATTCAGGCCATCTCCTCTCTGCTCTTTGATTGATGAGTGAATTCATACACATGAACCAGCCACACATCCTCTGTCTTTCTCTCACATGCAAACAACATTCTGGCTCTACATCAGGACCAACTGTTCATGTGTTCAAGTGAAAAATGACCTAACTGTTGAGGAAATGTGTCCTCATCATCATTCCTGCTTTTCTTCCTATGATTAGAGAGCATATTTAAAAACAGGAGCTGCTGCTTTGATTTCTGGGTAAAGCCCCCATCTCTGTCCCATTCCTACTGCTTTAAATTTTTATCCTGTCAATGAAAGTCTGTTTTAAATAATGGTTGAAGACCTTCTTGAATCCCTGGAGCTTCATTTCTCCTCAGAGGGGCTTCTCTGCTGACACCCTTACCTTAGTTGGATTTAGCCTGTTTCTTGCTACACAATAAACAGCAAAGCAAAGTAAAAGGCTAATGATGTGGGGAAATTTGACAGAGTTGTCAGGGTGCTGCCCTCTGCTTGGGTTTATTTTTTAGTTTCAATGTGTTCTGTGCCTTTGCAGTTTGTTTCTACCAGTGCTGAGTTCTGTAGTTACCCTCTTTTGTCCCTTTGCAAGTGTTTCCTTTCCCCTTGGCTTATAGTTGGTCTTGCCCACACCTGCTCCCAGTCTGCTGACTAGCCTGTCTTGGTTGAGTCTCCCAATATATACACCACTTCTGGAGTCACTCAGTGCTGGTTTCTTATTTTGTTGCTTTCTCATCTCTCATTACCAACTTGTGTATTTCTTGATTTTTGTTTTTTTTGGTTCTTTGTATTCTTGGTGTTTGGATTTTGGGATTTTACCTCAGGTACCTCATTACATTTGCAAGACTCACTGTGACGGCCCTGCTGTGAAGCAAGTGGCTGGTAATTGTTTATTCAACGCAGCTCCTTCTAATTACGTGGCCAACTGGATGGTAGTTAAGGAGTGCCGTTCATTATCGAGGTTGTTGGCACCGTTTAAGAAGGTGTGTTTGAAGGAGTCTCCGCGCACCAGTGGCTCCAGGGGGGACTAGAGAGGACCAGGATTGATCCAGGGGACCAACAGGGTCTAGGACCACAGCTGAGTCCTGGGTTCAGTCGGGTCCAGAGGTCCGGAATCGGCCGGCAGAGAGAGAGAGAATCAGGCGGCGGGATTGCCTGCTGGAAGCACATCGTGGGCTGCCTGTCGCTCATTCATGTCTTCAATAAATGCCTCTGCAGGGTTAAAACGTTCCTGGTTGCTGTGTCCTCCCTGTTTTGTCGTGGCAGTGGGAGCCGGGCCGTAACACTCACCTTTGCCTCCTGATCTCTGCATTTGGGTCCTCAAAACCTCCCCCTTGACACCAACAAACTGGCATTAATAGGGGTGGTGAGCAATAGCTGGGATTAAGGTTCTAATATTCTGAAGGTTCAGATTCTGCAGGAGTGATATGAGATTGTGGTTTATGCTGACTGACATATATTCAGCATGCATGTAACCGAAGGTCATCAAGTTATTCTCAATAAAGAAAACTGACTTCAGTGTGGCTGTTTCATATTTCTGTCACGTCTTGGTTGAGGTTTGGAGGACCCAAATGCAGAGACAGAGAGGCTGAGGTGAATGCTTGTAGTTTTAATGATGAAAATGGTTAACAAAGGCAGTCCAAAAATCCAACTAAAAAATGTAACAGACCAGAAACATGGAGACATCAGGGAAAAACTCGTACAAGGAGCCAGGAGATACGAGGTGAGACGACAACAACGGCGACAGGACCAACAACAACAAGGAACCAACAAGGAGTGACTTTGCAGAGGGAGGTATATGTAGCTGACAGACAAAGGCAGGAGCTAACGAGCTGACAAGGAGCAGGTGTGGAGAGGAGACAACGAGGGAACCAAGGGGAAAGGAAAACACACAAAGAGGGCAACAGAGGACAACAGAAAAACATGAGAACTAACAAATCTAGAAATTACAACAAAACTGGAATTAAACCAATAAAAATAGAAACAAGGAGCAAAGTAAAGAACAACAGAACCAAAACCATGACAATTTCTGCGCTGAACAAAAATATAAATGCAACAGTTTTGGTTATATGATGATCTCAAAGATCTCTAACTTTTTCCTCATAACCAGTGTAACCATTTCCCTCCAAAAACATTATACACAAACCAGTCTAAATCTGTGATAGTGAGCACTTCTCCTTTGCTAAAATAATCATCCCACCTCACAGGTGTGCCATTTAAAGATGCTGATTAGACACTAGGATTAGTGCACAAGCACACCTTAGACTACCCCCAATAAAAGGCCACTCTGAATGGTGCAGTTTTATCACACAGCACAATGTAACAGATGCCTCAAGAATTGAGGAACATTCAATCTGAGGACCCCACAGCGCTTTATACTACATTCACTTAAAAACCCATCCACAAACTGAATAGCTCTTGTTGGCTTTGGGGTTGACCATGAGCTGAAGATATACTCCTGCCTGCTGCAACCCTGCAAGGACAACATTTTGTGGAAAATAAATGAATAGCTAGAAATGTATCTAATATGAGAAACAACTTATAATTAAATTAAAAAGGAAATGCATTGCCTATTCCATGGCTTACTTATTTGATAACCTGCATAATTAAACAATTGAAATCGATCCTGTTTTATGTCTTTTTTTTTTACTAGAATGCTGTAATTTTTCATTCTTATTTATTCTTTCTTAGATTCTAACAACTTAAGTATATTTAAAACATGTTGCTCACCGTATATAATATTTTTTTATGATCTTAGTGTGCTTGTTATTTCTAATAACTGAATACATGTTTTTATTTATCCGTATCCCTGTAGTATTTTCTTTGCAGCTTTCTCTTTAGCCATTTATTTTTGCCACAAATTTTTCCTCCTCCTGTATTTCTTCAAGGCGCCATAAATATAAAAACAGCGGGGCAGGCTTCACTGCCCCAGCTTCTCTCCTGATGGTCTAAGTGATCAGTAGCTGCTGGTGGCCGTCTGCGCGGCTGATTAGAGCCGGTAGCAGAGGCTAACTTCCATTGTGTTCTTGCTAACAGGGCTTTTAACTCTAACACATTGGGCGTGAGCCTCCCGCATCTCAGTGTCTTCACACACTTTCACTCAATATCCCCAATTTTCCACGCTCCAAAAATGACAGACATTAAAACTCCATTCCACCTATTTATGTGTAAAAATACCATGTTGATAAAAATCCAGTTCAGCACCTTAGTGCTAACACACTAGGACATGCCAGGTTCATCTCCAGTCCTTATTTTTGCACCAGCACCACTTATTATCTGTGCTGACAGCAGCGAGTTGAAGGATCTGCACCAACTATTAAAAAAAATTAGGATTTCTGAGCAGTTATATTACCACAAAGATATTAAGTCTGAGTTACTAAGATAAATCAACATTAATGACGGAGATTTAGCAGAATTTTGACATGTTGGTTGATGGTGAACTCAATAACATTAACATTTTTTTTGGCCGTTTATAGTTCAAATTAGGGCTGGGCGATAATTCAATAACGATATATATCGATCGATAGATGTGTGGCGGAATAGAAACAAAAAGGGTCGATAAAAGTTAGATAAAAAAGAAACGCAATTTTCCCTTCCCCTTCTCATTGGCAGCCTAGCATGTAGGTTTATGCTAGTCACTGCTTCCTCCCAACCAATCACAGTTGCGGACCCAGGCACGTCACCAGCGCCCAGCCCTCTCAAACCACAACACAAGAGCACATGAAGAGCGTCGCAGCATAGGAGGTAGGAGAGAAATTTATTTATTTGTTATTTTTATTTTGGTCACTTTTCTGGTCACTTTAGTTTATTCTTTGTCAGTATTTAATAACATAACTCCAGGTCTCTTAAGTAATTTTTTTCTTTAAAACAATTCTGTTATGGTTAAAAAAGTTGGTTAAATAAAGATTTAATTCAAAGTCTGTGTTTGTGTTCTTTATTGCTATAATTAAATCATTTAGCAATACCATAAAAAGTCCAGGCACAGCTGCACATAAAATATGGTTTCAAATCTTTTCAATAATTATAGATATCGTTCAATATGCATTTTTTTTTTATCGATAAGCTTTTTTTCTATATCGCCCAGCCCTATGTAGGATCACAACAAATTGACATCAAATGGTTTGTTTTCTCTACAGTAGCAGACATTCAAAATGGCCGATCTCAGTCAAAAGCCAGCTGAATGGCAGCAAAATCCCCTGCAACTTTCAGCCACTGGAGTAACCCTCTCTTGCATATTGTTTTACTCTGACTCCACCTTTCACTGAATTACAGGGGTCTGACCAGGAGATGAATTAACTTCTCTTTTAGATCTTAATGTCCACAAATCATGACAGAAAGAATATTTTAGTACAAAGATTGGTGTTTAAAGAAAAGGAATTGTAGGGGAATAGCCAAGGGCCCTTTGATAAGAGAGGAACCACAGAGGGAAGCAGTTCTTATTTTTATTATTACTTATCTTGTTTATTTATCCTTATTTTGGACTTCTGGATATCTTTAAAAACGTAATTTTTATCACCTTTTCCAAAATTAAACAGCCAAAGAAGTGCTGTCTTGTACCATGGTGAGTTATTAATGAACTACAGTGGCGCTGCAACTAATGATTATTTTGCAAATCAATTAATCTTTGAATTTTTTTTCGATGAATCAAGTAATAATCTGAAAAAAAGGTTCCTTAAAAGATTTTTTAAATGAAAGCTAAACAAGGTGAAACCAAAAGCAGCGCTTCGTTCCAGGAGTTCTGGATAAAGCATATTGACAGTCAAAAATTTATTTTCTTTTTATCTTAAATGCAAACTGTTCATATAACTTTTTACAAATTTGATGTGATTACTGCTCTAAGTGGGTTGCTCTGACAGGTAAAGGCAGGTTTTATAGTCTCTACACTCCAGCTAGCAATTAATAGATTACTAAATTTGATGATTATTATTTCAATAATAAATTAGTTATTAATAAATTTATCAATTAGGGTGAAATTAACCATTTCAGCTGTAATCTGCAGCCTTCTAGAAGTTTATAATTATTTTGCTGTTTTGTTAATCGTAAAAAAAACAATAAGATAATGAGTTAAGATTTTTAATCCTTAGCCTTTTACCAAATATTCATACCCAGTGTAGTTTGCATTGCACTGGTTCCTGTAGCTTACCATTGTTTATTTTACTTGAACTGCATAGACCAGGGTTCTTCAACGTTTTCCAGGCCAAGGACCCCCAAACTGATGGTGACACGGAGCTGGTACCCACTAATTATATATATTGTATTAAATTTTGTTCTATCAAACTGGTCCTATAGTCACTCTATTACAGATGGAGTAATGTAATGAAAGTAATGTTTCCTTGGAATTATTAAAGTATTCTGATTCTGATTCCTGTTTGATGGGACAGGTGTTTGAATGAATGGTGCCCAGGTTTGAAAAGAGCTCCTGTGTGTTAAGCTGAATTTCTGCATTGATGACTGAAAGACATCTTCTGCCTCCCATTTATCTGTTTACTACAGTCTGTTGAATTCATGTTAATGTGTGGATTTAAAGATATTTCAATTAGTGGAAAAAATTGCAGGGGGGATATAAAAAAGACTTATCAACCAAAAGTTTCACAACCACCATGCAGTACCCCCGTGGACCCCCTAGGGGTCGTGGACCTGTTGAAGACCTCTGGCATAGAGACTAATTAATAAACAAAGTTGTGTATTTTTTTCTAGTTTACAGCATACTGAAGATGCAAGTATTTTAGTAGGGCCCATACTTCTTTACTTACGTTCTCTGAAAATCACCAGGATATAGAACATTATGTCTATTATTGTTATTCAGTAAAATTTACTGTGCTGGAATTTAAAAATTCTAGATTTTGCCATTTTGTTTCAGTTAAAAGTCCTGAAAAACTACAACCTATAGCTGCACCTATGGCCTTTTGATCTAATAAGGGTTGGCTGTCCAATCTATTTCACTCCAAGATTTGGTAAAAAGTTGTCAGCCCTGTCCTAATTAACTTAGAAGTGTTAGATTTAGAAGTAGAGTTAAAGCAGTGCAGTTAGCAGCAGGTAGTGCAGTTACACTTCAGTTTGCAGGAACAGGAAGTTGCATTGTTTTTCAGGGTGCCTTCAAAATAAAAGCAAGTGCTACAGAGGGACTATTTTGCACATGTAATCACACAAAATATAATGTAGGAACCTCACAGTTGAATTAAAGTTTTACAACCTAAAGGCGGGCAATACAGCTAATACCACAATACTGATCACACTGAGCCTGGTTCTGCTCGAGGTTTCTTCCTGTTAAAGGGAGTTTTTCCTCTCCACTGTCGCTACAAGCATGCTTAGTGTGAGGGACTGTATTTGAGTCAATGAGTCGATGCAATCAACTGGTTTTCTTTAGATAGAAAACTTTAAATCAGTTTGATAGTATGATCTGGTGAACTGTAAAGAGCCTTGAGATGACGTGTGTTGTAAATTAGCACTGTATAAATAAACTGAATTTTATAGAATTAATCATTTTTAACTATCATACAAGGAATATATCTGTCTACTATAAGCTTCTAGTGTCTTTCTTGATTTAAGAATGACTTCCTGTCACAGTAAGAACTTCATGTGTCACACAATACAGAGATCATTTAATTTAAAGGAATAGTACAATCTAAAACATGATTAGCCTTCATTTTCTACTCACCCCCATGCTGAACAACACTCTGGAGTACTTTTTTGATATCTTCAAATGCATCTGGAGATCTGGGAGGCTTCTTGCCGTCTGCTGACATTTCAAATAATGGAGGTCTATGGCTGCCTCGAGGCAGAAAAGGTAGAATCTAGTCTGCAAAACGATGTCAATATTCCTCCATACTGCTCGTCCCAATGTATTCCAAGTGTCCTGAGTGGGTAGCGTCCCATAATTTACTCGAAAGCGGTCATTTAGAATGTTTTTAGAGCATAAACAGTAGTGTATAGGATTTCCCTGAAAGCAGCTACATTACGTAAGGAGTAGAAAGTACAGATATTTGTGTAAAATGTAAGGAGTAGAATTAAAAAGTCAGCCATAAAAATAAGTAGTAAAGTAAAGTAAAAATATCAGAAAATCTACTTGAGTACAGTAACTAAGTATTTGTACTTTGTTACTTCCCCATCTCTGGACACAGAAAAGAAATCAGCAAAGGAATCCCATTGTTCCTGATGAAAATCATTGTTGTTGAGTTTATGAAGCCAGTCAGTGATCGTTGGCTCACAGCTGAGGGAAATTCCAGGATGGATCCAGGTTGGTGGTTCTTGGGCATAATTGACACAAGGAACAAGAAACAATCAGAGTATTGAACTACGAGAACATGATAACAACCAAATGGAAATCCTGCCAAGGTCCAGGAGTCTTACCTTCCCTTTTAAATATAGCTTGATGAGATCATTTCAATTAGGTGAGTCAGCAAGAACGTGGTTTAGCCGTTCAGGTCTCTGTCCAATGAGGCATGCTGCCTTCCTCTCACTCTTTGCACCTACCACGGTCCAGTTTCTCAGACACTTCATGTCAGCAATGACTCATCAAGGGCCTTGTCTCAAATGCAAAGCGCCTCATTTCTGTTTCTCTCAACATGATCCTTTCAAGCAACGTATCACTCCCTGTCCTCTACGATTGAGTGGCCTTAAGTTTCAGAAAACCCCAGGGACATCCACAGTCTCTAGTTTGTAGCATATATATTTTGCATGAACAGGGTATCAGTTAGTAAAACTCCTGTAACATTTCTGGTTAGTTTTTTGACCTTTCAATTCAATATTAAACATAGAGAGTCACTCCAGCGGTTGGAGGTTGGAGGAGGTATTGCTGGGAGTTGCAGGGAAGTGGGATGCCATTCAGCTGGGGTTTGACAGGGAAGGGCCATTTTGAATGGCTCCTACAGTAAGGAGAATTCAGAGAAGCCTATTAGCCTAACAGTCATCTTTTTGGACTGAGGGAGGAAGCCAAAGTAGCTGGAGAGAACCCAAGCATGCACATGAAAACTGCATGCAGAAAGACCCCAGGCAAGGCAGCAGTGCCACCCACTGTGCCACTGAGCAGCTGCAACACATCAGATTCAATACATTTTCTCAACTTCAGTGAATTTTTCTAGATTATCCTCCTGAACCTGATGCAGTCCACCTGTGTGAGGAGCGTTCATGAGTAATGTAGATCTGCATAAGTACTGCCTCGATTATTCCATATCAGGCTACGACTTCCCACGCCTCTTTGAATGAACACGCAGAATTAAAGGACCAGTCAAAGCCAAGCAGTGGGGAATAAATCAAAGGAGCTGCATATGCTCTGGTTGCGATTTCAGAAGTAAAATAATAAAGAAAAGAGAACAATGTAAGAATAAAAATAATTTGAACTGTAAACAGCCAAAGAAAAGAATGGATGGAGGCAAGAGGAGCAACATCTGGTGTTAATGAGTTCACCATCAACCAACACGACAACATTCTGCTAAATCTCCTTTTAATTGATCCACACACCTCTACTGTACATCTCCACACCATGTCTGTCATCCCTTCCTCTACTCTCCATCTCTCTCAGACAGAAACATACAGTATTTGAAAATTGATGGCAAAGCTTTAAATTAAAAGTCAGAGAGACCCAAACCCAAATACTCTGTATTTAATGTAATAATAAAGTCAAGGAGCTGTGATGAGAGAAGAAATAGGAGAAAAATGGTGAATGCATCATTTTCTCTCATATCACTTGTATGAACGGTTTAATGAGGGAGCCTTGTTGCCAAAGCAACAGTTGGATAATCGTTTTACAGCTTTAGAAAATAAACATCACATGATCAGACTTGACTTATTATTTTTGACACTTTCCGAATGGAATAATTGTTTTAAAAAAGAAGATATAGGATGTCAAAATATTCAGTGTTTTACAAATCTTCACTGTTTTTCACTAATTGAAAAAGAAATATATATAAATTGACAAGCTGGTGTTAAGCAGATATATTTAACTGATGGAATTTGGAAAAAAGAATCTCTAAATTCATTTTATTTCCTTTTTTCTTATGACAGCTACTATTCACAATTTACCACATGTTAGCTCAGGTCACTTTCTAGATCCAGATCAAACAGATCATCGTTTAAAGTTTCTATCTAACGGAAATCAGCCGATTGCATCCAGCCATTGTCTCCCTCATCCTGGATAAACAGGTAGAGACAGGAGATATTGACTCTGCAGAAATCCCTCAATCTAAACATGCATGCAGCGACAGTGGAGAGGAAAGATTCCCTTGAACAGGAAGAAACCTCCAGGAGAACCAGAACCAGGCTTACTATGAGGAGCCATCTGCTGGGGCCGGCTGGCTGTATGATGTTCATTAGCAGAAACTCTGTTACTTTTTTATTCCTGTCTTTATAGTCCTTTTTTATATGGTTTTACCCTGGTTGAGTTAAGAATAGTAAATAACTTGCTCCCAGGAAAAGAACCTGTAGGGAAGTTCTGAGGCGCAGCCGCTATCATAGGGACATAACCTCCATATTAACAAAAGTAAATAATGGAAAAAGGGTTCCATTGTTAAGTTTGTACAATTTTCCTGAAACTGAACCCTTCTCTGAAGGCATCACTGTTAAGTTCTGTGATAGTTTGGTTCAGCTTTAGATATCAGTGTCCATGGATGGATGGCTCTATAAAGGGACTGGAAACCCAGCTACTTCTCACCCATTGACTGCAGGAGATAGGTGTGGATTGGTTCCTGAAGGTTGGCAACATTTCTGCTGTGCAGAAACTCAAAAATCTCTCCAAAACATTCAACAAAAGCAACAAAGTCTGTCCTGTCAAACCAGGAAATATCTATTTTGTTGTATTTATAAGTAGCTCTTTTCCACTGCGCTAATCGTTTCCCTTCTTTCTTTTCAAAAGGCGCCTTACAAAAATCTATTACACAATTCTGGATTCATCTGTATCCAAACATCACCTCCACTTCTGCTTGTTCAGGACTTAAGATGAGAAAAGTCCTCACCTACTCACACCCACTCATCTCCCACACAGGCCTCCCCTTGGGTCTGGGATATTGACCTTGTCATCGAAATGCAGCAACCCTGAAATAACAAATAATGAAGGGTTTGATATCAGAAAGTGCTGAGATAATGGAAGCTGGGCAGCCACAGGTTTGCTGTACCAGCAGTTTAGCCATGCTAAGATGTTTTTAGAAGTAGAGTTGTAGTGTAGCTCAATAATAGTACAGGTTACTGTCTAAAAACTAAAACATTTCAGTCCCTAGATAGTTAGTCTGTTTAATAATGATAATAATTGAACTTTATTGATCTCACATTGCATAAATTTACCTCTGCATTTAAACCAATCCCCTTGGGGGGCCATCGAGGGGCACCCTGGAGGGTGGGGTTAAGGGTCTTGCTCAGAGACCAAGAGTGGCAGTCTGTGGGAGTGAGGCTCCAACTCAGAACCTTAGGATTTCACAGATTTCACCTGCTTGACTTAAATGTTTTGGATCAGGGATTCCCAAAGTGGTGGGTGCACCCCAGTGGTGCGGGAGCTGCTCCTAGAGCAGGGGCCTTCAACATTTTCCAGACCAAAGACCCCCAAACTGATGGCAAGATGGAGCGGGGACCCCCTAATTATACATATTACATGAATTTGTGTTCTATCAAACTGGTCCTATAGTCACTATTACAGATGGTTTCATGTAATGAAAGTAATTTCTCCCTGGGATTTTTAAAGTATTTTTGATTCTGATTCCTGGTTGATGGGACAGGTGTTGTGAATGAAACGGTGCCCAGGTTTGAAAGAGCTCCTGTGTGTCGCTGAATCGGTGCATTGTTGACTGAAAGACATCTTCTGTCTCTATTTATCTGTTAACTACAGTGTGCTGAATTCGTGTTAATGTGGGATTAAAGACATTTCAATTAGTGAAAAAAATTGCAGGGGGGAGTATTAAAAAAGTCTTATCAACCAAAATTTTGTGACCCTCATTACCTCATCATAGGAGACAATGGCTGACACTAAACGATGGGCAGCTACAGACCACTCTGGACAGCCTAAAAGCAACAACAACGCACAACAATAATATAAATTTTTTTTTTTTTTTTTAACAGTGTCCTGTCTGGCAATGTGGGAATAAGAATAATTGTCTTGATGCCAAAAAAGAGCCCAACAGATTTTTACTTTCACAAGTGTAGCAGTATGGCAATTGCCATATTGCTCCACTTGTTTCATGCATATAAATAACTTTATTATAATTATGCAGGGAGTTTTACAGTTTATATGGACACTGCAATGTAAATAAGCAGAAGAGGAAAAACAGAAGAAGAAAAAAAAAAAAAAGAGAAAAGATGAAAAAGAAAGAAAGAGATAGAAAGGAGACAATGACAAAACATTTTTCAGTCTGCTTCATCACCTGCAAGCGAGATACAAAAGAACAGCACAACCGAAAGACACGGTACGAGATATACAATAAAGCAACACCTTGAAACTATTCAGCTAAAGTATTATTATTTAGTCTGACATGTTCTCTGTGTTACCTGAAGATATGAATGTGGGGTTTCTGTATGGAAGTGAATCTCTGAGTACCTGGAACCAAACACCTGTAGTTGATTGTGAGAGTGCACTTGTGCATGTAAAGTTTATCAAAAGGAAAAATGCTCAATAGTGGTTGTGGAGAGGCGAAGAGGCGCCCCCCCCCAGTGCACTGAGTGCGTGCCGGCAGACCCAAAGCCCCAGGAACGCCCAAAGGGACCCCTAGGCGAAGGCACCCAGGAGGGGCCAGCCCAAGAATTCAGACCCCCACCAAGGGAGGAGGAGAGAGCAGCCTGAGGAAGCCCCCATCACACCGCAATGCCGGCGCCCGAGGGGAGCCACAGGGACAAGTCCGCAGGCTCCGCCGGCAGCCGGCCACCCTGAAGTGAAACCGGCCCTGGGCCCCAGGGATCCGAGGCCCCAGGAGCGCCCGACCCCCAGACAGGAGCCCCCAAAGGTCCACCCCCAAACCCCGAG
The DNA here is from genome assembly GCA_018398635.1 of Cyprinodon brontotheroides. Classification (NCBI taxonomy): domain Eukaryota; kingdom Metazoa; phylum Chordata; class Actinopteri; order Cyprinodontiformes; family Cyprinodontidae; genus Cyprinodon; species Cyprinodon brontotheroides. The sequence continues at coordinate 36,525,234 of JAGKQL010000054.1, read as the reverse complement.
CTCCACCAGTGCACCGGCGAGCCCCGATGCACTTTGCCATCGCAAATATGGACAAACATCACTAATCATCTCAACATAGAGCACAGAGCATTTCTTCTAAATACAGAATGATCCCACTTTACAAGGCTGGAAACCCTAGACTGTAAACATCCTTTCAATAAACAAACCAACAGCTACACCAACACCTCACATGTAGCCTAAGCTGCTAACGGCCCCTATCTATCTACTGCTAAGAAAAGTAATTTAACATGAGCACACTTTCAGAATTACTGAAGATATATTTTTGGAAAAGACTGTTTGTGAAACACAGAAAGGACTATCCATCTTATAAAAAGAACTTCTTATCAAAATAACCAAGGAGACAAAGATTAGCTGCAGTGCTAACATGTTTACAGGCTACCACTGTAACTCTGTCCCAGACTGTCACTACCCAATCCAAACTGGTAGCTGGATCCATACCATCATATCATCATATTTTGGCATACTCATCCAGAAATACTTCTGGGTCCCCCTCACTTTATAAAAAAAGGGTTCTCTAGCTGTACAAATCTACAAAGTGTAAGTGGTTCATAATATATTTTCTGAGAATATAAATTCATCTAAATCATTTCTTTTTTACCACTCTGGGGTAATGGGATCCTATGCTACTTCCAGTAGCGAACATTTTCAATTTTGGAGTTCTATATAAATCTTATCCTTTTGAGTTTTCCTTTCTTTTAACCTTTCATGGTATATAATGCATAATCTAAAGAAAGCTAAAATGTATATAAACGCTGTGAAATTATATTTCCACTGTGTTATCGATCCATTCTTCAATATAAGGTATGCAGAGAAGCCTGCTTTATTAGGACCAATGTCTTGAAGGAATCCTTTGAGAAGCATAGAATACTGACGCTAACAAAAATAAAATTAATTATAGCATTTTTACAAAAAAATTTGAAACTTTTTAAATATTTAATAAATATTAAATTTTTAAATGCTATGAATAAATTCAGATTTTCTTATAGCTTCACAAAATCTTCTAAGATTCCAAAAAATTTGCTGGGGAAGATTCTCAGTCATCCAAAAAGGTAAAAAAAAACAATCCACTGGACTTCCCATCCAGGAAGCTTTTTCAGTTCAGAATGTCAGAAATAGCGTTGAGTTTGAGACTTTTTGGCAAACTGAACTGGATGAATGGTTTCGCCGCTTTTGAATGGGAGTTGTTTGGGATCTTTGTTAGCATGCAATATCTGATACTGGTCTAGGTCTCTGAAAGTTTTTTTCAAAGGATATTGTTGGCCTGGCTGGAAAGGAGAGGTGTTCTGTTCCCCTGTAAGGCAGTTTTGTTCCCCTCTGACGCAGCAGTTACTTATTTACTTTTTAGAACAGAGTTTGATTTGGAGATGATCCATTTTGTTATCCAGTGAGCGGATGTTGGAGAGCAGGATTGATGGGATTAGTATTCGGTGTTAATTGTTTATTAGCTTCACCTTTAGCCCTCCTCTGCTGCCTGGCTTACGTCGCCTAGCACAAAACTTCCTCCGGCCTTCTCTTCATCCTTGCCTGCTCCTAGGGTGGCCATTTCTATAGCACCAAAAAGGAGGACATTGTGCGGCATATCAATAAATTACTAAGGTGTACATAAGAATCGGTTAAAGTCACATTTATAGCACAATTCTTAGTAGTTTAAAGAGGATGCTTGTGTAGCTGAATAGAACAAAATATTAAAGAAAAATGCAAAAAGGAATTGGTTCCCAGCATTTGTATTTATTTAATACATTGTGGAGTTTAAAAAGTGACCAACGAGATGAATATTTAAAGGCAGTGTAGCGGCTCCCCAGCATGTGAATTAAATTTCAGCGGTCTCGACGGATGATTTTCAATCCTGTTTATTTTCTTTGATGTGGATGATCTCAGTCAACATTGTCACCGTGAAAACTAAACAAATACAAATATTAAAATATAAACATAAACTTACAACACACAAACAACAAAATAAAACGTACCTCGCTGCTTTCACCAGGGAACACTAAGAATCACAGTGCAAGCACAGCTCTGAGGGTTATTGTCGGCATTCATTGATACAGCATTTTGCCGGCCCTATAGGGCCTGTCCTCATTGAGCTACGGCAGCCCGTGAGGTACATAACAAAGGAAATTGTACAACATGCGAAAACAATAAACAAAACAAAATACAAAACAGTGGTAATCAAAACAGACAAATATAATCAAACAATCTGCAATCCTATAAATAATTTACAATAAATATATCCTATAAATAGTTAAATATAAATAATTTACAAAAAATAGTTACAAGTTTAAATAGTTAAAGAAACTTAATTTTAATGGTTAACTACCCATTACAGGCAGAATACCACAAAGCATAAGATGTGTGGACTTAAACGTTAAAAAATCTTTTTAACAAGAAACATAAATAATAAAATAGCCTAATATGTTTTATAAACAACAAAAGCGATTGTAGAAAACACATTCAACTGCTCTAAAAGTGTAGCTTTATTTTGAAGAGCCTCAGTCTTTTGGGAACTTATGTTAAGTGTCTGTGTGTGCAGCAGACCTGTCTTTATGGTCATGCCTTTAGCTACGGGCCAATCACTGAAATCCATTTTCACCTCACAGTCTACACTTCCATAGGACTAGTGATGTTTTATAGTATAGTCCACCTTGCAGCTCTGCACAAGTTATTTTAGCATCCACGGGCGACAAAACTTAATGTAAAAATCAACATTGAAAAGTTTGCTGCTGCACGTGTATTACTTTTATGTTAATTTGTACTCGCACGGCGTTCAATTGCAGCTTTTCCTCCACTGCTTACACCCACATCGCATCGACAAAGTGGCAGAAACCATGGAATGAATCTCCACTACCTTTTGTCATAAATTCATGCTCTTTTGTCCATTCTGGGTTAAACGACGTCCTGGTTTTGACAGGATGCTAACTTTAACATTTACCATCAGTAATTCTGATCCTTGTTTACTTTTGTAACCAATGACAAGCAGATATTTATCTGACACGCCGCCACTCTTAGCCAATCATCTGTTAGATCAGATAGTGATGCATTTTTGATTATTGGATATTGTGTTGCAGCCCAGCAAAAAAAAAAAAAAAAAAATTATGATAATAAAAATCTGCTCTACAAGCCTAGTGCCTCATAAAGATGGACAAATACACGTCCGGCTGGATGCGGCGGCGGACGCCGGACAGTGCAATGAAAATCTCTAAAGCCGGACATCTGGCCACCCTGCCTGCTCCGTGAGCCCACAGCTTCGTTTACATCCGTCCGTAGCAGTCCGCAGCTTTTTAAATGATCAAGTTTGTCTGTATTTAAAACATTATGTGACTGTAGCTCCAGCAGGCATTGGCCGTCGTAGATGTGGGGTCGATTCCTGGTTTGTAGCATTCTAAACATGTTTTGAATGGCTTTTTTTTGTGGAATTGTCCAGAGAATTGTGAAGAGATGCACCAGACCGCTGCCGCCAGGCGCCGCCAAGATAATCATAACTGTGGATAATCTTTGAGAGGTTGTTTTGCAAATATCAATCAGAAGGCAGAAGCTGAGAGAGATGAGACATCCAGAATCTTGGCGAATATTCCTCATTCGTGTTTCTGTGAGCTGATCTTTCTTTAGAAAGGACTTCTTTTTCATTGTTCTACTGACGCTCATCCTCTTCACTGCTTCTACAATTGTTACAGTATTTGGGTAAAAAAACCACCATACATGTGAAAGTAATCAGAAGTTGCCCTTTTGTTGTCTATATTTGGACTTTCTTACTGGTAAAAGAAGGAGTGTTTCTGCATCGATCTTTCCAGTGCCTGGGGTCATCATTTCTTCAGACTTTTTCTGGCAAGTGTCCTGGATTATCTCTCTGAACATCAGGGGATTGAGCATTGTTGGCAATATTTTTCACACACTAGAGCTTTGTTGTCTGGCCTCATAAATGGATGGTGTCCCTCTCCTCAGAGTATTGATCCGGATAAGAGGTGAGATTTGGACTGCTTCCTGTTCATGACTTCTTTTTCTAAAGTCACACAAATACTGCAAGCTCTGAACACAAACTCAGTGCTGGGCGTAGACAACACACATTTACAAAATGTCTAACTTATGCAGAATGAGCACCTTTGGTTCAAATTATCATATGTATCACTGATGCTACTTAACAATAAATGAAGCAAAAAAAAAAAATCATATTTATTGACTGATCATTATGAGCTCTGTCTACTTTGCTCTTGTGAAAGTGAGCCTGGATAAATCTGATGATGGATGTTGCGATTCGATACGTGTCCCGATATGTGAGTCATGATACAATATTATCACAATATTTCAATATCACTATATGTTGCACTATTTTTCAAGCTATCAACATCAAATGAATGGATAAGAACGTGCTGTAGCCTATATGTTCATCAGAAGATATTCATTATTTAGTTATTTTGGTATTCATGTTTTTTTGGGGTTTGAGTTGGTCGACGTCTTAAACTGTGACTGCCTCAAATAAAGATATGGTGCTTCTGCCAGAATGTGGAGCAGAGGTAGCCCATTTTACCTCTTTGTTTTCGGTAACCATGTTTGTTTTTTTAAATCCATAGTAAAAGAACGATATTATCCTGGACAGCCAAATATCACAAGATAGATTCTCACACTCCTACCAAAAAGGGACCTTCATCACATAGACCAACCTACATACCAGAGGAAACTGGTGGAAACACTCGAGCATGGACGTCTAAACAAAGATTATAATTAGCAAGAAAAAGTAGCATGATTTCAGCTCAAGTTTTTATTTCACTCATGGTCTTAAATATTCGGTTAGCTATGGTGACATAAATAAATAGGGAATTTTATGTGTGAGTAAAACAGAAACCTAAAAAAAAAATCACATGCGGGGTTCCTCAAGGCTTTATTCTGGGGTCCCTCCTATTCAGTATCTATATGATCCGCTTGGCTCAGACGACTGCCATCAGAGTGTTAGCTAGATGCTTATTATAGATCAATGTGAATGCAGAATAACTTTCTGCTCAGAATAAAAACAAAACTGAGGTAATCATCTTCGAACGGAAGGAGGTTAGCATCCAGAGTCAGCTACTACAGCTAGAAACCAGATTATGACTGAAGTCTTGCTGTCATCATGGACTCAGACCTTAACCTTCAGAGGCACATTTACTAAAGCTTGGCATACTCTGTACAATTTTTTCAATCGTTGCATGAAGCTACAGCTCACACTGTATGAGAAAACTGCAGGGTTTAAAAGTTGTCAGCTAACAATGTTTGTTCTCACACTGAGCGGCGATCTACCTGCTCACACTGTACTTTTTAAAACCACGTTTGACTCGGCTCCCAAGTGAGATGATGATACTCTGACTCATCTATCCGGAAATGAATAGAAGAGAAAAAAGATGAAAGTGTTTATGCCTCCTTGCTTTATTGGCACCTGGTCTGATGAAACCAAGCCAAAATGTTCAAGCCACAATTTCAGAAAATATGCAGGAAAAAAAAAAAACTGCTCCACGCTGAGAGAACCTTACCTGCATTATGAGTTGACATTTTTGTCCAACAACAAAATGCAAGCAAATATTGTCGCTGCAGGCTCATCCATGAGGAGCATGTCTCCAAGTCAATGACTGCATGCACTAAATTGGTTCTCTTTACCAATCTGACAGAACTGTCTCTGTGAAGTGCCTGTAGATGACATGTTGTAAACTGGCGATAAATAAACTAATTTGAAAGTTTAAAATTGAAAGGAGTTCTCTAAATGATCCCAGCAAACATCCAACCATATGGCTTGAAGTTATGCATAAAATAAATATTCCAGTCAGAATGCTGGAGTCAAATGCTGGATTCAGAAAAACTATAAAGATAACCTCAATATTGTTTTTTTTATGTGTTTGAACAAGCATGGTGTCAAGGTTTTTGCTGCTTTTGTGATGTGTTTTTTTTTCATCAATAACCAGTAATATTTTTACAGTATGTTCATATTACAGTAGCAGTCATTCAAAATGGTAATTCCCAGGCAAAAGCGAGTGAAAGGCAGCAAAATCCCCTCAAACTTCCAGCCACTGGCCTTCTCATAGTCATGCATATTTTTTTTTAGTCTGACTCCACCCTCTTACTGAATTACAGGGTCTGACAAGGAGATAATGCTTTTCTTTAGGTCTTAACGTCCAAAAATCATGACAGATGGAATATTTTAGAAAAAGGAATTGTAGTGGACTAGCCAAGGACCAGCTTCAATTACAGGGGAGTCACACTCTTAAGCCTCCCCGGCAAGGTCTATTCGGCCGGTGCTGGAGAGGAGGGTCCATTGGATAGTCGAACCTCGGATTCAGGAAGAGCAGTGTGGTCGTGGAACACTGGACCAGCTCTACACCCTCAGCAGGGTCCTGGAGGGTGCATGGGAGTTCGCCCAACCAGTCTACATGTGCTTTGTGGACTTGGAGAAGCGTTCCGACCATGTCCCTCGGGGGCCCTGTGGGGGTTCTCGAGAGATGCGGGGTGCCGGGCCCTTTGATACGGGCTGTCAGGTCCCTGTATGACCGGTGTCAGAGTCTGGTCCCCATTGCCAGCAGTAACTCGGGCTCGTTTCCGGTGAGGGTTGGACTCCACCAGGGCTGCCCTTTGTCACCGATTCTGTTCATTACCTTCATGGACAGAATTTCTAAATCACAGCCAAGGTGTCAAGGGGATCCGTTTTGGTGGCCTTAAGATTGCGTCTCTGTTTTTGCAGATGATGTGTTCCGATTGGCTTCATCAGGTCGTGATCTGCAGCTCTCGCTGGATCGGTTCGCGCCGAGAGTGAAGAGGCGGGGATGGGGATCAGTGCCTCAAATCCGAGGCCATGGTCTTGAGCCAGAAAAGGGTAGAGTGCCTTCTCGGGTCAGGGGGGTGTCCACTGCCCCAAGTGGAGGAGTTTAAGTATCTGGGATTCCTGTTCACGAATGAGGGAAATGGTGGATTGGCGGATTGGCGCGCCGTCTGCCTGCCAAGGCGGGCGCTAGTACCGGGTCCGTCGTGGTGAAGAGAAGCTGAGTCAAAAGCGAAAGCTCTCGATTTACCCGTCGATCTCCACGTTCCTACCCTCATCTATGGTCATGAACTCTGGGTCATGACGAAAGAACGAAGAATCGCCGGATACAAGCTGCCGAAATGGGTTTCCTCCGTGGGGTGGCTGGGCTCTACCTTAGAGATGGGGTGAGAAGCTCGGTCATCCGGGAGGGACTCGGAGAAGCCAGCTGCGCTCCTCCACGCCGAGAGGAGCCAGTTGAGGTGGCTTGGGCATCTGGTTTAGGATGCCTCCTGGGCGCCTCCCTGGTGAGGTGTTCGGGCACATCCCACCGAGGGGAGGCCGGGGGAAGATCCAGGACGCGCTGGAGAGACTATGTTTCTCGGCTGGCCTGGGAGCATTGGGGTTCCTCCTGAGGGGCTAGAAGAAGTGGCTGGGGAGAGGGAAGTCTGGGCCTCCCTTCTTAAGCTGCTGCCCCCGCGACCCGACCCCAGATAAGCGGAGAGGAAGATGGATGGATGGATGGATGGATGGATGGATGGATGGATGGATGGATGGATGGATGGATGGATGGATGGATGGATGGATGGATGGATGGATGGATGGATGGATGGATGGATGGATGGATGATGGATAGCCAAGGGCCCATCAAGTAAAGTGAGGAAATGTTGAATGGCTACTACTGTAAGTAACAGACACACTTCAAAGTTTTAACTTTTAAAATTATCATCCGCCCATTTATTTCCAATGCAAACACTTTACTACAAAACTGGTGAAGGTACAACTCAAATACAGTAGCAATAACCCGATCACAGCATGACACGACACCACTCAAGTACTCAGTCTGCGCCAATGAACATTCACTGACCAACATCATAGTTTGAACACTAGTTTAACACTTTTTACTCCTTATAGGTATTTTTGGACTTGATGTTTGCAAATAATCCTCACTTAAAAGGAATAGTACACCCCAGGAAACATGATTAGCACCTTCATTTTCTACTCACTTCACATGCTGAACAAAACTCTGGAGTACTTTTTGATATCTCAAAATGCATCTGGAGAGTCTGGGAGGCTGCTTGCTGTCTGCTTTGACATTCAAATAATGGAGGGTCTATGGCCGAGACAGAAAGGTCCTAAAGAAGTCCCACAAAAACTTGTCAATATTCCTCCATACTGCTCGTCCAATGTAATCCAAGTGTCCTGAGTGGGTAGCATCCAGAATTTACTCGAAACAAAGTCATTTAGAATGTTTTAGAGCATAAACAGTAGTGTATAGGATTTCCTAATAAGCGCCCCATGCGCGCCTCACGATTCTACGGAAGTCGGCAGACCAAACCAAGCGCATTCAGCTCAGGCAAAGAACTCATGCTCTTCCTCAACACTGAAGTCCCTCAGGGCATTTTCTTTTAAGTTGTTTCTTTTTGCTTTTGCACAGGTAAACAGCACATTTCTTCTTCTTCTAAGCTTGCATTGCTCGGCGGACCAGGCAGCTGAATGCGCACTTTCTTCGGTTTGGTCTGCCGGCTTCCGTAGAATGCGTTAAGCAGCATGCTTGAAGCTATTAGAAATCCTACCACACTACTGTTTATGCTCTAAAAACATTCTAAATGACTTCGATTCAGTAAATTCTGGATAGCTACCCACTCCAGGACACTTGGATTACATTGGGCGAGCAGTATGGAGGAATATTGACACGTTTTTGTGGACTTTTATGGACCTTTTTCATGTCGGGAAGCCATGGACCTCCATTATTTTGAGATGTCAGCAGACAGCAAGAAGCCTCCCAGATCTCCAGGCTGTGAATGCATTTGAGATATCAAAAAGTACTCCAGAGTGTTGTTCAGCATGGAGGTTTAGTAGAAAATGAGGAGGCTAATCATGTTTTGGGTGTACTATTCCTTTAACACTGAATTACTTGCATTTTTAAACACATGGTCATTTTTTAGACATTTAGAATAGAGTGAAGTGTATGGCAGCAGTTATAAGAAAGGTACCTTTTGCTCACGTAGCCACTCCTTTCACATGGCTATATTACATTTTGACTCTGTGTAAGTGTAATACGCTTTAGAAAAGTTGTGGTTGGACAGTCGATCCGGATACTTGCAAACGGCGACAGCATATAAAGGAGACAAAAAGGCTCATTGAATCCACTGCTATTGTGTTTTGTAAGGAGCCTGCTTTTAGACTGTTGCTGAGCTCATCAGTTTGTTCTTCTCCCTAAGAATATACTAATCTCTCTCTGACAATCATCAATGTATAATTCCGCTGCTCATCCTCCAGTCTGACTACCTTACTTTCATTGAATGCTCCTTTTGCATTGAGATAAAAAAAAATCTATATCTGGTCCCTTTCAAACAGACGGGCAGAGGAAATCATTAGACTATTTACCCCCATTGATTCTGAATCGGATCCAATCTGGATTGTCGCTCTGTTGCTGTTGTTTCATCAAACTGAGTTAGTGAGCTAAGACTTTTTCTTTTTGTAAAACTAAGAGGTTGGAAAATGTTAGAGATTGGGGAAAAACATGAAATAAGAAAAATAATAAAAAGATCTGATTTTTAGAAGGTGGTTGTGATAATTAGATTTGGTTCATTTACATAAATCAGGCTGGTCTGGTGATAGAGCATGGAGAGCATAGCCTTGCATCCCATACTGCAGATTAATGGTTCCCTAGGCTGACTTCCATGTGGGAAGTTGACCCTGGTAACTAGCAGCTCAATAGTCAGAAACATGGCATTGCAGATGCCAGGAACCTTACAGTGGAAACAACCTAAATCTAAATAATTCTTTCTTTTCCTAAAATAGGTGGTTTTGTTTTTGAATTGAGGAGATAAGTGAGACACTTTGCCAATGGAACAAGATAATTCACATTTAAAATAAGAGAAAAATATTGCATTGTCTTATTTCAAATGAGTATTATCTAATTATCTTATTTTAAGAGAAAAAAAACTTTCATTGACCAATTAACGTATTTACATACTCAAAAGGGTAAATACAATAGCATAACTATCGGTAAGCAGAGACTGCAGTTGGGTCCTCTACGCAATTGTGGACAAGGACGTCTCTTTACGTCTCTTTATCAGATAGTGCAGTTATGCATTTTAAAGAATCTGCTTCACTTTCTCTCTCCTTTGTGTTGCTGAACAGTGCTGCAGAATGCAAAAGCTTAGTTTATTCCTCTTCACAGGTTGATGATTTTTGTTGATGGGGTTGCTAGTTCTCTGCGTACTGCCTTAGACAACGCAGCTCCTTTGAAAATGAAAACAGTTAAAAATAGAATGCTTGTTCCTTGGTTTTAATGCAGAGCTGCACACTTTGAGCAAAATGCTAGGAAACTGGAGAGAAAATATCGCTCCACAGGCCTGCGAGGAGTCCTTCCTAGTCTGTAAAAAATAGTTTACTGCTGTATAAGAGGACCCTTTGTAAAGAAAGAGCAGCATACTTCTCCTCATTAATAGAGGAGAATAAGAATAATCCTAGATTTCTTTTTAATACAGTTGCCAAACTCACCCAGAGCCATAGCTCTGTTGAACCGTCAATTCCACCTGCTCTTAGCAGTAATGATTTTATGGGATTCTTTATAAATAAGATTGATCTTATTAAAAATAAGATCATTAGCAATCCTCTATCCGCGATTGGTTTGTGGGGCAGCATCTGAGGTAGTCATGGAATCTGAACCGGGTTTAGACTGCTTTGATCCAGTTGAACTCTCAGAGTTAGCAAAACTATTGTCTTCATCTAAGCCCCAACTTGTATGTTAGATCCAGTTCCAACCAGGTTATTTAAGGAGGTATTCCCTTTGATCTCCTCCTCCATTTGAGATGTGATTAATCTATCTCTGTTACAGGGATATGTACCAAAAGGCTTTTAAGGTTGCTGTAATTAAACCTCTGCTTAGAAACCGTCTCTTGACCCAGATGACTTGGTTAATATATACCTATATCCAAACTTCCTTTCTTATCTAAAATTCTTGAGAAAGTAGTTGCTATACAAGTGTGTGATCACTTCCACCATAATGAACTTTTTTGAAGAGTTTCAGTCTGGCTTTAGAAGCTCATCATAGCACTGAAACAGCTCTGGTGAAAGTCACTAATGATATTCTCAGGGCCTCAGATAATGGACTTGTATCTGTGCTCGTCCTGGGTTTAAATGGAGACAAAGCCATTCTAAAGCACATATCAAGGAGTTCATTCTGAGCCTGGATCCATATTTAGTTTTCTTCTGTTCATGGTAGAGAATCATCCTTCACCGCAGCAGGTTGCGCCAAACTTACCCTTAATGTTCAGGCTCCGAGGGAAAACAAACCCAAAGACAATTTGTCTGATCAGCAGGTCAGCTACCTGCAGTGTTTGTTTAGATGATAAAATGTGAAACTATGTTTAATTAGGTTAGAGTTAAAGTTAAATTATTTGCTATGGTTTTAGGTCCTTGCATAGGTCAGTTACTAACCATAACACTTTCTCCTTACCAGGTGATTCTCCCTACAAGTAGGCTACACTGGATAAAGGTATAACTTTCAATAAATTAGTTTATTGTAGTGAGGAAACTGGGATAAGTCATAATAACTTAATGGTACTTAACTAAAGCATTAATTGGCTATATTCAACATATGTAATTAATGATGGGATTTTTTTTTAAATAACTGGTATGTTATTGTTTTAGTTGACACTGATTGTCTTGTAGGTGTTTAATTTTTGCAAACCTCACTTTATATAAATCATATAGGCTATATGTATATTTTCAGCTAAAGTAAAGGGAGTGTTATTTAAGTGAATAAATGTGCAGTAGATCTAACGGTGTTGGGGGGGCGGAATAGGTGAATGGAAACTAAAATATATGAATAGAAAAGTAGAGCTGAAAGTGCCAAAATTTGACCCAGAATAAATTATTGCTCTCATTCTGATAAGTTCTGTTATTAATCTTGTGGGTCTCTGACTATGGAACACCTTTACACTATAACTGAGTGCAGCAGTAATTGTGGCATTAAAATTGGAACTCTGAAAGATGTACATGTCTCTTAGTTCTTCCTTAGCAGGAACCCTACTCTGAAATAAAAATATATTATACAGCTATAAAATCCAAGACTATTGTATTTTTCATGTAATCTGGCTAAATTAGTTTATCTATACTAAGTAATTTAAAATAAATGATAACTGTAACTGGATTATTTTCTGTATGTTGTTATAATCTAAGGTTTTGGACAGGTGTAATGTAGCCTCTGTGTGCTCGTTTGATGTTGCTCACAGAGGTCAGTCGGTTGCTCAGGGAGTCAGTGTGTTTGCTCAGACACATGAAAAATTAGCAGGAACAGAATGGGTCGTTAGTTTCATCGTTAGCCTGTAATATCTGAACCTGTCTATGATTCTAGGGGTTCGGTCGTTAAAGGGGGGATTGCCATTAAAGGGGATTGTCTCCTGTAATACCAGATATTACAGGCTAACAATGGAACTAACGACCCATTCATCGGTTACCATTGCATGTTTCCAAGCGATACAAAGCGTTGTCTATATAAGACTCAAACTCACTGCGGATCCAGACATTTTGGATTGAGAAGCCTTCCTGGAGAGGTGTATGCGAGGTGTCTTTAAATCTTGAAAACCAAGTCCAGTGGATATTTTTTGAATTTTACGGAATCACTTTCTAGTTGCACTACTGCATTTTCTTATAACGATGTTAAGAGAGTAATTTTTAACTTATGTTTAATTTACGTTTGTGAGCATTTGAAGGAAACATTACTGTAAATAAGCGAGAAACATCTGATTCATTTAAAATGTTTTGCACAATGAGAATATATTGTAATTTTATTGTTGTCATGATTTTACTAGAGTTCAGACCCAAAATGCAGAAGACCAAAAAGGGAGACCAGGGGAAAAGCTTTAACAGGTTTTATTGAAGAGATAATGCAGCAGAGAAGTGTTGCTCTGAACTCTGCTCAACCGGAACTGAAAAGTGAGGGGAAGACACAGCGATTAGTTCAGGCTCAGTGGAAAAATAGATTCGATTTGGTTGCTGACTTACATTTCCAGACAAGTTGTTGAATCTTTGACTCCAGTCTGTATGCTGTAGTTCCAGTGTTTGTCTGATTCAGTGGAGGGCGAAACAGGGTTACCCAGAAAGCGGTTGTTTGTAGGTGAAGCGGAGAAACTGACTGCCACCAGATTTCCTGGGGTACTACGCGGGTTCGTAGTGGAGATGAATCCCTTTCTCAGTGTGAAGCTCAAAGCAGGTATCTCTTGGGGAAAGTGGGTCCAAACCTCCTGTTTGTTGATCCTTCCAGGGAGAGAAGGTCCGAAACATCCAGTTTGCAGGATGACTTCCTGCCGAGAGGAAAAAGAAAAACAATGTTAAAACTCAGATTGACAAGAATTCAGTTTGACTCAGCAAACTCCAGCTTGGCTAGAGTACCCAAAACTGGCAAACACTCTGGCTTTGAGGTAGTGGCAGTCAGCAGCTTAAGAACACTCCGTTAACAAGGAAACCATCAGCAGGTGTGTGTGAGGAGGTGGACAAACACAGAACACAAACACACAGACAGGAGTCCTGACAGTACCCCCCCTCAACGACCGCCACCCGGCAGTCCAGAGGAACCGGAGGGCTGAGAGAGACGGAAGTCCCTAATGAGGGAGGGGTCTAGGATGTACAATCCCAGGACCCAAGAGCAATCCTCGGGAGCGTAACCCTCCCAATCGTCCAAATATTGCGACCCTTGCCCACGGGGACGAGCATCAACGCTGCATTGAACCGTGTAGGCGGGGTGGCCATCAATGCCCAAAGGGAGAGGGGGCTCAGCGGGTGGGCACAAAGGACTAGACGAGACTGGCTTGACCTGGGAGACGTGGAATGTAGGGTGAATACGAACGGAGGATGGAAGACGGAGACGGACTGCAGACTCTCCCATTGTTTTCTTCACTTCGTAGGAACCAATGAATTTGGGTGACAGTTTGCGTGACATCACTTTGAGCGGGATGTAATGGGTGGAGAGCCAGACCTTCTGGCCCGGGCGATAGGATGGGGCAACCCTCCTCCTGCAATTTGCCCACCTCTGATTCTGCTGGGAGGTCCTTCCCAGGGCCGTCCTGGCCCGGTTCCAGAAGGTCCGGCAGCAGCTGATGTGTTGCTGGATGGAGGGTACGGCGATTTCAGCCTCTTTAGACGGGAAAAGGGGTGGCTGGCAACTAGTGGGAAAATGTTACTTTCTCCTTTAAGAAAAAAAACTTTACTCTCAATTATTACAAATTAATCCAGACAAGAATAAATGTATTTTAACATTTCTCTCTGTGTAAGGATCAGATTGTAACATCATTTCTTATCTCAATCCAGAGCATGAGAAAGAAGTGCCAGTCAGGGTTGGGCTACTATTTTTTGAAAGTGGGTAGTAGGTGATTGTTTGGGGAGGAGGGATCAATATGAGTCATTAAGATTAGCTTTAGCAGCTTGTGCCACAGGCAGCAACCTATCTGACCTATTCAAAGAACCAGCCCAGGACTGACCTCTGTTAAGGTTGGAGGTAGAGTCACAAAATCACAAAGGGATGATTTCAATCCAACCCTGGTCTTCATTCCGGCCTCAGTGGTAGCTGGGCTGAAATAGTGAGATCTTAAATGCATTTGAAGCATAGCGTTTCTCCACAGGGTTCCATCTTATAAATTCAGTGGAGCCAATTAAGGAGCTTTGGAGACCCGGTGGAAAAGATTCTACCACCAAAAGTCTAATCAAACTTGCAATTTTCCCTTTCAGGAGTTTTAATTTTTCATAGGGTTTCAATCATGTCAAAATAAGACCAAAAAATATATTTCTAACAAGTAAATAGAGATAAAAAGTAAATATGAAAATGGATTATTATACATATTTATTGTATCATAACGTGATTAGAATCACATTTTGATTAATACAATTAATATGCTCAAAGTGATATTGCATGCTTTAGTTAAATTAGTAGACAGAAGAATGACCTACTTTTACTCCATAATGACTAATAAAGATTTGTAAAAAAGAAGTAATTGCTTTTTGGTTTGGTTTTAATTTTTCATAGAGCTTTTTCATAGAGCTACGAATCCTAAGGTTCTGAGTTTGAGCCCACTCCACTAGACTGCCACTCTGGGTCCCTGAGCAAGACCCTTAACCTGTGATATTTCCCCAGGTGCCCCACAATGGCAGCCCACTGCTCCCCAAGGGGATGGGTTAAATGCACACAGCTTCAACACTAGCAACACTCTGTTGGAACATATTTTAGAATAAAAAAAAAAATCCTGCAGATTATTTACGGAACAAAAAAAATTAACCAAGTGTTTGTCTGGAGAGCTTCATTTATTATTAGTGTGAGTGTGTTTAGAGGTGTTGTCTGAGTTGGATGGTCAACCTGTTGAGCCAGAGACCTGAGGAAGAGGCTCAGCTGATCCAACCCTACCTGCTCCTACCTTCTGATCTGCCACAGAAATCTCCTTGATAACTCCATCGTAACACAATGAAGCCACTCACTTCATTGACACACTGGAACCTCCCTCTCTGAGCCACCTCCTTAATGGAGACACAGTAGGCTTGAGATGTCTTATTTATATTTCATCTCCAGTGATCAAGAACAGAGAACTTAATTGACCACATTAGCTGACACCAACCCATCACATGGAGGGAAATTTCAGCAGCAGTGTTTGAAAAAGCCACTTTGACGGGTCCCTTTAGGGGGTTGAATACTTTACATGTTTTTGATTTTAGTTTCCTAAGGTGGTAATAATAAACAAGTTCAAATATGATAATAGAACTGCCATGAACCTAGCTGGCATAGTCATTGGTCTGTTTGTGGGGCCCTGGTGTGGTGCCACATTATAGTTGTCAGAAGAACATTGACACACATGCTACCCATAATATCCTAAATAAAACACAGGCAATACTAAGGCCAGCTTTGTTTTTTGGTGGACCCAACAGGACCTCTTCAGCACTGTGTGCTTTTCTTATGGTTGCTTAGAGATAGAACCCAATCAGTTGCAATGCTCTCTGTCACTTTGGTCATTCAACCACATCCTCAGAAGAAAACACTTGCAAAACAAGACGGAGGAAGTAAATCCTTGGCTGAACACAGTCTGTAGGGATGAGTATGGAAATAGATGTCAGACTGTTAGCAGGTGTTTACAATGGTGCACAGCTACCTCTAAGCCCGGGAACTGAGCATATTATGGTCTGTTAAAATGGGCTAAAGTTAGAGTTATATTCTATTTATATTATACTCTGTTGGAAACAATCATCTAAGAACTAAAATGGAAAATTTTTGAAGCACTGAGAGGTAAGTCGGTGTACTCTTGAACCTTGAATAAGGAATCAAATCCGAACCACGGCGCCCTCTGTTTTGAGAAAACAGTTTGGATTGCCCTTTAATGAAACTGTATCACTGGCGTAACTTTCTGAAGGACTGGTGTGGACATGTCCCCTTCAAATTTGAAATGGGTGGGGACAGTCCCCACCAATAATTTGTACATTAGTGTTTGGCTCATTTACTTTAGCCAACAACAGTAACCTCAGGACGCGCCCGGCTGTGTGTGTTCTGAGAGTTTTCAGTCAGCATTTCTGTCTCACTATCCTCCTGCTCCTGAGTCCCACCTACTGCTATTACATCATTGGATCCTATACTCTACGTCTGTCACTTTATGATAGAACATGATTGGCGGTTGTTACAAAAGAGCCACTTAAGGGAACCAGTCTATCTGTACATTATAATTTTTTTATTTAGTTACTGTTGTATTCTCAGCAATATGAAAGCACTGAATACATGTGTGGCATTCAAATTTGTGTTTGGGCTTATTTTTAGCTAAATACAAAAACCTTTAAATCCTGTAACTACAGGTTCATCATCCCTCACTCTTATAGCAGGGGGAACCAATTAAAAACCAGCGGGGCTAGAATAAATGAAATCATCAACCAGTAAAGGTCTGGAGACAATTTAACGATCTGTTACTTTAAACAGAATTTAACACTGAAATAAAAAGAGGGGTTTATCTACCATCTCATCTACTGGGTTGCAGCCCAAGGTTGAACTAGCAGAGTAAGCTTGAACAAAACTTTCTGTCCCCCAGATAACATGCAGTAATTTATAAATGTTTCAAATCAGGTTGGGTCCGAATTAGCCAGCAGGTGGATCCGGATCCGGATCCTGGTCCGCTAATCCGTGACCTATGCCATAACCTTCTGAGACCCAGCCCATTCATTTATGTCCATTATGGTGGACATTTTGTTTACCTGTATCTCCCTTAAGTATCTGGAGTTACCCTATCAAGCTCTATGGTATTTTGTAGAGGACATCCTGGGATTTCCAGTGATGTGTCATGGTACGATATTTAGTGCGATATTGTGGAAAAGCTCACGGTACTGTTAAATAGCTCACAATAGTGTTTTTGATGATAATACCAAAAAAATACAGACATTTTTCTGCTTTTGCCAGTCAACAAGCAATTCATTGTTGTATTTATGGATCATTAGAACATAAAACGCTGATCACATAGTGCTTTTAAAGTGCAAGTTGTAGTCAGGAACATCAATATTCTGTTGATTCTTCTGTGCAATGTTCGAGTTAAGAAGTAACCAGAACAATTGTAAACAATAGGGAATTCCCTTTAAGTGTAAACAAATATCAAGTTAAGTCAGGTTTAAATATGCAAGGCAAGTAAAAGCAGCCTTTTAAAACTGGTATTTAGGAACAGAACTTAAACTTAAATAAAATAGTCAGTCAAACAGCCTTTTAAAAAAATACTGACCTATCAGTTAGCTTATGTTCGGGTTTTTCATCAGAAAGATCAAAAGATCTAAATTTCAAGAAAAAACAACAACCCTGAAACAGTTCAGCAAAAAGCCTTCTGAAAAACACGGAACTATACTTTAGCTAATGTTCAAGTTTTTCTTTAGAAAGATCTAAAGATTTACATTGCAAGCGAGAAGAAGAGACCTCTGGACATTTACAATATCCCTTGCTGTTGAAAATACCCTTTCACTGGGCACCGAGGTAGCCGGTATACACAGGTCTTTCCAGCACCTTCTCTCCTTTAGCGTTTTTTGACATGGCGAAACCAAAATGTTTCCAGACATCGGACTTAAAAGCTGCAGGACTGGGTTGTACTTTTCATCCTTACAACTATTGCTGTCAGCCATGCTAGCTTGCTTTGAGCTTGTGTGGACAGCGTGCAATCACCGTGCAATCCGGTTAAGAACGGTTGGTATGACGACGCAGCGCAAAGGATCATGGTCTATGTAGTTAACAATGATTTGTTCCGCGGGACTGTGTTTAATCCTCTTGCTTTTTGACGGGCACCTGTCCTTTTATTATTGTAACCCAACCACGATGATATCGAGACACGTTTACCACCGCGATAGCGTGATAATGTCAATATCGTTACATCTCTAGTGTCATGTAATAGGTTTGATTGCAGGGAACTTCATTTTTTTTCTCTCACAAGATGGGAGCCATACCAACAACCACATTTTATGGAAAGAGGAGAGGTAAGTAAAATATTCTTTATCTATTGCTGTTTTTACCATGATAATTATATATATTCTTGTTTATTAATGTTCCATCAACAATATTATTACATCTGAAAACAATTTTATTATTTTTGTTTTGAAATAACAGTCATTTAATGAATGTCAACTGTAGTGGACACCGGGACCATTTTATAGGTATACTATGCAACCGGTGTTGATTTTCCAGTGAGGCTCCCCCAGAGGGCGAAAGTAAAAGTGCACTGTTGTAAATATTCTCAGCTGTTCTCCTGGTTTCTCCGTCAAGCCAGGCGCGGTTGTTTTGAGCTTAGCAGACAGGCGAGCACGCAACGAATGACTAACACAGTGAAAGTATGAACATGCACACAGAGAGAGAAACCATTCCAATGTTACTTACAATCGCATCATCAGCAGAACGCGAGGTCCGCGTCAGCCTTGCAGCCTTCTTTTTGTTTTAGCTAGCAACGAGCATGCTTTTAACTGGGGGCGTGTAGCAGTTCTCGGCCAGAAAGCAAGATCGACTCTACGCGAGACTTCTGAGCCTGTGGGTGCAGGCCGAGGGCTCCTGCAATTGCAAGTGCGGTATTTCCCCCACAGACCACCAGGACGGCCGAGAATACCTTTGTTCAACCTGAAATGACTCATTTAATCATCCAAAACATTATGGAACACATTAATTAACTGAAAAATGTTGCATAGTGTGCCTTTAATGTATTTAATAAACGCACATTTTTAAGGAGACAGAAGCGAAGCAGAGAGGATTCTATACCGGATTATACGATAGGATGCCAGGACAAACTTGTATGTTTTATTTAGTTTCAGGCTAATGTAATCAATTTTATTATCATTTTACTGTAGATTATTGTAGAATTTGTAGTCTGTATAACCGATCTTAAATGTATGCAAATTGCCTAAAAAAATGCTTGTGAGGTTGTTCAATACTACATCCACGACACTGAAATTATGGCATTAATCAAAACTGATGTGTAAAAAAATTAGTGTTTTTATTAACTTTATTTTTTCCCCATCCCATTATAATAGATTCATACCTGTACTCCCTGGGTTTCCTGCCTACCAGGATGACCCTAAAATCCATGAATACTGGAGTCCAATATAATACTTTTACAGTACATCGATTACAAAATCTTTGAAGATCTGGCATCTTTCACGAATCAAAGACTGCTGCAAACTACAGGAGTGTCACTGAATACTACTGCCCAAGAAATCAAAATTTTCTTTGGCATATCAGTCCACATGGCCTGCCTTGGCTATCCCAGAGTGAAAATGTTTTGGGCTAACAAAACCAAAGTACCAGTCATTAGCAAGAAGATGATAAGAGACAGGTTCTACAAGCTAAGAAGCTCACTTAAGATTGTCAATGTCCTGGATGTAACTGAAGAGACAAAGAAGTCAGACATTCTTTGGGAAGTCAGACCATTGCTTTACCATGTGAAGCAAGGTTGTCTCAGCCTTCCAAGGTGTGACAAAGTGTGCATTGATGAGAAAATAATCCCATTCACAGGCCGTTGCCCATTCAGGTAGTATGTGCCAGGAAAGCCAAATCCTACTGTCCTGAAGGTCTTTGTGCTTGCCAAACCAAACGGTCTCATCCTTGATTTTTGAGGTTTATCAAGGCAAGAACACATTCAGGGGCCAAAGAATGGGAGTTGGAGCTGCAGCAGTCTTGCGAATGGTTGAGCCTTTTCCTTAAAGAACTTATGTGTTCTTTGATCGAATCTTCACAACAATCGATCTCATGGATGCTTTGCTGTCAAAGGGTCTTCCAGCAACTGAGCAGGCACTGATGAAATGGTTCGATAATAAACCCGTTCTGATGGCCTCCACTGTCTATCCAGAGGATATCTGAAGCAGATGGTCCTACAAAGACAAACATCATGTCTAGGTGCCACGTCCAGCATTAATCAGAGAATATAAGGACAACTTACTACACAGGTTCACTCTACACTCTACTGATTTATTTTTAATATAAATTTAGAACACAAATAATAATAGCATACAATACAGCCTTTGAAAAAAATATATTAGACCTGTTTTAAGGTTTACATTGATGACACAATCACTACTCATGCGTTCCATTGGTAAAAATGTCACCCGTCAAATTTCCAGTGGGAGTTCTAGTAGGATCAGAATTCTGGGAGTCCTAGTGTTAAAGAAGGATGGGCCAAATCATTTGCTTTGATTATCAATGTGGAAAGTTTGCCTGCATTTTTGCCTTGGCATGAGAATTTGTCAAATAATAAAAATAGTAATTTGGAAAGGCATATTCAGGGAATGCTAAATATGCAGCCGATGACAAAGTGGTGAGTGAGAGAACGAATCTGCAATTGCAGAACCTCTGGATAAATTATAGGAGATCAAAGATAGATTTTAGAAATGGATTTAATCTCCAAACTCCACTATTGCTGCTAGTTTTCTTTCAAGCATGAAAAAAAAACTTCCACAGATCAAACAGGTAGCTCTCTGATGCAGGTATGTGAATTTTTTTCTCCCAAATCCTCAAAGTATAAATCACACCAAGGAACGCTGGTGACGGAGGATGTGGGATTTCGGGGTTAGAGAGCTCTGCTCTGATGGATGTCAGTTCCTGTTTGGTTCCTCCTGACTCCATCAACTCCTCCCAAAAGAAAAACGTCAGACATAGAGAGATTCCTTTATTGTGTTTTTATATTTTCATCAATGCAACAAAATATAAACCGCGCTGTGAAGGGCGGTGTAGCAACGCGCGATTAATTCAACGTGGTGGGAGCATTCACTGCTTGTCCCTCACCTCATGCTACTATGTGACATTTGCTCCAGGATTAACATTCAATCATGAATGCTTATTATATATTTAAGCACACGTAGTCCTTTTTTTAATAATAGTCTAATACACTTAGAGCACGTGTTGTCATACAAGAATTATATAAGACTTTTACATTTTTGCTGCTCCAGGCAGATTTGTTTTTTGTTGCTTTTTTTTGTCCAATATGGCTCTTTATTTAAAGAGATGGTTCTAGCAGTTGTGTTGGGGTTGACTAGCATAATTGATTTATTTGATCCATAAGTGCTTTTATTTTTCAATGAAATATTGGAAAAAAATTATATTTTAATATAAAAGCTTCCCCTGAGATAAACATCTCTGCTAATGTTAGAAATGAGTAATGCCCTCACAGAGCGAGAAGATGGGAGTAAAAAACTGGCCTCTCCCAGTAACAGCTTCACAAATACCTTGGTGAAAAAATCTACTTGCCGTGTATCTAGGTTCCTGCCATCACAATTAAACCCTCCTGAGTTTGGAAGAGTTATGACAGAATATGAAGCTTTGCTAAACAGTTTTTCAGTATTGAATTTTCCAAAAAAAAAAGAAAAAGAAATTCTTATTCTAATCTATAATTTAAGCAGAGGGAGCAACTATGGTAGCTGAGTTACAGCCAGCAAGGTTCCAGCAGTAATTTTCTACAAAGTGTAGAGACTTGAATGCTTGAATGCATTCAGGATCCAAAAGAACATCACCACCCGGGCCAACCAACGACCCTGGATTAATGGGGAGGTTCGGATATCGCCAAAAGTACAGAACTCAGCTTTCAAGTCTGGTGATAGAGAGGCTCTGAGGACACTACGGGCCAACTTAAACGGTGCCGTAAGATCAGCAAAGTAGAACCACAGCCAGAAGATCCAGGATCTCTTCCACAATGCCAGCAACACCAGGAGGGTGTGGCAAGGCATAGCGCCGATCATAGGCTAAAACACATTTTCCCCCCGGTGGCTGAAGCTGATGCTGACTTCCTAAATGGACTTTTTTCTCCCAGTTTGTTCACTGCTGCACTTTTAGGAATGGAAATGTTCATTCACTGTCTGAAAGATGTACTAAACAAACTTTCATTTTGGATACATTCTGTGTAGACAAAATGACAATAAAAGTTGTCTAAGTTTAAGTCTAAGTACCTTCCTGAAGGGGAATCATGGAGAGCTAAATGATGTTCCAGCTTCCCGACACATTTGTCAAACACACACTGCAGAGTGACACAGCTTCTGGTCTCCACCAACAGGAACACCAACTGTCTGGGATCATCTCATGAGCTCAGGTGTTTCATCAATTATTTAATTACATCTAATCAGAATTCTTTATTTTACACTGTTAACAAAATATCCAATCTAATCAATCTAATCAAGGGAAAACTTAACGTTTGCACTAGTATGGCTAGAATTGGAGGTTGGTGGTAACTTCTTACTTAAATATCAGTTACTTTTGCTTGGGTTGAAATATGATAAAATATCACCTCTATTACTTGAGCAAAATGTCTCCTCCCTACTGAATTTGTGTCATGATCTTGGCCTCGATGACTGGCTTAATTAATCATTAGAATTACCTGTCTAACTCTGCCAGTATCTCAACACTGCTCATCTGATCCATCTGCTCCGGCCTCTATTTAAAGTGGTTGCATCCAGTTTTCAGAGCCAGATTATCTTGTTTTCTCATGCCAGTGGTGAGAGGGCTTTTAGCGTTCCTTAGTTCCCCTCTGATCTCAGTGGTGAGAGGGTTTTTGGTAGTGATGTTATGAGATGAGCCGAGGCTTTGAGGCATGTGTCGAGCAGTTGAGGTGGTGTTTCTGTGAAGCACATATCGAGACTTGCTTCGTTTAGGGGAAGGGCCAAAATCCATGTCGTCCAAAGCCTCACTACCCCACCATACCACGTGACTGCTTCAGGAAGTGCTTCAGCTCACCCAAAACTTCGACAGGCATTTAAAACTCCTCAGTATGTGGTGAAGATGTGGGAGCTTATAGGACAGTTGCGGTCATTTGGATAGATTTTAAGAACAGATTGGCTGTAAAAACAACCAATCTAGTTGGTTAAAACAATTTTGTTTAGATTAAACAATATAATAACCAGAATCTGAACAAGCCATTGGTACAGTTGTATCATTAATATTATTCACTGTTGCTTTCTGAGGACGAGATAGTATTGTAAGTGGTGTCTGCTGCAAGTCATTGCCTTGCAATCCAAAGGTTGAGGGTTTGAGACTTGGTATAAGCTTTTGAAAGTTGTTATACTACTTAACACTGCCAATTAGATGGGATGTTTTAACCAAAAGATTGGTTGCACTATAATGTTTGATACTCATTTTACTAAAATCTTTCATTTTGCTCATCATTAGCCAGAGATGGGGACTCGAGGATTTGTGACTCGTACTTACGAGTAAATTAAGTCGCATATTTAATGACTTCAGACTGGACTTAGACTTGCATTTAAAGGACTTCAGACTCGACTGAGACTCGTGATTTCCAACTTGTGAACAATATTTTATTCCAGTGTAAAAAACACTTATTCAAGTGTTTTTTGTTTTACTTTTTACTTGACTGATACAGCCGCGCTTTACCCACACAGAAAAAACTCAAGACCCAAACCGTGTGAAGCACTCAAGTTCAAGTGTTTTATTTATACAAAAGCCAGCAGCAGCAAGTGACATAATAAAACAGTCCTTTTCTTCTCTCTGATAAAACCTAAAAATCAAGAGTTTTCCTTTAAAATCACAGGCTTGGAAGTTGGGCCCCTCATGCTGCAGGTATGCTGCTTCAGGTGCGAAAGTGATCAACCTGCAGCACCCACTCTGCTGATCCACAGACTCTGCGCGCTCCAGCACTGTTCCACTCCCTGGCGTGCCAAACCCCTTTCCAGACCGATCCAGCTAAAAAGAGAAGCAAGGAGAACGCCAGCATCCACGCGCCAAAACCCGTCGGAAGATATATTCCTGTTTATGCTTTAAGCTTGAGGGGAAGCGCTACTTACAAGCGAGGTTCTCCTCTGCCCTAGATACTGCTTACTTGACCATCAGTCGCGCCTCCTGGCGATGTGATCCCACCTGCCTCTCACCTGGCAGCGTCCCATCTCATCACCTGCAGATTCCGCTCTCCTTTCCTTCAGACTCTTTTATGTCGCTTTTAATCAGCCCTTGCTCACACCTGAGGCGCCAGCACATACGCGCGCAATTAATGCCTCCTCAGTACAAACTACTTCAGTGCAGTGCATGGATTGTCACAAGGGAAAAACAAACCAAAACAAAAGCCAACAACATGCAGGAAAAATTCAAAAGTCTAAAATAAAAAGGAAAACAATCATATAAAAAGAAACATCAAAACATGCAAAAGCTCAAGAAGAAAAATACAAAGAAAAACAAATCATATCTTCCTCCTCCAAACATGCAAAGCATAAAACTAACATTTTTAAATGAAAGAAAACCATAAATCATATTTTTCCCTGTGCAACACACTGAGGTCACTGACGCAACAGTACGTGGACGGCAGGATTGATGTTTTTTTTTTCCACAGTCCTCATTTTTCAATAAAAAGAGCAGACATTTATTGCTAAAACTAGAAAAAGTTGTAACCTCAAATGTCAATGGTAAATACTGTAAGAAAATGCAAAATTTATCTGGAAAAAAATTTTACGTGTGCTGCTTTTTAATTGTATTTTCATTTAGCAGTTCAAGATAATGGTAATTCCATAGATATAATAGCCACCTTTAAGCTATACCGCGTCTCAGTGACGGAGATGAAAACACAAGGAGAAACAAGCAAAGCACCTAAAATTATTGCACTTTTTTTTAAATGAATCAAGTGATTAGAATTTTTGTGCTGATTAATGATTATTGCGACAGGCCTTCTCAAGACTTGAGACTTGACTTGACTTGAGCTCTCAAGACTTGAGACTTGACTTGGACTTGCAAAAAATGACTTGTGAACATGTCTGTCATTAGCTGATTTTGCACAAGCATCTTCACTGTGTGCTTAAGCTTAGTCCTGTAAAATGACAGTGACAGTGTACTTTAAAATATTGTTCTCTTCTAAGACATTTTACACACAAAAAAACCTTACAAAAGATTTTATTATGCACACCAATCATGAACAATTCAAGGGACTTGAATGAAAAATGATAACAAGAAAAAACATTGCCAACTTCGGATGATATTGCTAACTGTGCTGGTGAAGATTCTCAGTCATCCAGGTCATAGTCGTTCTGTGATGGGCCATGCGTCTGTGGAGAGGTTGTTCGGTTTCTCCAATTTAAAGATCAGAGCATTCCTCACTGCATTGAACTGCAGATACCACTCTACTCATATTCGTTCTGGGGGTTTTATCTTTAGGATGCACTAGCCTCTGTTTAAGGGTCTTATTAGGTTTGAAATGTACTGGGATTTTGTGTTAGGAGAAAATCCTCATCAACATATGGGATTGTGATTTTTTGCGTTTAATTTTTTCACTGCTATCTTCTGCTGCGTGTCTTTTGGATTTCCTTGCTGATTTGATAAACGTCCAGTTTGGGTATCCACAGGTTTGGAGAGCATCTTTGATGTGTTGCTGTTCTTTGTGCTTCCCTTCTGTTTTAGTAGGGACATGTTCTGCCCGGTGTTGTAAGGTTCTGATGACTGAGAGTTTGAGTTCCAGTGGGTGGTGTGAGTCAAAAAGAAGATACTGGTCTGTGTGAGTAGGTTTCCTATACACTTCAATGTTTAGGCTTCCATCTCCTTCCATGCTCACCAGGCAGTCCAGAAAAGGTAGTTTGTTGTCCTTGGCATCCTCTCTGTTGAATTTGATATTGTTGTCAACCGAGCTGATGTGTCTTGTGGCAGCTTTCACTTCTTTTTGCTGGATTTTGACGAATGTGTCATCCACATATCTAAACCAGTGGCTTGGTGGTGTTCCTTTGAAAGTGTACCTGAAGCTCTTTTTTCCATTTCTTCTATGTAAAGATTGGCCACAATTGGTGGCGCTGGAGATCCCATTGCACAACCATGCTTCTGTCTGTAAAAATTATCTCTGAATTTGAAATAGGTTGTGGAAAGACAAAGGCCCAGTAGGGTGCAGATTTGGAAATTAGTCCTATTGTTTATGCCACTATCTTGTTAAAGACGTGTCCTGACCGCTTCCTCTGCCTCTTATATAGGTATGCATGTGAAATGGAAGTAACATCAAACGATACCAGGGTTTCTCCTGGCGCCATCCTTAAATGTTTGACTTTGTTGGCAAAGTCTTTGGAGTTTTCTTTGTGATGTGGTTTATTTCCCACCACTATATTAGTAAGCTATTTCACGATGTTGTATGTTACTGATTTAACACTAGAAATCCCACAGATACGAGAATTTTCATCAGCCTCCAATCCCCCCGCAGTACTTATCAACTCATGAATACCTTTTCGGATGCAAATGCCCCATTAGCGCTGTGGTTGGAGAAACATTCCACCCCCTTCAGTTTCGGTTTAAGCTCAAGTCTCTCTCTTTGAGAAAGTTTTACCTGTGAGCAGGGGGAAGAAAAATCATATTTGTAATTAAATATAACTAGGTCTATGTCATCGGTGTCACCAACATCGCAATGATTTCAGCGCTGCCACCAGCGCAGCGATCAGATGATAACTGATCTGAGCTGGAACGCTGTAGGAAGCAACATTATTTATACAATAATGAGCATTATTTATTTGGGGGAAAATATACCTCAAGCGATCTCTCCCTCTCCTCTCTCCTCCGCTGCAGCCGTGCAGACAGCATCGTGAAACTGCAGTAAAGTTGGCAATATATGCACAGATTCGGCTTCTCTGGAATAATAACTCGTCTGCTGATTATTTATTCTACAAAACAGACACTAGAGCAAGGCAGACAGTGCGCTACAACTATAGTTTCCTAAAAACGAGTTTCCTACCGTGCTGGGAGATTTACATTGTACCTATGGGGAACTCGCTTCTCCAAAAATGCACAGGAGGAGCGAGCTCTGCAAATTGTAAAATAATCAGAGAGAAATATTCAAAAGCGTCACCAAGGAGAGGTGGATTATTATCACATTTATTGGATTCAAAAATAATACTTTTCTGAGGAATTTCCAAAAGCCTAAATGACAAATGGCACCTCTATTCTATTATTAGAATAATTATAAAATAAGCAATGACTTCACTATAGATCACTGTAGTGCCTTCAAAGTTGTAGGATACACAGATAATCTCATCTGGATCAGAATACAACTCCTACATTGGGAAGATTCGGCCAAACTGTATTTTTGGAGATTTTGTCTTTGTCATTATAAGCCCATAATGGCCAATAATTACACTATAGATCATTGTAGTGCCTCCAAACATAGATAACCTCACCTAGTTCACACTACAACTCTTACTTTGGGAAAATGTGCTAAACTCTATTTTTTAGATTTTTCATTGTTATTATAAGAATATAAAAGCCAATAATTACTTAAGATTTAGACAGACTTATTTTGTCATTTTGTATACACAATTGTAAACAAAAGGAAATTTCATTTAGAACAGCTCTAGTAAATTTCATATTTTAAAGTGCAGCTTTGAAAACAGTAATAAATACATTAGAAAATAGTTATATAAACATATGACTGTATATTTAAAGTTCCAACATTCTTTTTTTTCTTACTTTGGGAAGATAGGCCAAACTGTATTTTTGGAGATTTATTCATTGTTATTATAAGCATATAATAGCCAATAATTACACTATAGATCATTGTAGTGCCTCCAAACATAGATAACCTAATCTAGTTCAAACTACAACTCTTACTTTGGGAAAATGTGCTAAACTCTATTTTTTGAGATTTTTTTCATTGTTATTATAAGCAGGCCAGGTGTACAATCTCTGCAACAGGAACCACAGCACTGAGCGTTGTGTGCACTGCACAAAGTATAGCTGTCACAATTGTAGCTTCATATGTAGAGCTTTTGCTTGGGTGAAGTAAATGTTACTCCAATACTGAAATCATACTGTTTGTCATTCTCTAAGCTGAAATGTTGAATGACGTGAAAAGGCGAGACAAGACAAAATACAATTATTCTCTAAGTTGTTCTTTCTTTCACATATTGAGCTTTGCAATATAAATCAGTCTGTTGGTGAATGGACAATATAAATAGGCTCTGCCTTGCCTTGTTGGAAAAGCATGGCTATGACCTGTTCTCAGCTCAGGAACTAGGACCACGTATGATATCTGGTTATTCAATTAGGTTTGCCTAAATAAAAAGATTTAGACTATGACTTTTTACCAAGATATTCCTGCAAAAAGGTCTGATGTTGCAGGGGCAGGTAATGAAAAGTGTTTGGAACATGCTCTTGTTGTGATGCCAGTTTGTTTCAGCCTTATCCAGTCTCATGTAGACCTGTTCTGCCTCTCAACCACTTAGCCTTCCTGTTCCCTGTTTGCTTGGACTGTCCTGGACTTCAGAGCCTGTTCTGATCTGTTTTCCCGACCTGGCTCTAGATTTCTGGACCTCAGAACCAGTCTGTTCATGTTCTGATCTGTTTGCCTGACCTGGCTTTAGACTTCTGGACCTCTGAACCTACCTGTTTCTTTTCTGATCTGTTTGCCTGACCTGGCTTTGGACTCCTGCTGGTTCTCTGTTCTCTAGAGCTGCAACATCTGGGACACTCTGGGCAGCACCCGCCGCATCTTATTGGCAGCCCACTGGCTGGATCCTACCTCCCTCTCAGCACACAGGCGTAACTGTTATACCAGGTTAGTGACTCACATATTCATGTCATCCTCCATTGGATATATGTAATCACTAACTAGTGTTTCCTTTTACAGATAGACTCCATAGCAGCTGCTGAAGTCCAGACCATTAAATAAATGCATTTTAATTATCTTAGTCATGTCATTGGAAGGAACTTCACTTCATGACATCAAGCTTGTTTTAAATACATTTCCACCACAGAGAACCTTTCTTCTTTGAACCTTGAGCTTCTAACAGCAATACTGTTATTATTGACTTTTTAAATTTCATTATAACACGTATTCTTTAGAGTGTTAAAACCACCTGAAATTGTTATTGTGTGGGTTTTATTTTTTATTCTTTGAAGCATCAGATTGTACTTTATATTTACATTTACATTGTTTTATGTCAAATCAGAATTTGTAACAATAATTAGTTGGTAGACCAGTTATTCAGTACTTCAGAAGCCTTTTTATCAAATACTTTTCACTTTTACTGGAATACAAATTGAGTAATGCTACTCTTTTTTTTAGGTACAATTTATAGGTACTTTATCACCCTCTGTCCAGATGATCAAAAACAACACTGTGTCCCACCTTGGAGCTGTTTTCCTCAATGATGCACGAGGACTAAACTTCCAACACGTTTAAGAAAAATACAGCTAATGTGGGCTGACAGTGACTCAGCTAAAACGGAGCCTCAGGCTTAGGAAATAGGAGAAACACGTTCTGACCAAACCCTGTCACCAAACGGCCTTCCAGTGAGCATGCACACACAAACAGACTCACCAAACTGATTCTACATCTAGCCCGCAGGCTTTATCCCATTTTTAATACGCTGCAAAGGTCAGACTTTCAAAAAGTCACTTGATAGAAAATTGGGACAATGTCTGAAAATGTGAAACACCCGCTGTCCAACCTGCTCGCTGACGACTCCCATTATCTTGCTCGGTTAGCTGGCTGCAGTGAGGCAAAGTAACAGCTGACATTTAGTGGGATTACATATTCTGATTACATGGGCAACTATGAATAATAATAGAGGAAACTGAACTCATTTGAGAAAACTATTTAAGAGGGAAAGCATTTTGCTGGAGGAAAACAAAACACTGATTGGAATCAAAGCCAATCATGTATTTCAACAATTTTACAAATTTTATATCCTTGCAAGTAATTCTTTATTCTCTGAATGTAACATTTTGGGGCTTTAATGGGAAATTATCATCATTTAGTGTGATAGCAGGAACCAGCAGGAACCACATTTTCCCAGTGGCTCCATCTCCAACTAAAACAAAAGATCCTTAAACATTTTCTGAATGGATGCCGGACAGACTGGGAGCTGCGGGGGACTAA
This sequence comes from Cyprinodon brontotheroides, assembly GCA_018398635.1. NCBI lineage: Eukaryota > Metazoa > Chordata > Actinopteri > Cyprinodontiformes > Cyprinodontidae > Cyprinodon > Cyprinodon brontotheroides. The sequence continues at coordinate 36,494,919 of JAGKQL010000054.1, read as the reverse complement.
GCTGGTCCAGATTTGACTTTATAGACTTAGACCAGCTTGACCAGCACTCTGAGGGAATGAAGACCTGTATTGGGACCTTTAAGGCTATGCTGGCGCACTTTACTTTAATCAAGCCTACCAGAAGACATTGCAGATATGGTTATTATGAGATTTAGTTAAAATCCTTTTTCTTTTTAACTGTTTGCATCAAGTCATTGATTTTGCATCGGTTCCTCTTCTAGCTGAGCATGAAGTAACGCTATATGGTTAATTACACTGAGTCTTTCATTTCAGCGCTTTCTCCCAGCAAGAAACTTCACTTTACCTGCTGATGCTAATGAGGGTGAGCGACAGGGGAACCCACACATCTAATGAGCACAGCCGCCTGGTTCTGAGCAGCATAAAGTACAGCCTCGGCTTTCCGTCTCATCATCCTGTTCTCCTGTAATCAGTCCTCTGCTCCTGCACCTGCACTCATTGTTTTTTTCCAGAATTGGGTCATTTGCTGTTGTTTTCTCCATGCTCGTTTATTTTTTGATGAGCTGTTTGGTTGAATTAGTAACATTACAGGCCAAGCAACTGACCCAGATCCACAGCCTATAGTCATGATGATTTCCCCTCCTTATTCTACTATAATTTATTTAATCTGTAGACATGGGAAGTTCTTTTTTTGAGCTATGAACGCCTGAATTCTCAAAGGGTCATAGAGAGGCTGCTGCCACATCCAGCACCCATCAGGTGTGTATCTCAGCAGTTAAATATATTTAACATATTATCATTTTAATACTCTCTTTGTTAATGTGATGTTTTAGCTTCTTAAAAATTATAAGAAAAAGCTGTGTAGAATTGTGTAACTCCAATTTATGTCCTAGAATGACCTTGAATACTGTGAAGTAATAGCTTTTATTTCCCTGTGGTAGGTATTAAAAACATATCAACGTTTTATTTTATTTGGAAGATTGTGGTGTTTTTGTTCTAGAAATGTTGTAGACCTGTATTGTCTAACCTTCTAGCTGAAAAAAAAACATCTCTTTCCTATAAAATCAATCAACCGCAGAGGGTTTCATGCAATAGAGCAGATGTTTACTTGTCCAAACCTGTGAAAAGAAGCATAACGCAAGACGTCGAACAAAAAATTACTGCAGAATGCGAGAACAGAGACAGAATGAAGCAGAATGTTGAAAAGGGGTCCCTTTGTCCTCCAGCAGTCTAAGCTTGTAGCAGCATAACTATAGAGATAGCTCAGGATAACCTGAATCACTCTAACTATAAGCTTTTTAACAAAAAGGAAGGTTTTAAAAGTAGACAGCATGTGTCTGCGTCAGACTAATACTGGTAGTTGGTTCCACAAAGCTGCAGTGCCTCCCATTCTACTTTTAGAAATTCCAAGAACCACTAGTAAACGACTTGAGGATTGAGAGCCAAGTGCTCTGTTAGGAACATAAGGCGAACGTAAATCAGATCTCTGATACACAGATGGAGCTTGGCCATTTAAAGTGCAGTAGGTAGATTTTATGTGATGCGTTTTTTACCATTTCCAGTTTAGCGGGGAACGCCATTTTTTTTACATTTGGCCCCTGATTTTATTACATGATGTCAGTTGGAGCTAAATTCTGAAGATATTCCGTTAGATTATAGTGACCTCTTCCTATGGGCATGAATTATTGGAAGGCACAAACTGAACTGGGCATAATTTATTCTTTTATGGGAATGCCAGCAGGCCTTCAGAACATGTAGGCCGGGTCACTGACCCCCTGACATCCTACTAATATATTTTTATATATTTATCTTTTTAAAAACAAAAGCGTGAGTGTGTATGACATCATCGGTGCGCGCCAGAACACCGTTCATTCATCCTGCACCACTGAACTGCTGCTAGTTTTACTCACATGCCTGGAATATGCCTGCTTGTCACAACTTAAGTCCGGCGCGTGGATGACGTCATACACGCTTTGTTCTAAAAAAAATGTAAATTTAAAAAAATACAGCTGCGGATGTCTGGGGGACAGTGATTGGCCTACATGTTATGAATGCTGGCGTACCATAAAGAATAAATTATGAACAGTTCGGTTTGTGCTTTCAAGTTGTTCGCCCATAGGAGACTAGAAAGAAGTTACTTGGATATAACCTAACCGAATATCTTCAGAACAGCTCCAAATGATACAAAACTCACATGGGAGAGTAGAACATGATGTAATAACGTAAAATCAAGGGGCCAATGTAGAAAAACGGCGTTCCCCTTTAAAGATCTCCCCACAGCCGCTTAGCAAGCAGTGAAATAGAAGGTTTGGAAGTGAAACTGCAATAAATGTTCCGCGCTACAGTGAGAAATCAATGAATAAATCCAACCAATCACAAAAGACGATCCCTACACGATTGTACATGATTGGTTCCTGACACGTCAATCATGGCCGCCTGCTTGTCCCTCCCCCGTGTGCGTGTACCTTCACACAAAAATGAATTGACCCCCCAATGCAGGACGCCATGGCTGGAAGCTAGCCACTAATATGCTACGTTCACACCTAAAGCAGCAAGAACAGCAAGAAGCAGCAAAAACGTGCATGCTGCTTCATTTTTGATGCTTGTACAAGTTTAGTTCTGATGAGCGGCTAAAGCATCTTTACTGCTGTGGCTGCACGGTGAAAGAAGTGTGTCTGATGCGCGTTGAGCAGAGCTACCCTATCCTGTCTTTGCTGCTCCTGCTGCTTCAGATGCGCTGCAGACAGCGTGCGCATTCATGTGTATTGAAGGCGTGGTTTCGAGGAGTGATCTGAAGGGAGAGGCATGGTTTTTTCCATGAACTCCTACAGCACCTTTAAGGCTTTATATGTGAGAGGGATGTGGATTTAACAGGAAGCCAATGGAGAGAAGCCAGGATAGAGAGATATCTCTGCTTTTAATTTTCATCAAAGTATATATAGTAAAGAGAATTGGTTCTTAGCACTGATCCCCTGTGGTACCCACAGGTAAACCTGGAGCACCTAACAATATTTATCATTCAATGAACAAACTGAAATCTGTCAGATAAATAAGGTTTAAACAAGTCTAGTGCTGTTTATTCCTACAAAATATTCAAGTCCTTCTAAAAGAATATTATGATCAACTGAATCAGATGCTACGGAAGCCCCTCTGATGACATGGTTAAAAAAATTTTTTTAATTGTGGCCACGAAATAATATTTCGTGCACACGAAATACTACTTCGTGGCCACGCAATAAGTTTAACATGCACACGAAATACTACTTCGTGGCCACGCAATAAGTATAAAGTGCA
>JAGKQL010000054.1:36408393-36471667 GCA_018398635.1 Cyprinodon brontotheroides | reverse complement strand
CCATAGACCTCCATTATTTGAATGTCAGCAGACAGCAAGAAGCCTCCCAGATCTCCAGATGCATTTGAGATATCAAAAAAGTACTCCAGAGTGTTGTTCAGCATGGGGGTGAGTAGAAAATGAAGGCTAATCATGTTTTGGGTGTACTATTCCTTTAAAAAACAATCAATGGACTTTGTTTCCAAGTTTCAAGACACTTCGCTTCCCATCCAGGAAGCTTTTTCAATTCAAAATGTCAGGAATAGCGTTGAGTTCAGGATTTTATACAGTAGCCCAACAAAGCCTTGTTTTTCGTTTAGAAAACATGCAAATTGAAACAAATGAACGGGTCCAGCCCGTTTGGAATGATGGTCGCTTCTGGCTTCTTTGTTAGCTCTGCTGCATGCCCCATACCTGTCTATGCTCTCTGAAAGAGGCAGTGATTTCAGGGAATAGTCGTTGGCCTGGCTGATGAGGCGAGGTTTTCTGTTCCTCTGTAAGGGGATTGTGGTTCGCGATGAAAGCGGGGAAGGAATCAACTGTTCTTCTGTAGGTAAGCATGAAATCTCTCTATTCTGTTAGAACAGATTTAAATCACACCACAGTTACACCTCCCCTCTTCTTCTTTAAAAAGAAGTTCTCATGGAAAGCATGATTAAAAACAGGCCCACACTTCTGCTTCCATCTCACCCCATAACTCCGTAGATGAGCTTGTAGAGATTATTTCCATTCAATTCAATTAAGTTTATTTATATCGCGCAAATTCGCAAAACATTTCATCTCAAGGCACTTTACAAATTCAACCAGATTCTCCAGTCAATTTGATTCAAAGTTTTTATGGGAAGGAAAACCAGTTGATTGCATCGACTCATTTGACTCAAAGGCAATCCCTCACACTAAGCATGCTTGTAGCGACAGTAGAGAGGAAAAACTCCCCGCGCTTTTAAAAGGAGGAAAGTTGCAGAGATCATTGATTCCATTGCTCCGGTTAAAGTGAAAATTGTCTCTCAGATGATAAAATATCAGTGAGAAAGAAAAGGGAGAGAGCAAAAATATGAACATCATGTTAACTATGAAATGTATAAAGAGAAACTTCACAGAAATAATTTACAACTATAATTTTCAACTAAAACATTGACAATATTGAGGTATCATTAGTTGTATTTCTTTACTATATGCTTTTATCATCTTTTTTTTTCTTTTTATTTCTTTGATGTTTCCTTTATTTTATTGATTAATGGGCTCAGCGTTGCCCCCTGTCAGTAGGATGATGTATTTTAGCCCCAGCTTACGCATTTTAACTGCTATACTACAGTATTAGCCATTAAAAAGTTCCACACTTTCTTTGATGGACGCTTGGCTGGTCCCCTACAATTGCTTTTTAAACATCTAAAATAATCTTTCTGTCATGATTTGTGGACATTATGATCTAAAGAAAAGCGTCGTATCCTGGTCAGTCGCTGTAATTCAATGAAAGGGTGGAGTCAGGCCCATGAGAAGACCAGTAGTTGGAATTCGGAGGGGATTTTGCTGACATTTGGCTGGCTTTTGACTGGGAAGAGCCATTTTGAATGGCTGCTACTGTCCAGTGAGACAAGTTCAATCATCTACACATGAGTGTTTGGGATGATGTCCTGACAGGCGATCCAGCTGCTTATCATGGATAAGGTTAGTTATCCCTATTTATACCTTATTATCCCGTTTGCTCTGTGATGTGACAACAGGCAGCAAAATGTCCACATAGCAAAATGCCACTAACCATTTATCATCCTGGTCATCAGTCAGAAGAAATTATTCCCTCAACCTGGTTACTGCTTGGTCAGCCTCAAATATCTTTTGAAAATGTTTGCTATGTTCTTGTCACTTCACAGAGTAAATCCCTAAAACCCTGATTTTTAGGGACCATTTGATTTGCAAATGTGAGATTGACTTTTGTGTTTGTTTGATCAGCAGTATTTTAGTCTCCAAACTCTCCCATAGACACTATATTTACTAATTCATGAACATTGAGGCAGTGGTCATGGTCCATGGTGCTTTCAATGTGCTGGGTAGTTTGGTGACCTCATGGATGAGTCTTTGATCTGCCAATCCTTCGATGGTCCAGTGTTGCATTAGTTTGCATTGATCATGAAAAACATTTAACTCTGACAAACAAATACAGAATAAACTGTCAGAGGGAATATGTATTTGTTCACTATACTGCTATGTTTGTAAGGGGAACCTTTTGCCTCTGTATGTTAATGATAATATGAATCCTACTGAAGCAGATACCCATGAAGTAGGCTCAGTACAGTAAGCGAGTGAATGAAAACTCCTTCCACTAAGTTCCTCCTCTTTGAATGATCTGTGATGCTTTTAAGCTCAGATCAGCCTTTTCAGCACAAGTCAGGGATTTCCGTATTTATCTTTTAAATTACTCGTTTGAAAATTGAAAACACTAATTAAGCGTCATCTCCTGGTAAGAGCCTGTAATTCAGTGGAAAGGTGGAGTCAGAATAATAAAAAAAGAATGCACGCCCAGGAGAAGGCCAGCGGCTGGAAGTTGGATTGGATTTTGGTGGGAGTCGCAGAGGAGGTAGGCTGCCATTAGGCTGGGGTGTGATTTCGAATGGGTGCTACCGTATCTGCATCTGCCCTGACTAGCATCAGAGTTGCTAGTCAAGGCAGATGCTAATTCTGCCTCCAGCAGAAATTAAGTGACTTTTCATTGGTGATTCTTGAATCGCCCTTTATTATTTCCTTTTTTTATTTTCCGTATTGTTGTTGTTTTTCAGCTTTTCTAATTTTAATAGCTTTTAAATTAAAAAGCCATTTTATTGTGGGTAAGGTTTATCACAGGCACACTCAGTAGAGTTAGACAAGTGCACCCTTTCCGAGGCTGTCGTTCTATTGGCTGGAAATGTTGCTAGGCGACGATCCGACTGCAATCTGAGAGAGAGAAAAAACAATCATGAGCAGCTGTTGATTTATGGGGGGGATGTGGTAATGTGGCCCTTTTGTTAAGTTTATTGCATGTTTCTAATTTTGGATTTTCTTTATTTTGAACTTGTCTGCTTGTTTTCAATTTTGTGATGTGTGTTGCATGTTTTTTCGGATTTTGTTTTGGAGGCCACATTGCCACTCTGGACACGGACACGCTCCCTGGCTTGGCACAGGTGTTCCCCATCAGCCAAGCAGCGTGCGACGCATCGGGCGCTGGATTTAAAAAAGGCAGCTGTTTGGTTAGGGAGCAGACAATCGAATATGGGAAGAGTTTGGTTGGGGAAGGCCGCATCTTGGAGGAGCGATCCGAGGAGGCAGTGAGAGGAGATCAGCGGGGAGGGCCTTGAGGACTGGATCTGGCCGAGAGCCGCTGGAGCCCGGTAGGTGCAGTGGCAGAATTTTACACCGAGAGGCAGCGCGACCTTAGAGGGCGCACCAGAGAGAAGCGACCGAGCGAGGTGCAGAAATGGCAGTGACGGAAGAGAAGCTGCTACCGAGAAAAGCGCTGGCGACAGGAGCAGACGGCACCGAGCGGTGCGGTGAGACGCCGCGCATCGAGAGGAAGCGCTTACGGAGAAGGCAGCCTTACGGAGCGGAGTGCAAGGGCGCCTGGGCGAGAACAGAAACTGGCGCACGGGCGGGGAGCAGAAGGCCCGTCATGTAGATGAGAAGCGCAGAGAGCCGCCCGGGAAGCGTGTTGGAGTGACCTGCGCCAGGCCAGCTTCGCTGGAAGAGCCCTACAGCGCAGCGTGCCGCCGGCACGAGATCAGCGCTGGGGTGTTGATCGCGTGTTGGAAGTGACCTACGCTAAGGCCAGCTTCGCTGGAGAGAGGCCCTGCAGCGCTTGGCGATACGGAGGATCCAGCTGGGGTGGGCCGGTGCCCTCCATTATACCACGCCCAGTCGCGGCGTCTTTAACAGACTTGCCCGTGGCTCTGCTGCTCTTCACCATCCGTATTTTTATCTTTCTTTTTAACCCTTTTCCTTTTAACTTATCTTTTTATCTCTTTTTTATTGGATTTTAATCCATTAAACTTTTTGGAGCCCTGCTCACAATCGCCGCAGTCTGTTTGGTTTTATGTTTTTTTTAAGATGATCGCACCTCTCGGGTGCCACAGTGGCGATATCACAGAGACTTTCGAGCAGGCCGGCGGAGAAAGGAATCAAAGCGAGAGGAAAATATCTGTGCAAGAAGCATTAAATCTGAGAAGAAACAAAAATTTGAGAGAGAAAAGAAAATATTTGAGAGAGAGTGTGAGCATCACAAGTTTTGAGTGCAAGAAGATGAAATTATTTTCTTCAATTCAAATTATGTGCTCTTGCATTATGGCAGGATAATTCTCCCATAGGGGACAAAATACACATCATGGCTGTTCCAGTCAATGTGACTCATCACTGCCTCACCCTGACATATAAATATTTAAAACCAGACAGGAACAAAAATTGATAGAACAGTGAAGAGAACCAATTGATTTAGCCACGTCACTGTTGGTGGTTTACATGCCATGATGACTGTGCCAACCACACATAATCATAGTGAGACTGATTAAACTGTTCTGACTAATTCTCAATGTTTGAAAACAAGGACAAAAAAAGTCACAGCCAAATGCAGGCTAAAAAACTGCATTTCTTGTTTTCTTGATTTAACAAGAAAACAAAGAAGCATTTAAAGAAATGAACTGTTGAACAGCCTGTTTCATTTATTCTTACTGCTACACACTTGTGACAAAATGCATTCATGGATGAACCAGCGGTATGTTGGCTGCACCCTGAAGAAACCTGGCCAAACCCTGTGGTTGCCACCCACCGACTTGGATGTGCATGGGTTGGCAATTAGTGTTTTTTTTTTGTATCTTGGGGCATAAATTCCTATTTTCTCCCATCAAAACAGAAAATTAAACTTGCTTAGGAAAAGTCACTGATTCGCTGAATCCACCTGCTTCATAATGAAAAGTCACATTTCACTGCAGTTTTCTACTATTTTCATTTGTGTTTACCATCAGAATTCCTTTATTGTGTCTTTATTTGAATCACGGTTTTAGTAGATGTGTTGATAAAATAGAGAAACACTTGTGCTATTGTCATAAATATGAACAGAAACATGAAAGTGTGAAAAGACCAAGAATGAGTCCCCTCTGAGGAAATCACTCCCCTTTACTCGTTAATTGAAAATACATATAAAACTATAATTAAATGATTCCTTCAAGGATAAAGACATGAAACAGCCAAGCTGTAATTTCTCCACATGTATAAAAAACAGCTTTCAGGTGACTAGAAGTTGACTGATCCTTCTCTTTATTCTTTAAACAGCACCTGCTAGACGAAGGCTTTGTCATGTTGTCTAACTATGTGACAAAAATGGGCTCATAAAATATTTTCTTTGAAGAATATGGCCTGGACTGCAAGATCATAATTTTTGAAAGTAGCCTTGTAGCACTGAGCCATGCTTTTAGCTTTTCTGGCCTCACATTAGGGAAGCTAAGATTGATTTTATTAAAAATAAGAGTATTAGCACCCCACTAACTATAGCCGTTTCTCAATTCAAGAACAAAGGTAAGAACCTATGTTCTCGCCAAGTATGTTCTTGAGAAGAACACAGGAAAGTCTGGACTTGGGGAGAACTGGAGCACGCAGCTGACATGATTCTAGAGTAGACTGGTGCAGACACAATACGAGTGAGGAAGCCGTTTAGAATGTTTATTCAGAAGTTTTTACAGAAAGATATTTTGGTCCGGCATTGTGGAAGACTGGAACTGCATGGGAACAGAGATCAGTTAGAGCGCTGGCAGGAGGAACTGAGTTATAAAGAGAAGATGCTGATTTCCTACAGGTCCTTGGAGAGAAGAGCGGATGGGGAGGAGGTTGGATGAGCCCACAGAGATTGAGATTGGCTGAGATGGGGGGTTTTGGCTTGAGAGCTCCAAAGGGTGGACAGGCAGTTGAGCATTCGAGGATGGATCCAGGAGGATTGAGTGAAGAACCGGCTTGGAGGTTGCAAAGCTTCAATTTGTGGAATTTTAACCGACTAGCATCCGTCCCAGAGAATCCACTCCTCTAAATACTGCTCCCTGATTGGTTTGTCTGGGCTGGAGTCTCTGAGGAGGAAAAGATAAGGAAAAACCCTAACACAGGTCAGCACACAATCCTGTGGACCCAACAGCAGCATAAATATGAGTCAATTTGAACAGAAGCATACTTGTGACGTCACCACCTGCTCTGCTAATCTGGAGCTAAATTTCACCTCCTGTTATTAATAGCCTCTAGATAATAATATATTCTTTTTTTTATTGGGGGAATAATAATTAGCAAAGTCAGAAAACACAAATAAAATGAACATTTTTCCAAATAAGAGATATAAATCACCATCAGAGCGAGCCATACTTCATAAATAGCAATGCAGAGAGATGGCTGCTGCAGGTGGGCTAATGTTAGACCCTATCTCTGGAAGGTGAGGAAGCATCTCCTGTAACCATAGAATCTGAACAGTGTTCTGTGGTGGATACTGATGGGGGCACAGGGGGCGCAGGGGATGCAGCACTCCCCTTTTGGAGACCGTACTAAATGTTCGCTACATACTTTGTTATATTAAGATTAACAGCCAGTAGCTGTCACCTACAATGCTGTGATAACGGGGCAGCGGTCGAGACTCATCCCACATCCTCTTTAACCACCCGCTCCATTCCAGACCGCCTGTGCAGAGCAAAAGCAGACTAGGCTTAACTTTCCTTTTTGATAAATCTTATAGTTAGAGTGGCTCCAGGTTATCCTGAGCTATCTCTATAGTTATGCTGCTATAGGCTTGAACTGCTGGAGGGACATAGGGACCCCATTTTCATCATTCTGCTTCATTCTATCTCTACTCTCCCCAATCTGCAGAATCTGTTAGTTCAATCTCTAGCGTTCTGCTCTCTCTGCTTTTCTCATAGTAGCTTCATCTGGTCTGTTTCCTGTTTGGCTGTGACTCCATCCTGGGAGAGAAACATCAGCTGTGCTGCTGCCATCAACACCTTTGTTTCTAGATGTTGGTGATCGGCCTGTTTTCAGTGTAGTCCTGTTTCTCTGACTGTGACTAACTGGATGTGTTCTCTTCTATCCTCTGACATGGGAGCTGGCTCAGGGAATGACTGGCTGTGTTTTCCTGGATGGGGCTGCCTTTTAGCTGCTTTTTGTATCTCTGCTTGTGTCTCCTTGAACCCCAGTAGGCTCAGCAGATGGCGCTCACACTGATCCTGGTTCTGCTGGAGTTTTCCTCTCCACTGCAAGCATGCTTAGTGTTAGGAGAGGTTGTTCAAGTCAATGAGTCGATGCAATCAACTGGTTTTCATTAGATAGAAAACTTTTGAATCAATTTGACTGGATGATCAGTGAACTGTAAGTGCCTTGAGATGACTTATGAATTGAAGCTATAGAAATAGAAAACTGAATTGAATTGCTACCGTCAGTGTCTCATTTTGTAGTTTTCCAATTGTTGGTAAATCTAATGCATTTAAGAAGGTTCTCATTTCCTCTTTATGTGTTGTGTAAACAGTTTCTCATAATATTCTCGAGAAATGTCTTCTGTTTCCTCTGGATTATCTGACACTTCCATGTTTCTTATTTGCACATACGTTTCACTAACAGTCTAGTTGCCCTTGAACCTGTTTTGTAGTAATTCTGTTTTAGAAATGTGTTCCTCTTTTCAGTCTCTCCTAGTAATATGTCTTATTTTTTTTTTTTTAACGACCCTGATTTCATGGTAAACCTTTCAGTCTTTTGTTTTCTGATATTCTTGTTCTAATTCCCTAAGTCTCTCCGTATTTGCCCTGTAGGTCTGCAGTTTAATTCTTTTATCCGGCGCAGTTTTAGCTATTAACTTTACTGATGACTGAATTCATTGCATCCCATAATAATTGTTGGGTCTACAATTCCGTTATTATTTTCTTTAGTATATTGTTCAATTTCTGCTTTTATTTTTTCTCTCCCTTGTTCATTATTCAATATTCCCACATTCAGTCTCCACACTGAATTTCTTTTCCTGTGGTTTAGACGTATCTTTAAATAAATTGGGTTATGGTCAGAAACATCTGCAGCCCCTATCCTCCTTTCCTTCACTCTGTGTTTGTCTTCTACCTTGGTTAAAGAATAATCTATTCTTGAATGTACTCCATGAATAGCTGAGTAATGTGTAAAATCTTTTTCTAATGTTTGTAGTTTTCTCCATACATGTCTTATTCCCATCTCTCCTATTGAGATATTTATACGTTTTCCTAAATGCATTCTATTTTTGTGTGACTTGTTGTATCCATATTATGATTCAGAACCACATTTAAATCACCTCCACAAATTAGAATTCCTTCTACTTCCATCGCGATTAGTGTTTGTTGCTCTCTGGGGGTGCGTATACATTTACCAAGGTTATTAATTAATTTTCTATTCTTCCTGTTAATATTTTGTATCTTCCTTCTTTATCTTTTAATTCATTTTTGTAATCAAATTGTATTGTGTTTGAAATTAATATTGCAACACCTCTTCTACGCCCCTCTTTATATGAACCATGGTATAAGTTCCTCTAAACGTTTCCTTTTTGATAAAGCTTATAGTTAGAGTGGCTCAAGTTATGCTCAGCTATCTCTATTGTTATGCTGCTATAGGCTCAGACTGCTGAAAGACAAAATGACCCCTTTTCATCATTCTGCTTATTTTATCTCTATTATCCTTTTATGCAGAATCTATTAGTTCAATCTCTAACGTTCTGCTCTCTCTGCTTTTTCTCATAGTAGCTTCATCAGGTCTGTTCCTGTTTGGCTGTGACTCCATCCTGGAGAGAAATATCAGCCTGTGCTGCTGCCATCAACACCTTTCCTTATATGTTGGAGCTCGGCTTGTTGTTCAGTGTAGTCCTTTTTCTCTGACTAACTCTATGTGCTCCCTTTTATCCTCTGACATGGGAGCTGGCTTGGAGCTCTTCTGCCTGGCTGTGTGTTTCCTTGACGGAGCTGCCTACGGAGCTGATTGACAGTCTTTTTCTATGTCTGCTTCTGTCTCGTTAAACGCCAGTCGTTCTCGCCAGATGGCACCCTGAGCACGGCTCCGGCTCTGCTGGAGGTTTCTTCCTGTTCAAAGGAATTTTCCTCTCCACTGTCACTACAAGCATGCTTGGTGTTAGGGATTGCTGAAGAGTCATGAGTCGATGCAGTCATCTGGATTTCTTTAGATAGAAAACCCTGAACAAATTTGACTGTATGATGTGTTTGAATTACCTCTGTAAAGTTACCTGAGATGTGTTTTGAATTGGTGCTATACAAATAAATAGAATTGTGTTAAATTTCTTCACCCGTTGGGTTACTGTAATTCACTTTCTCTAGAAGTTAGCCATTCTATATTAGCACGTCTGCTGCTAGAGAAACATGCTGCACTCTTTCACTACTCCAGTTTCACATGTGAAACAGACAGTGGTGTCAAAAGTTCACACATTTGTTACTTAAGTAGAAGTATAGATACTGCAGTTTAAAAACACTCTGGTAAAAGTTGAAGTATCAACTTGACCTCTTTACTCAAGTAAAAGTGAAAAAGTATGTGCTCCAGAAACTACTTAAAGGTATAAAAGTATAAAAGTAACCTTTAAGAAAAAGGCCAGATGCCACTATATGAATTGAAAGCAAAATTTTTCCACTATTTCAAAAAAATTCTTTGAGAGATAGGGCCACTTGCCAAAGGATGAGGAGGTCTTGTTGGTCTCCATCTCCCGATACGCTCTCGCCTGTGTCCGACCTTTCAGACATTTAGACATGTTTTTCTGAATCAACATTGTAGCATGGCATAGACAATTCAGCGTTAGCAGGTTTGAAGAACACCTGCTTGCTTCTGATGATTTTCTTTAGCTAACCAATGAGTGTTTTGCGTTCTATGATCTCATCCAATCACACTAGTTTTCACTAGATGTGTGGATGGAGCCAATGATCTGCATTGGATGGAGCACATGACGGGAAATACATATTTAGAAACATTAAACCACGGGTAACTAATAAAAAATCAGTGGGGTCCGAATAAAGAAAATCAACCAGTAAATGTCAGGAGACATTTTTAATGATCTGTTACTTTAAACAGAATTTAACACTGAAATAAAATGACGTATTTATGCATTCATGTTACATTGAATTTAAAAAAAAAGATGAAAAAATAGAAATTGCCAAATATTGCATCCTGTTCTATCTGAGAGGAGTTTACACTTGTATGACTGTATTCCTGTATATCCATCACTAGTTAAAAGACAAGATTCAGCAAATGCAAATTCTGCCCTGTAAAACAATGACAGCGCAATTGTCGCTGTACGATCTGAAGCCTCATTTGGAGCTTTTAAACAGGCTTTTGAAAAACTTTGATAATTTGCTGCTGTAATATTATAGATTTTTTAGAATAAAAAGCTAGCAGATGTGAATAATCAAAAAATAACAGAAACACAATTATAGAGCATTCAGTATTATTATAAGAAAGCCCACACTTTGTTTTCTGAATAAATACATTATTTTATGAGTTCTGTTCGTTTTTTTTTTTCTTTCCTTTTTAAGTTTTCAAATGTCCCATGCCCTGAATGCACCATAGCTGTCTGACGGCGCTCGCGAATGCATCACACTGGTCTGTGCAGTTTTAAAACCCACGTCGGCTAATAACCTATTTATTGTTGTGTGTGAATAACAAGGAACTACAACAAATACATCAGCTTTACTTTTGGACAAAAATCTTTGGATTTAATGTTGTTCATAACATATGATCGCTAATCTGTGACCCCCTCTGCTTTTAAACGAAGCCAAGAGTAGCAGTAGCGTTTGTTTTAAAATGTAAGGAATAGAAAGTAAAGGCCACTTGTGTGAAAATGTAATGAGTAGAAGTCAGAAGTAGGGCAAAAAATAAGTAATAAGTAAAGTATAGATACCTAAAAAGTGTACTTAAAGTACAGTCATGAAGTATTTGTACTTAGTTGCCTGACATCTCTGTTAATCATTCTAGGCTTCTCTCCATTGGTTATTGGGTATTATAGAGTTATTATAGAGTAAAAATCCTGTTTGTTGGGAGCATCATACTTATGTTTTAATATAAAAGCTTCACTACCTTCTGTTTGATTGGAGAATTCATATAAAAAAAAAGGAACCAAAAGGAAGCCAATTATTGCTGTTCTAATAATAGATGCACCATCAAACATGATGGTCTTGAATCCTCCCAGAACTCCTCCCAGTCTGTGCTGGATAATTTCCAGAGCGTCATTCCACTGAATCCCCTTCCCAACCCGTCCTGCTCTGGTCGGAGTGAAATGCTCCACCAAGTGTGACCCACTTAGCTGCTGGAGAGCCACCAAAGAATCATCATGGCAATTATTTAAACCCCTGCTATATTATTCATAATTAACAGAAGCTGAAGAGATTGTCGGTGTGTGTGTGTGTGTGTGTGTGCGTCTATCTATCCAATAAAGCTCTTATAATAACATGCCACCTCCATACCGTTAAAGCAATAGAGCAGAAAAATGCATCTGCATCTTGACGGTGCAAGTGTAATATGCGTGAGGGGATGTGTGGATCTGTAAGAGTTTTCTCTGCTGCCCATGCTGGGTGGCATACAGGCTGAGTGGGTGCAGGGATCTGTGAGAGATGAGAACATGTAGGTGTTTAGCTTACGTGCATTCAGGTGCTTGTGTGCGTCACTGTTGTATGCGGCCCAGTCTGTGTGTACTCCCGATCATGTTGGATATGCACTTACAGTGGGTTGCTGTCAGTGGAGCGTTATAATGTGCCGGTTTGTAACACATGCAGGGCAGCAAACAAAACGTGTGAGTGTCATCATAGAGTCCTAGATAGACAGATCACAGATACACTGTGGGTTATTTCCATGTACAGTTCAAGTTAAAATAATATATTAACTGTAAACATAAAAGTACCTTTTTATTCTCTCCCAGGTTTCAGTCCTTCTGAGTTCGCAGCTGATATATAAAACCACAACAACCAGAAATAGGTTATCAACTAGGTGGTTTTACCTGCTGTTTTTGCAGAGCGACTGTAAACAATCAAGCTCTCGTTGTTCAAAGGTATCAGTCAGAACAATGAAAGGGCTAAAATCTGTTTAGAAAATCTGACTCAGTTCAGGCAGCAGGATAATCCGATTTGTTAGCTGACAAGTTACCCATATCAGTCTGTGTGATTGGCCCAGTTTCTGGGCCGCTTTCATTGTCTGAACGGTCGTTTTATTTATTCTTCAGAATTTTGTCCCGGCTATGGCTCCATGTCCATCCATTATTTGCTTCAGCAGTAGTCGAGGCTCAGTTTAAGGCCTTTGTACATCTTTTTCTCTCCTTTCTTTATCTTGTTATGTACATTAACACTATTGTAAATGGGTCAATACCACCATGAGGTGCCTTCGGCATCCTTGTCAGGATCACTCTGTTATCAAGCAAAAGTAGCGGAGTAATAAACTATGTGGTCTTATTATAAACAGAAATATATGATAAATGCTTAAATTATGTTTATTTTATTTTATACAATTCTTCCAGTGGGTGTACTTCACTTTGGCATGATCCATACAGCACTTTTCCAACTTCAGTTTGCACTTATGTTTAGTTATTTGTATGTATTATTTGTATGTATTACTCTCATCAACACCTTTGTTTACAGATATATGAGCTTGGCCTATTTTTCAGTGTAGCCCTGTTTCCCTGACTGTGACTGGCTCTGATAAGGGAGCTGGCTCTGAGCTCGTCTGCCTGGCTGTGTACCGGACTGGACAGGGCCGCATGCGGAGCTGGTTGACAAGTTCCTTTTGCATCTCTGCTTCGTTCTGTGTCTCTGCTTCTGTCTCCTTGAACCCCGGTAGTCTCAGCAGATGGCAGCTACTACGAAACCTGGTTCTGCTGGAGGTTTCTTCCTGTTAAAGGGAGTTTTTCCTCTCCACTGTCGCTACAAGCATGCTTAGTGTGAGGAATTGCTGAAGAGTCAATGAGTCGATGCCTTGAGATGACATATGTTATTAATTGGCCCTATATAAATAAACTGAATTGAACTGCAGATTGATTTTGTCCACATATCAGTTATCGGCTTAGCTGGAGTGACGGCGAAAACAAAAAGTGGTATCTGACATATGCCAGCTTCACCCAATGTCCTATTTGGGTGCTAAATGTCGTAATCTGGTTTTATTCAGAATATATTTTTGCCGTTAAGAAACATTCTTATTTATAATATGTGGTTGTAAATGTGCGGAATCCTGAGGTTCTGAGTTCCAGCCCCACTCCCACAGACTGCCATTGTGGGTCTCTGAAAAAGGGGATGGGTTAAATGCAGAGGTACATTTCTCCAATGTGAGATCAATAAAGTTCAATTACTATTATTTCATCTAATTGCTATGTTTTTTGTCCAATCAGATTTCCCCCTTATTGCCTGTTGCTATGCCAGTCAAATCTGCCCAGGGCCTTCAGAATCAGTGGTGCTGGTTGATGTTACATTAATAATATTAGTGAGGAACATTTTCTTAAGCTAGCCACAATCTGCATTTTAGATTTGAATTTGTTAAAAGTTTTTTCTGCCCTCAATGGCTGATACTAAATGGAGATACTAACACTTTCTGCACAAAAACAGAAAGAAGGATTTTGTGTATAACTAATCACAGTCTCTGATGAGTGTGATATATTTTATTTTCATCCTTTATGCTCTATTTCATCTGGTAATTAGATGCATATTGAATCTGAATGGCTACTTATGGTGTAAACATGGCAGAGCTGCAGTTATAGAGTAAAGAATTGTTGTTGTCTTAAATTGGCTTCTTCTTTAATTGATCTGTGTTCACCCTCATACTAATCTTCCTTTCAGTTATATGTGCTTGTTACATTTCATGATTAAAATGTGAAAGTGATGATATTAACCCCTTGTCATGCATCAATATGCAACAAAGCCTTTGTATTACAAAGATATCATGTGCATTCCCTCAGTGGCAATTATTATACATTCAGTGAAAAGGAACTTTTGGAAAGGTTCTTCTTTCTGTTAGAGCTGGTCCCTAACAGTAAATGACATTATACACACACACAAACATATATATATATATCTTACAGGCTTAATCCCAAGAGGAGTAGCGAGGGGTGCTGTTCCCTATCTCCAGCTGTCTACAGGCGAGAGGCGGGGTACACCCTCGACAGGTCGCCAGTACATTGCAGGGCAACACAGAGACAAATAACCATTCAAGCACACACTCACACCTAAGGAGAATTTAGAGAAGCAAATTAACCCTAACAGTCATGTTGGGCTGTGGGAGTAAGCCGGGGTACCGGGAGAGAAACATCCAAGATCCATAAGTACATCAAAGACAAGGTTCCAAGAGACGACATGCTCAGTGAATGTCAGACAATGGGGAACAGGTGGGTGGTGAGGGTTACGGGGTGAGAAACGCAATAGTTACTTTTAATAGTAACTAGTTACTTTTATTGTTGAGTAACTCAGTTAGTAACGCAGTTACTTTTTGGGAGAAGTAACTTGTAACTCTAAGTAATATTTTTTTCAAAGTAACGTGCCCAACACTAAAAGGTATAATGGAGGATGTTCGCGAATGCTTGAAAAGACCCTTCCTCTCCACTTTTAAAAGTACATGCACAACTCTGCATCCACTCCTGAGAAGGAACCTCTGCGAGAGCATGCATAAGCCCATTTCTCCTTGTGCACGCCTTGCTTAAAATATGCTGTTTGCATCGCTTACACAAGCTTACTTTTCAAAAAGATTTTTGCAATTCTTCCACTGAAGAAAGCGGAAATCTGGGCGAGCACGTAGGACGGCCTTACGTATACCAATCACCAGAATAATTGACAAATAGAAGGAACACTTATTTTGATAATCCACCCTGGAAAAGAACATCCTCCACTATACCTTTAAATTATAATATAAACTAAACAACATCACAGAGAAACTGGCTGTAGGAGGATGATCTTATGCATCTACTAAACTGAGGTGTTTTATATTTGAAGAGCGAAAACTAGCACTACTTTCTAATAAAAAAGTAGCTGTTTAATCATCCTAGATCAAAATGCACTGTTTCTATGGTATCTGCCACACACAAGCAAGTCCATCAGTCCCTGCAATAGGAGTACATCGAGCTGCATGGAGAAAAATGTACATTGTCATGAGGAAAGATTTCAGCCCAATGAGCTGCTCAGACAGCAAAGGAACATCGAACCAAGTTTGTTTAAAGGAAAACTCTGGTCATATTCAGATTTCAAACTGCTGAAAGTACTTCAACTATGAAATTATTACATACTGTTCAGTAAAGTATATGTGTTTTTAATTAGGAGTAATTTAATTTGAAAGTGCTTTACTGGAGAAAACCATGTTTGTCAAAGAACACTACTGCCACTGACACTACTGCTGTTGATCAAGTCATATTCAGAATTCAAACTTCTGAAAGTACTTTAATTATGAAATTACTACATACTGTTTATTAAAGGATATGTGTTTTAATTAGGAGTATTTTCATTTGAATGTGCTTTACTGCACATAATACGTCAAAGAACACTACTGCCACTGACAATGCTGCTATTGATCGTAAGTCCCAGTTGCTTTGTATCTACGAATTGTTTTGTAACAACGCGCTATTATCCAAGTCATCTTGAAAACATTCTTCTTCCAAATGTTGGCTACATATTAAGTTGGCAATCAAACGACAAACCCATCATAAATCGTAAAGGTGAAATAACTTTTTTTTTTTCACTATTACCCGATGTTTTCCAACAACCAACTGCCATGCATGTGGAAATGTCACTTTAACTATAGCTCTGGTGAGTTTCCATGGGACGTCCTCTGGAAATCTAAAAATAATTGTTGTTAATTGGAAATGTGTCTAGTAGTTCCCATTGATTTTGCTTGTAAAGCTGTGAGAATGGCACTAGGTTTACCGCACCGTGACGTCACATACGGGTCAGGATGGGAACAGATGTACCTGCTCACTCTAAATAACAGAGTGGAAAAGATCAGAGATTGGAAAAGGCCAGTCAGCCCAAAATACACAGGATTTGAGCCCAGGACCCATGTTCAGAAGCTTATTGGCCTTTGCTTATTGGTTTATTAGCCTCAAAAATCGTAAAAAAATGCAACTAGATACTAAAAACTAAAATATATTTTTTTAAACAGTCAGGTTTTATAACACTGTTTTGCCATATGCCATGATCATGCTTTTTTGACATTGGGAACCAGCGTCCATATTTCATGTTGACATGGTGGCCAGAGAAAATACTACACATTTGGTGAATAACCAGCTTTAAGATCTCTCCAACCACCCCCTTTTCAGCCAACTCCTCCAAAGGACCTCCCACAGAGGTGTGACCAACCACCCCCTTCTGTGTGAGGAAACATTCTCTTTTCTCTCTCTTTCCCATGGGGCTGGCTTCGGTGTAGGTCCACTGGTTCTCCAGAATGGAGATCCGGGGCCCAAAAGACCCAGATCTCCAAAATCATCAAGGATAAGTCAGAACCTTTCAGAACCGCTGCAAAACAGACCTTTTGCAAAACATTTCTCTTGAGTTTCAGAAGTTATAGAGCCAGGCTGAATGAGCAAGCCTGTCTTGATGTCAGCCACTGAGACAAAGAGGACCTCTGCTGTAAGACTGAGACAAAGAGACTTTCCCTTGCTGTTAGCCTGAGCTTCCGCTGGATGAAACTCAAGCCTTCCAATTGACATGGACAAAAAGATTTACAGGTCTGGCATGATTAGGGACAGAACACACAATATTACTTTTGATTATGTTGATCATTTCATGTGTTTACTGATGAGTAAAGACAAAGCTAACAGGATGGACTGCATGCTCCGCTATGCTATACAGAAGCATGTTTTGAACTGTTGCTGAAGCTTGGACAAGCTTTATTTCACTAAGGGTTTAAACTAGTGTTGCACCGATACCGATACCAGGCATCCGGACGGGGCCCCGATACTGCCCTAAAATGGTGGTATAGGTATCCGGTGTAAGTATCAACAAATAGGGCACCGATACCATTTTGAGAGCCATAAGATTATTCAACTATTGTCACCCACTCCTGGTAGGCAATAAAAAAGTTCTACTGGATTCACTTTGTATTAGATTTTTTCCCCTTCACAAAGGTAGGCAGCTTAACCGAGCTTGACAAAGCCATGATGGCAATTATTTTACATTATTATGGTATAGGTATCGGCCCGATACTGCACAGCCAGGTATCGATATCGGGGCCAAAAAATGGCATCGAAACAGCACTAGTTTAAAAGCTTGTAGGGTATATATTCTTAAACAATATATAACATCCGAAAAAATAATCTCTGATTAAATAAGATATTTTACCACCCCTACCAGGGAGGACAATAATCATATTAAAGTATCAGAAATATAAATTCCCCGCTGGCTCCCTACCAAACCAAACCAAAGGGTGGCAGCAGTGGGAATTGACAACCTCAGCTTCAGACTCAAAAAGTCTAGAGGTTTTTTACTGATGACAATAACACAAGAAAGAAAACATTGGTTTGTTAGCAGGATCAATGGAAAACGTATTAACAGATTTTATGGAGTTCCGTAAAAGTTTTAAAAAATTAAGAAAAGACTTTATTTTTTTCAACCTATGTTCTTCTCATGCCAAGGAACAATTCATTTAAATTTGGTAATGATCCAGATAATGTGCCAGTTATAGCTATAGGTGGAAGTCACAATTTGGGGAAAAATGTGCTGCTACGCAAAGGTCTGCACTCTGAGAGTCATTTTCTAGCTATATTCTTGAAAAGTTTAAAACGTTCTTAATTATTTTATCCTTTGTTGCATCCAGACTCCTTGTCATGTTGACCTTAACCAGTGGATTTACAGTCCCCTGCACCCCAAGTTGTTCCTCTTGAAAAAGACTTAAACAGGTGTTTAGGAAACATTATGCAAACTCTTGTATTTGTGTGCATCTTTATGTATGAGCACAGTATTTCACTAATGAATCTGTGTTTGTGTACAAGTCATTTGTGTTTGTGTGTAATGGGCCACTGTTCACCAGCTGCCATGCCTGTGCAGCCTGCAGAGGCAGCAGCAGAGTCTCAGCAGAGTTCACATGCAGATTTGCTCTTATTATTGTTTGCTCCTTTGTTTTGCAGGCTCCAGTAATTAGTGGTTGCCTGAATGGAACTAATATCACAAATCCAACTGGCTGTGCAGCACTCCAAATGATAAAAGCCTGATTGCTTTATGTGTACGTGTGTAATGATGAAGTAGTGGCAGTGTGTACGTGTCATGGAGAACAAGTGTTAATGTGATGAGAGGGTGTTAAATGTGAAGCCTTGATGATCAAGTGCTTCATAATTGAGAGCACTGTATGTGAGCGAGTCAGTGTGAAAAGAAGAATGAGAGGAAGTGGGAGTGTGTGTGAAAGACATACTCTGTCACATTTGTTCTGTGATTTGATAGGAAATAATATTTCCACTGCTGCATTCACACACAACATTGTAAACTGTTCTATCATGCATTTCACAGGGTAATTCATTTTCCTTTAGAGACTTCAATACAGCTTATTTATATAACGGCAATTCACAACATGTCATCTCAAGGCACTTTACAGTTCACCAGATCGTACAGTCAAATTGATTAAAGTTTTCTGTCTAAGGAAAACCAGTTGATTGCATCGACTCATCGACTTGAAGGCAATCCCTCACACTAAGCATGCTTGTAGAGACAGTGGAGTGGAAAAACTCCCTTTAACAGGAAGAAACCTCCAGCAGAACCAGGCTTTCAGTGTGAGCTGACCATCTGCTGAGGGGTATTCACTGGGGTTCAAGGAGACAGAAGCAGACATCGGGCGGCTAGAATGATTTTTAAAGAGGGAGGGAGACTGTATATGTTGAAAGATCACACGACTTTATTGCAATGGTTTCAGCATCAGACTTCTTGGTAACAGCTTGCTCACCGATGGTACCATGCAGAGCTTCAACTACAAGGATATGGGCCCCTGGACTTCAGCTAAAGTTAGGGCCTACTGTGAACACTTTGATGCTATCTCAGTAACAACCAAAATTGGTGGTTTTACACTTGGAAAACTTTGTAGAAACCAAGAGGACCTGAAGAGAAGACAGGAATGCATGTGAAGAACATGCAAACCACATGCAAAACCACTCTAGACCAGGGGTAACTCCAGAACGTTTTTGCTGTTTGATAACAGCCCTAAACCAAACACTACGCAGTGCATGATCATCGTTCCTAGAATGAATCCCACCTTTTGCCCTTTTTGCCCTAAACAACTCTCAAACTCCAGAGGCGATATCTGACCCACCTAGGCTTATCAGGGTTCTGTCCTTTGTTTAGATTTCTTTTCAGTTTTACTGTAATTTTGTGTTTTTGTTGTTTTTATCTTGCAGTGTTGTGTTACTCTCTGTTGCCTACCTTGTGCTGGTTGCCTTTCCCCCTTGGCTCCTTTTCTAGTTGCTTCTGTCCACACCTGCTCCCCTTTAACTGATTACTCCACCCTTAGCTCCATTTGCCACATACAGTATTATCCTCCTCTTTAGTTCATTAGTGCTGGTTTCTCTCCTTTGCTTTGCTCCCTGTGTGTGGTTCTCCCTGGCTTTTCCTGGTTTTTGGTTTATTAATTTTGTCCTTGGATTTGTGCTTCTGTTGCCATCAGTATTTAAATTAAATCTGCAAGAATTCCTGCAATTGGATTCTCAAGTAACCTCCACCAAACCCTGACACCGCTGATCCCTCTGTGTGCAGGAGAGGAGGCTCTGCTCTGAGCCTCCCCTGTATCACTGAGCTCCTCATCCCATCGCTGAGGGAGAGCCCAGCCAACCTGCAGAAGGTTTTTGAATTCAACATTTGTATCAAAACTTGCATGTGGATATAAATGTTCTGCCACAACAGAACCAGGTAATCTGTGGAGACTTATCACAGCAGCACCCATGCAACCAGTCATTGTTCTCAAAGGTATTTGTAGAGATTTTTTTTTATGACTGTAATTGTTGGAGAAAAATGTTTTTTTTTTCCCTGTTGCTACAGTAACAGCAGAGCAACTTCATCCAAACACTTCAAATGGAAAATTGTTACCCAGTTCAGGTTGGTATGTGGGTCTGAATCATTTATGTACTCATGAAAAATGTTAGGATTTTGGTGTTTTGGAGTGAATGGAGATAAGAACATGTATTTTCTTTCAAGACAGAAAAAGGAAAACAAATAAAAGTTACGATTTAAAATATCTGGAATCATTCTTCATCTCTTCTTTAGAATCAAACTTTCTTCTTTAGAATCTTTTTCTGCCTCACTCTTCACTAGTCTAGAATGATATCTTTGATCTATTTCCGTGAAAATATTGACCCTTTTTGTATTCATTAATAATTCAGTCGTTTTCTATTATGAGAATGACAAGAAAACAAGTCTTTGTATTTTCAGTCCTGTATGAATATAAACACTTTTATATCTGTATGCCAGTGAGATTCGAAACCGGAAAAAAGTAATTAAAATTCCTGCTATTTCACACAAAACGTGTTATTAATATTTCAATTAGGCCTGAAATAATTAATCGGATAATTGCTCACCAAGATTGTAAAAAAAATATATAAACAATTTGCAATTTTTTAAAAAAAAGATTTTTTTTTTGTATGTCAATACGTTGTTTCAAGAACTCCTCAAGTAGAAAAGTTTTGAGTTTATCTGGTTTATCTTCATAAAAAAATCTTCTTAGGGAACCTTTGGCTAACCCGATTATTAATAATGATTAATCATAAATAATCAATAGAATAATCAATTTACAAAATCAATGTTTACAAGCTGCAGCCTAATGTCAACTCACTTCTTTTTAATGTTTTATAAAATTTAAAGTTGTGAATTATTACCCCAGGCCTACAATTGGCTGGACAATTGTGAAATTGTCAGGAGGTGTAGACTCCCCGGACCTACAAAGGTAAAGGTGCCTCAGTGCTTTGGAGCAACATCCTTAACATTACAGCCCTGAAATAAAACAACTTTCACTACTCAGCACCGTCTATAGTGTTTTCACCAATGCACAACTGCTCTCCCTCACCAAGCTCTAAGTGGTGTCATGATCCTAGTGAGTGGGAGTGTATTCGTGCTTAGAATGTTTGCAGCAGATTGTACACCTCAGTAATTCGCTCATTTTACAGATTAGGGATTTAAAGTGTACATGTACAGATGAAGGGAAGAGCAAACCAGATCAGCACTTGGGAAATAAGTAGACTAACTGTAAGAATGAAGCTATGAGACGGGGACTAATTAACAGTATGAGTCTGTTAACAATGAGTCTGAGCTGAGACACAAAGGATCCAAGCAGAAAAATATCACAAGAAAAATACCAAAACAAAAAGAACACAAGACTAGTGTTTCTGCTCCAAGGCAAAGAATAAGACTTCACTGTCTGCCTTCAAACTTCTTGAAAACAGCTTTTTATTCCATAGTTTTCAGCACAGCTTAACGCTCTTTGTTTTTGTTTTATTTAACACAATAACGAGTCCTTCCTTTCCGCCTTACGGGAGAGTGTGAGTCCTGTCACTTGTGCTTCCAAGGGCAAAATGCTTAATGAGAGAAGGAACTCTGGGGAATGAAGCACACTTTACGAGACTAAAAGAGCTTCTGATGTGAAAGGATATATTTGCCCATAAACACATTCAGAAAGATGCCTCCAAAGTGGGTGGTGCCAAAAGACATGGCGGTAGCTGTGAGTGTGAAGGGGAAAAAGTGGGGGTGTGGTCAGGCCGAGGGAAAGTGACAGTAAGTAGGGGTGTGGAAAAAAATAATTTTGGCAATATATCGCGATTTTTGGCTGCCTAATATGATATCGATCTTTTATCCATTTTTATCGATCTATCGATTTTTTTAAAGGAACATTTTTTTACCTAAAACTGAGGGAAAATGGGCTACCTTTGTTCCGCCACTCTGGCAGATGGCGCTGTGGCGCCCTTTTGCTGTGCGGTGCAGCATATTATTTATAGTTTAGGCGTTCACAGTGGAAGACATGGACTCACTTAAACCCCAAACAACATGGATACCAAAATAACTCAACCATCAATATCATCTGATGAACACATATAGAGATTGTTTTTTTATCTATGCATTTAATTTTGATAGCAGGAAAAAAAATCGCAATATATGGTTATAATATAATATAGTGATAATATCGTATCGTGACCCGAGTATCGTGACAAGCATCGTATCGCAACACCCATGCCAATACTCACCCCTAACAGTAAGTATGATATACAGTAACTAAATCATAAAGAACCTGTAATAAAATGCTACGCCGACTGCTGTGTAATGCCTCATTATACCTGAAAAGCTGTGACAAACTCCGTCATCTTCGTGGGAAATCGTGGTAATCAGGTTTGCAGCACTGTTTTCTTGCAGAGGGAAGGTCCTGACCTCTCAGCATAGAGTATGCATGTTCTCCCTAAGTTCTCTCTGGGTACTCCAGCTTTCAAACTAGGTTCACTGGTGACTCTGATTGGCCATTCAACCGTAGGCTGCTGGCATGGATTGAGAAGCTTTAGAACAGGCATCCCCAAACTCAGTCCTCAATTATAACCAGCTGTGCTGAAGCAGAGAAACCTCTAAAACCTGCAGGACAGCGGGCCTTGAGGTTTGGGTTTGGGGATGCCTGCTTTAGAAGATAGATGGAGAGAATTGTCTCTTTCTTTATTTGTCTGAACCCACAGAGGGCAGCACTAATGCTACGTTCAGAACGCAAGCAGCAGGAGCAGCAAAAAATCGTGTGCTGCTTCATTTTTGATGCTTGTAAAAGTTTAGTTCTGACACGCAGCTGAAGCTTGTTTGCTGCTCTGGCTGCCAAGTCAAAAAGTGGGTCTGATGCGCGTTGGGAGGAGCTACCCTACCCTTTCTTTGCCTGTAACCATGGCAGCTATATTTGCTGCTGTTATAAGAGGGGAAAAGTAGTTTAATATTTTGTGAAAGTTCACCTGAAAACTTCATCTTTGCAGTCCAGTTCATGAAGATTACTGTCATGATTTTTCTAAGGCTTCGGACCCAGTGAAGCCAAAACAAGAGAGACACAATACAAAAGTTCAGCGGGTTTTATTGAAATTTATATTGAGTTCGGTGCAGAGTTCGCTTCGAACTCTGCTCAGCGAACTTTGGAAGGCGAGGGAGACAAACTGTTAGGTTCAGGCTCAGTGGGGGCTTGGAGTTGTCAATCTTGAAGGAGAGGATTTGTTGCCACTCATGATTCCAGAGAACCGCGTAGACTTCAACCTGTGTGTTGTCTTCAGAGAATGTTTTGTTCGTTGGAGGGGGACAGGGTTTACCCAGAACTTCCGGGCCGGAGTGGATTGATGCAGCGCTGAGTTTGCAACTCAGTTGCACCACTGTGGTACTTGAACGGGTCGTGGTAAAGATGACTTCCTTACTCAGAGAGATCTCAGTGTGCTCAAAGGTGGCTGGATCCAAACCTCCTGTTTGGAATCTGTAGCTCAGTGTAGGACTCAGTTGATCCCGCTTGGGAGAAGGCGGTCCGAAAAGGTCCGGTTTGCAGGAAGGCTTCCTGCCGAAAGGCAAAGAACAAACAAAGTAGAGACTCAGGGAGAAACAAGCGCTCAGTAAAACTCAATGTGATCTCAGCTTGGCAAGAGAACAAAAATGCAAAAACTCAGATTAGGCTCAGCATAAGCAAGGCATGGCTAGAGTACCCCAAACTGGCAAACACTCTGGCATCGAAGTAGTGGCAACCAGCAGCTTAAGAGCAGTCCGGTGATGAGGCAACAGCTTGCAGGTGTGTGAGGAGGCGAACCGGAGCCAGGCGCCTCCTGGTGGTGGAAGGGAGAAACACAAAAGACAAGACAAACAGACAAACACAAAAACTGGGATCCTGACAATTATGATCCTTCCTTCAGATATTATTTCGCCGTCAGAGCTGCTCAGACCCCCGTACACCTGCAGTGCTCACTGGGCATTCCGTTCAATAGCAGCCTCTGCCCCAGTCGCATCTTTGCGGTCTACCGCTACTGTTCACTGCGGCTAGAAGGCATTTTACATGTAATCCACACTGCAGGCACCAGAATAATAAAATCAACCATATTTTGCCAGCAGGTTTTGACATTTTAAGTTAATTTAGGAGTTAATAAACTGCATCAGCAATGCTGTGTCTGTCTCCCTGCCAGCTCTCACATCAGCTTCTCTGATTGGTTGATGTGGCATGGTGAGCAGCAAAAGTTCAATTTTTCCAACTCCAGCAGCTGCTGCTTATTAAGTCATGACCGTCAGATGCTCAGAGGCTCATAACGCTCTGCTCCTGCTGCTCAAAACGCGCTGCAGGACCTTTTTCTGCACCTTGATGCACATTAACCATTAACTTTGCATGTAAACTAGCATCTTCTGCTGCCTCTGCTGCTTGAGGTGTGAACGTAGCATAAGACAGTTTCCAGCAAACATCGCAGAAATACACTGATTTAAATGAAAATAATCAAAACCATCACCAAGGTCTAACTAATCTCTCTGTCTGTCTTTTGCATTTTCCAAATTGTGGGGATGTTTAAAAGTAGCACATATATTTTTATTCCTTATAAGTTTAAAAGAAAAAAAACATTTAGGTAAAAATGTATAGAACGTTTTATGCAGATTTTACTGTCTGAGGTGAGCTAAGCTTTCTATTTTCCAGGATCCCAAAACATCTCTGATCCAACATTTTCTTTTAGGAATATTTGAGAGTGGAAAGCATAAACAACCTCTGAGCACAAAATCACTTAAGAAAAATCAATAAATGGCTAAAAGCTTCTTTCACTAGTATCAGGACTGACCCTGGACGCCATCAGCAAGGTGGGGAGACACCTCAACTTTCACTGAATGAGAGTGTTTTGGTGTTTATAAAGAAATAAAACTGCAGCTCCAGATGGGTTGAAGCTATTATATTTAGAAAGCACATGTTGGCAGCTTTTTATCGACGTCCTGCAGTGAGAAGGTCAACACCCCTCTGCTAACAGCTCCTGCAGCGGCGTCTGCAGGGAGATACCTGCTCCTCAGACATGCTCAACACTGGTCACGTTTGAAAGCTGAGGGCTCACATAAAGATAAACAGGGCAAATAAAGTGGTGTCTCTGTTTCTGGCTAGACTCTACACCATTTTCGTATTGTTTCATCTCTTTTGGCACCAGGCTGCGATAAAAGGTTTGAATCACTAGGACATCATACTCTGCCTTTTCTTTCTTTGCTGCCTATAGATATTATAAAAATTCACCAGCAATTTAGATACTGACTATCATGGGAATGCAGCTGATTTGTAGTCCATTTAATCTCTGTTCATTGCAGTAGCAGTCATTCAAAATGGCCCTTTCCAGGCAAAAGCCAGCTGAATGGCAGCCTAATTCCCTGCAACTTCCAGCCACTGCAGTGAATCCCTCTTGCATATTTTTTTTTACTCTGGCTCCACCCTTTCACTGAATTATAGGGTCTGTCCATGAGATGACGCTTCTTTTCAGCTCTTAACGTCCACAAATCATGACAGAAAGAAAATTTTAGTAGAGATATTGATGGATGTTTAAAATAGTAGGGAAGTAATATTCAAATTTCAAAGCATTTTGGCTTAAACAGGCGATATGTAGACGAATTAAAAACATTTCATTATCTTATGCAGGCCCGTTATTATACGTCAGCCTTAGAAACTTCAATTTGTGCCCTTCATATGCGCGGTGTTGGGGAGAGTTCTCTTTCTCGTGAACTAGATTCAAAGTTCAGTTCACACATTTTAAAATGAACTTAGTTCAGTTCATAGTTCACAATTCCAAAAAACGAACTAGTTCATAGTTCTTTTTTTTTCATATATTGCTCATTTACACCATAGCCTACTGTAGAACCACAGACGCGCAATTATTTTATCAGTTGTAACACTGAAACTGTGCGCGTCAGATTTCATCTTCATATCCAGTTTTGAATCCTTTTTCCAACCAGGGTTTACATTAGCATTGAGGGACAGCATTTCCCCATTGTTGCTTTTAATGCTTTGTTGCTGTCCATTCACTTCACACACACTAGTAGCAGCTGCAGCTTTCACCCCTACAGTATATATTCTCTCAAAAACATCAGGGGAAAAATGTGTGTGCTGCTTGAATGGTCTTTTTTTATGAGGAATTATTAAAGAAAAACAGGAAAGTAGTCTTTAAAGGTGCAAATGTTTTTTAATTTTAATAATTTTTTTCAATTTGAAATTCCATTTCAGTACATATGCCGTTTTCAGATTTTGCTTTGGATGTTACTGAAGTCTTGTTTTTTACTGGAAAGCCGGCGGGCAAAGTTTGCAGAGAAATGTAAAGATTGTTTCCATCCTCATCCTCACGACCACCTGGTCATAAACTGTTTTAAGTGATCATACTGCTGCTTTGTGCAGCCTCCACGGTGCGCCTCCATGCTGCTGTGGCTTCGACGCTGCATTTTGTTTTGATGACATACTTGGCGGTTGTAGGCTACGACACTGGTAGCTGCTGTTGCCAGGTTGGGTGTTTTCAGCTACATATTAAGGCCTGTTTACAGTGTGATTTAGCGAGGGGTTTAAGCCTGGAGAGGCTCTATAGAAATCACAGCAACCTATTGAGCGGAGCTGAACTGAGAAGCGTGCGTTCACGAACTTCCAAGAATGAAGCGAGTTCACAATAGCGTTCATCAGGCAGTAATGCAATGCGTTCAGTTCACGTTAAGCCCAAAATATGAACAAGTTCATGAACTTTTGTTGTAATATGAAGCCGCGTTCAGGCTTCAACACTGCATATATGTATATATATATATATATATATATATATATATATATATATATATATATGTCAATCAAATGTTTTCGGTCATAGCATCTTCATTCATATGTAGCAGCTTAATATACCCAACAGTTGAAATAAGAAATGTTTACTTTATCGCACTGTTGTTCGCGAGGGGATGGGCGTCTGTCTGTCTTCAGCGAGTAAGAGCTGAACAGAACTGGCAGCGTTGCGAGGCAAGGGGAGCTCAGAAAACATGTCGCGGCTGGAAGCCTTCTACACCAAACCAAGCTTCTGCCGCCCTGGCGTCCTCTTCCACAACATCTTCATCCCGCTTTCCTCCTCTAAATAAAAAATGTATGACGGAGGAAGACTCATCCACAACCTCCAAAACTCTCCTCCTTTTGCATGTTTCCTCTCTGTCCATAGCGTTCCTTGGCAGTATTGTTTCTAAGTCACCAATTTAGTGCTACTTGGTCCCAATGGAATTTCCCATAGGGAGCCTACTAGCACTAAGTTGCTAACTTGTTAGCTAGATGCTTCCGACAAACCGGCCACAACCAGACTATCTTATGAACCTTCCGTCACAACAATCCCGACCCCTTGATAAACAACCAATCACATTGACTTTATTCACTCGTGTAAAGTCATGCACCACTTCCCTATGATTTTACAAAGGAATTGTAGGGGACCAAAAACTGGGATATTTTGAATGGCTACTGCTGTACCAGCTCCATGCAGCACTGAGTCATTAACAACATGAATTAGAAATACCAGTTCATATAAAACTTTCTATGTCAGAAATATCTTAGAAAGTGTTTGAAGTTTAACATTTCTTTTTAGTTTTCGGCCTTTCTACACACAATCTGATATCAGGAAAAATATAACCATAGTACAAATGGAAAGGTTTTCTTTGTAAAAGCACAGCCAACAACAGCATAACGTGCGGCTCATTCAGAGCAAGACCAGTGGTGTGAAATTCAGCTGGATTTGAATAACCCAAACTTTTCATGCTGTGATGAAAGCTAAAGGAGAGAGCCAGAGACAAAGTTCATCACACCGTCCACGCAGTGAAATGTAAAGTAACTAAAAGCACCTGAAACTATGTCTGCTGAAAGTCAAACTAACTTTTAGCCCAATAGACTGGGCCAGACATTGTTGTCTTGTCATGTTTTTTCGACTTGTCTCCAATAAAGACCCTAATTCTACAGTTTTCAATCAATGTGCATTTTGACTCGGTGTCTCTGCCTTTCTTTAAGGATAAGTAAGACAATAAACACTCTTGATTCTTTATTCTGGCAGAGTAAATTTTTTCAAACTATAATTTTAATATCTTAAGGGAAATTCCCACCAAACCACCTAGGCTGTATGTAAAACACAATTGCTCCCTAAATCAAACACATGGTTGTGTCAGTTATGCAACAGCAGCGTCAGCAATCAATCTTTATGAAAAGTGACAAAGAGTCATTCATATAACTGAGGAGAAAATTTAGCTCACATCGTCCTAATGAATAGTTTTATTCCAGCCACATTTAAGGGTTTTAAACTACCTCTTTAAAGATATTTTAGTCTGTTCATAAAGTGAGAGTTCTGGACAGCTCTACGGTCCATCACAGGGAAAAGACTCACACAGGACAAACTACCATGCTCTCACACACATATACTGAATGGATGTTAGACTGGAGTACCCAGAAAGAACCCACAAATGCACTGGGAGAAAATGTAAACTCCAAAGAGCCAGGAATGTGATCTGAGCGCAGGACCTTATTGTTGCAAGGCTACAGCGCTGCGTTATCATTTCCCTCCAGGCCAGAACTAAGGATGGGTACAGAAATCAGTACTCAATTCGGTCCCTACAAAAGTCTGTCTATAACAATGAGTAACTATTGAAATAAAGATAAAATCCAGATCAAATCAACTTAAAATCCCTACTAAGACCAAATGGCACCGTGTGTTGGTATCTAAAAGCCTCATTGGGACAAAGATGGCCTCATCAAAGCTTGCAAATAAGAAGCGTGAAATAGCACATGCAGGTTTTTTAGTACCTGCAATACGTGACTGTTTAGGAAGTTATCTACAAAGATTGCTGCACAAATGTTAAGTAGTGCAAACGTCGTGCCAGAGGTACGATCCCATGCTGCAATCTGCTTGTAGATTTGTTTCACTCTCTCTCAGACTGGGGTTGGATCGTTGCTTGTTTTTTTCTACTGCGTTTGCCTCTTATTGCTTACTGAGAATAAAATAGCTTTTCAAATTTTTCTTCTATCCCAATCCTAACAATTTGTACATTTGTCTTTAATATGCCAGATCAAATATATGACACATGGAAAAGAATGAACAGATTTATGAACAATTTTAGGCCAGATAGAAGTAGGCTGCTTAATTGAGAGTCCTGGAGTCGACTATCTTTAGGCCTGAGGTGAACGTAAAGGTCCCTCTTCCCAATATGCTAGTCAAAGCAAATAATAATAATAATAATAATAATAATAATAATAATAATAATAATAATAATAATAATAAAACTTTATTGATCTCACATTGGAGAAATTTACCTCTGCATTTAACCTATCCCCTTGGGGAGCAGTGGGCTGCCATTGTGTGGTGTCCAGGGAGCAGCGTGGGGTTAAGTGTTTTTCAGCTTTTGTTATTTTAGTCTCAGTCACAATTACAAAAGTCTATTTTAGTTTTAGTCATATTAAGTCATTTCCTTCCCTATTTAGTCTTAGTCTTAGTCTAAATGACGAAAATCTATTTTAGTCTTAGTCATATGTTAGTCGTTTTTATCATTTTAGTCAACAATATAAATAATAGAACTTCTCCACACACTACTTCTCTTCTTAACATATATCTCACTGCACACGTTGAACCTTTTGTCATCTTGTTTCATCATATCCACAAAGTCTTCATCCTCAATGGTCCCTGCATGCAGGCCAAAAAACCCAATTCACTTTGAAACAGTTCTCCTGCTCTTTGGCATGAGGTTTGGACGGTGGGGGGGCTCCCAACATCTCTGCAACAGACTTCCCGCCCTTCCACAACGTCTGATTTGGCTGTGGTGTCACTGTGTCAGGTATCTAGTTGGGAGGAAGAAATTTTAAAAGACTAATATTCAGTGTATCAGTAGAACATCTTTCTTCTGGCACAGGAAGGCACACACATCCACATGCATGTGTGCCCACGCACACAAACACGCAGTACTACTACTACAGGCCCACCCGTTCCTTACCGTCTTCCCTTTGGTTCAGATGTCGCTTGAGATTCGCTGTGTTCTTCCCTGCCATTTTGAAGCCGCAGACTCTTTGGTGGCGTCCTTCCTCTGGTGTCGTCCTTCACATTATAAATGAAATAGCTCCATGGAGTATAACTGTGGGACAAAAATCATTTTTTATTTTCATCATATTTTTATTGTCTGGAAACAATTTTTGTGCGTCATCGCCTCGTCATTGTTATACGAAAAAGGGGCGTTGACGAAATATTTTCGTCATCGACCTGGTTGACGAAATTAACACTGTCAGGGACCCAGACTGGCAATGCTCTAATCATTAGGCCACCACTCCCCCTTCAATGCTAACTCTGCCTCCAACAGAAAATTAGGTGACTACAGCGTGATGATGTCAGAAGCCACCTGTGCAATAAACAAATAAACAAAGCTAATTCAATTCAATTTATTTCTATAAAGCGCCAATTCACAACACATGTCATCTCAAGGCACTTTACAGTTCAACCAGAGCATACAATGAAAATGATTAAAAGTTTTCTATCTAAGGAAAACCAGGTGATTGCATGCGACTCATTGACTCAAATACAATCCCTCACACTAAGCATGCTTGTGGCGACGGTGGAGAGGAAAAATTCCCTTTTAAGAGGAAGAAACTTCCAGTAGAACCAGGCTCAGTGTGGCTGGCCATCTGCTGAGGCCGACTGGGGTTCAAGGAGACAGAAGCAGAGATACAAAAGCAGCTGTAAAAGGCGGCCCCGTCCAGGAAACACACAGCCAGGCAGGCGAGCTCCGAGCCAGCTCCCATCTCAGAGGATGAAGAGAGAGCACATCCAGCCAGTCAGTCAGAGAAACAGGACTACACTGGAAAACAGGCTGATCTCCGGCATCTATAAACAAGGGTGTTGATGGAAGCAGCAGAGCTGATGTTTCTCTCCAGGATGGAGTCACAGCCAAACAAGAACAGACCAGATGAAGCTACTATGAGATAAAGCATAGAGAGCAGAATGTTAGAGATTGAACGAACAGATTTTGCAGAGTGAGAGAATAGAGATAGAATGAAGCAGAATGATGAAATGGGGGGTCCCTATGTCCTCCAGCAGTCTAAGCCTATAGCAGCAGAACTATAGAGATAGCTCAGGATAACCTGAGCCACTCTAACTATAAGCTTTATCAAAAAGGAAAGTTTTAAGCCTAGCCTTAAAAGTAGACAGGGTGTCTGCCTCACGGACTAAAACTGGTAGTTGGTTCCACAGGAGAGGGTAGCCTGATAACTAAAAGATCTGCCTCCCATTCTACTTTTTAGAAATTCTAGGAACCACTAGTAAACCTGCAGATTGAGAGCAAGAAGTGCTCTGTTAGGAACATAAGGAACAATCAGATCTCTGATATCAGGTGCAGCTTTGCAATTTAAGGCTTTATATGTGAGAAGGAGGATTTTAAATTCTATTCTGGATTTAACAGGAAGCCAATGAAGAAGCCAGGATAGGAGAGATGTGATCTCTCTTTTTCATTTTCATCAGAACTCTGGCTGCAGCATTTTTTGGATCAGCTGAAGAAAATAATTTTTAATTTCTGTAATATTCCTCAGATGAAAGCATGTAATTCTAGAAAACTCTTTGATATGGGATTTAAATGACAGGTCCTGATCAAAAACAGCAGCAAGATTTTTTACTTTATTATCTGAAATCAGTTTAATCCCATCCAAATGAATTGACTGGCTAATCAGCTTCTTTTCAGAGACTCTGGTCCAAAGACTATAACTTCTGTTTTGTCTGCATTCAGAAGCAGAAAGTTAAGAGTCATCCAGGTTTTTATGTCTTCAGACATGCCTGTAATCTATGTAATGGGTTAGCTTCATCTGGATTATAGACAGATATAGCTGGGTATCATCAGCATAACAGTGGAAATTAATCCCATGCTGTCTAATAACTCTACTGATTGGGAGCATGTATAAAGTAAAGAGAATTGGTCCTAGCACTGATCCTGTGGTACTCCACAGGTAACCTTTGGCGTGTTGAAGATCTATCATTAAGGTGAACAAACTGAAATCGATCAGATAGATAAGATTTAAACCAGTCTAGTGCTGTTCCTTTGAATTCCAACAAAATATTCAAGTCTTTTCTAAAAAAGAATATTATGATCAACTGTATCAAATGCAGCACTGAGATCCAACAGGGCGAGCACAGATACAAGTCCATTATCTGATGCCATGAGAATATCATTAGTGACTTTCACCAGAGCGGTGAAATGGTTTTCATAATGCCGTGCAGATTATGCTCGCAGCAGTAGGTGTGACACCAAGTGCAAGGCCAGTGACTACTAATCTGAGGAAGCATCTGGTTTAGCACAAGAATTTTCCTAAAACTGAAGAGAGAACTCTGAACTACATCACATCCATAACTAACTCCTGTATTTGGCACCGTTAGCAATATTTAGCAACCTAGCATCTAAGCAGGAAATATGGGGGTAGAAATGTTTGATTGATGATTTATCTTACTGTAATTTTGGACTTAATCTAGATTAAAATGGCTCATTTGAATTTTGCAAAAGGCATACATGATATGTGTGTGCTACCTCCAGAATTTAAAATAACTGGTTTACGTTTTTTGTTTGCAAAATACCTGGCTGCTGAGAATTATCTCCCCTCTCACACACTGACGAGAAAACGGATTGAAGTAGGAATGAAAATTGAACTTTTAACCATATTCTTCAGTGTGTGAGATGCATGCTCCCACGACAGGGGAGGTAATTCTCGGCATAACACTTTATAGCTGCATACATATCAGCACGTCCCGTCCAATGTAGTAATCTCACAGCATGCCTACACATTTTGGAAGGCTGATTTGTTCTCATCCCCAGATATCTCATCCATGCTAAAATATCAAGGTGAAATCATTAGTATAGAGCCAGCTCCCATCCTAATTGTTGAAATAGATTAACGGCGATATTCTTTTTATAGCCCGATAAAAGAATCATTTGGTTATAGCAGCGACAATGACTATAAAGCAGCTGCATCGTCTGCATTGCTCCAGGCAGGGAAGCGCAAATTTCAAGATGATGTTGGCTTGGAACCAAAAATATGTACCATTGGATACAGACCCTAGAAACTAAGCTGTAGGACTGTACAGGCTCAAACAGGAATGGTATACAGGAAAATGATTTGCATCAAAGTGACATCATCAAGAAAGTGACCAGCTGAAGCTAAGGTATTACAGCTTCTGACCTTTTCAGTGAATCTGCTCATAAAATTTGTTATTTTTCTAAAGATCAGGTGTTCCCATCAAAAAAGCTCTTAAGCTGCAGAAAGATGCCAAACAAAGAGCATAAAGTGCTGCTCTCAGCTTCCAGCTGCAGACAACACACAGAGCCATCTCTGCTAGGGGTTAATGAGCGAGGATCGTCTTGACCGGTGTAGGTACCAGATCTGCTCAGGGGCCAGTCCTTTCTGATGACATATTATGGCAATGCCACTCAGACAGACTGTATTGCACCCGTTTTTCTTCTGGAATCTCAACATACAGTGTTATTACCCATATATGTTATTATTTTACATTTCATCAATTCTCTAAAGTAGCTTAAGGTAGAAAACAAGTGTTGTCAGTCTTTAAGAAAAGCACTGCCTTCTAAAACAGACTGAGCTTTGCCCTTTAACAAGGTGACCAAAAAGTCACAGTTCTTCTTCATATTGTTTTTATTAGGATCTAAGTGCAGGGAGGACAATTTAAATATCTTGAAAAATGACTTTCGTAGAGAATTTAGACAGAGAAAACATTTATTCTACATGAGGAAAACAAAAAGGTGTTGTTGACACAAAGTTAAAAGTAGTCTACCTGAATATTGTCATGATGGTTCAAAGTTCTGACCCAAAATGTAGAAAACTGAACAGAGAGTCCAGGTAAAGGTTTAACAGGTTTTATTGAAGAAGTAAACAGGGAGAGAGGTGTTGCTCTGAACACTGCTAAACCGGAACTGCAAACTGAGGGGAAGACACAGCGGTTAGTTCAGGCTCAGTGGGGAATTTGACTCGTGTAACTTAGAGAAGAGGTTTTGGTTGCCGACTCATGTTTCCAGTGAAGTTGTTGTGTTCTTGAGTCCTGTCTGTGTGCTGTGTTTCCAGTGTTGGTCTGATTCGATGGAGGGCGGAACAGGTTTTACCCAGATAGTTGATAGTTGGAGAACGGAGATACTGACTGCAACTCAGATTTCCTGCGGTACTTGAACGGGTCGTAGTGGAGATTAATCCCTTTCTCAGTGAGAAGCTCAAACAATCTCTTGGGAAAAGTGGATCCAAACCTCCTGTTTGAATCCCAGCTCAGTTTGAAGCTCATTTTGTCCTTCCAGAGTGTGAAGGTCCGAGAGATCCAGTTAGCAGGACAACTTCCTGCCAAGAGGCAAAGACAAAAACAAAGTTAAACTCAGGTTGACAGAAAAACTCAGTTTGACTCAGCAAAACTCAGCTTGGCTAGAGTACCCTAAACTGGCAAACACTCCGGTTGCGAAGTAGTGGCAGTCAGCAGCTTAAGAACACTCAGTTTAAACATCTGCAGGTTTGTTAGGAGGCGGACCAGAACCATGCGCCTCCTGTTGGATGAAGGGAGAGAAACACAGAAAACACAGACACAAAACAGGACTCTTGACAAATATGGCTAAATGACCACGCTAGAAGTGGCTAACTTGCTAGTTACTAAGCTCAGCTACCGAGCTCTACCCCATTTTATCATGGTCTTGTAGTTACTTTTTTCACCATAATTAGATTTTTTTGGTTTTGTTATCAATCAAGTAAAACTTCATTGGTCATTATACATGCTAACATTACAGATGTTCCCCACACGGCACACATATGCAGTATTATGTTATTATTAGTGCTGTCAATCGATTAAATTTTTTAATCGCGATTAATCGTCACAATGCCTGAGTTAACTCGCGATTAATCGCATTTTAATCGCACATTTTTTTCCTGATTGAAAATAATTTAAATACTCTCGATGACATACAAAAAATACCATACAGGCTAGGTTTGTGCCAATGTTCTTTTTAAAATGAGAACAGGTCACAGATACTGATTTATGCCATAGAAACATATGGCAAGAAGATGTGGGAGGCATGTAGCAAAAATAACAAATATGTAGCCAAAAAAAAAGGCCCTGAAAACAGGCTGATGTAAAAGACAGTCTTTACAGTTAATACAGTCTTTTGAACAAAAGACAAGCATTTTACCCTACTGCTATAAAATGTAGTAGAGTTAACATTAGATGTTGCATTAAATCCAAGATAATAATGAACAATTTTTCAATCAATACATCAAAATCAATAGACCCACATACATCAGATGGAGGTAGTCTATGCTCTAGAAAGTTACTTTTCAGGCCTGTTAACAAAAATGAGAACACACACACACCCACCCACCCACACACAGACACACCCATCATCACACACACACACACACAGCGATACCGACCTGTGCAGAAAGTAGCACTAGGCGGCAAGAGTAATAAGTAGCAGATCCCCATTTCACACCTCAGTAATCAGTTTTTCTCAAGCGTATTTCAGGTTGCTACTAGTTACCAGACACTCAACTTGTTTTGTTGGTGGTGGGGCTTAAAGAAAAGGCACTGAAGCGCCACCCAGTGTATGAGCTGCTCTTTTTCCTTGGAGGAGCTCGCTCTCGAAGCCTATGAGTATGTATAGACTGACTGGAAATAGCCCCGCCTTCCGCAAGAGCTGCAGCGGGATGTAATACTTGGAAAATTGTACTTCATAAAACCACATAAAAGCGTTAATCTCATCGTTAAAAAAATTATCAGCCAAGTAAAATGGCCTCAAGTAAGCGTGTAAATTTATGAAATTTTGACCAGTGCTACCTTAGTTTATTATTGTTGTCCTGGGCAACCCACAGTGTAAAGCGCATGTCATGTTGCAACCTTTAGCCAATCATATAGCGTAACGTCACTGCCATGCTTAGGCCCCGAGCAGGTACCTAAACCGGCTGAAGAACAGGATACAGTTGTAAATAGTGAGAAGGCTTTGCTACTATTGTAAGCTAATGATACCTGCAGAAATGATATGTGTAAATACTGAAAG
The DNA here is from genome assembly GCA_018398635.1 of Cyprinodon brontotheroides. Lineage (NCBI taxonomy): Eukaryota > Metazoa > Chordata > Actinopteri > Cyprinodontiformes > Cyprinodontidae > Cyprinodon > Cyprinodon brontotheroides. Next base: position 36,435,716 of record JAGKQL010000054.1, on the reverse strand, counting down.
GCAACTTCTAATGAAACTGGACCAGTTAAAATGCTCTATAAACAGGCAGAGTAGCTTTTTTTCTCTATGACCCAGTTCATGATCCATCCCCCTCCCCCCTTTGCATCCTAGTAAACAGTGTTTTGCACCGTTCCCTCCAGTTGCTCCCACCACCCTAACCCTCCCGAACCTACGCAGATAAATTGGAGAAATGTGTTTTGACATGTTGAGTAATGCATCAAATTGGATTGTGTTTCCTCCAGCAGTCCAGCCACTGCCTTTCGTCTGCAACCCTTCTACTTTGGCCAAACACCATTGCACTCGTAATGCTGTTTTTATCGGGCCAGCTGATAAAGTGCTTCTGCCTCCACCCAGCATGCACGTACTGTCTGATAAATATGCATCCTTGATCTCTATAATACACATATCCATCCGTAAGGAAATACATACATCCGGCCTTACTGAGTGTTCTATGTGCGTGCACTCACTATCTGCCGCCGCTGCTGTGTCAAATCATTCTGTTCTGCTAATGCTCACTGTTGGCTGGCTGGCTCAGTACACTTAATATTAAACTGAGACTGAAGGCACACACACAAACACACATACTCGTTCTGCTATATGTAGTGAGGACCATGTGTTTACTCTCATTGACTTCCATTGGCTTTTCAATTCTATTTACTAACCCTAAACCTAACCATTACCAAGGCATACCTCACCCTAACCCTAACCCAATTGACACCTTAGCCCTAAATCTAACCAATTACAAAATAGCTTGTGAGGACCGGCAAAATGTCCTCACTTTGTAACAACTGCTCCTCATTTTGATGGTGAAAGTGGGAAAATGGTCCTCACTTTTAGGGCTACACAGGTATAAACACACACATACACACACACACACACATGTTGTGTCACAATATCCTTGTGGGGACCTTCCATTGACTTCCATTCATTTCCTACTCATTTATATGGCCTAACCACGAGACCATTACCGACACATACCTATCCTAAACCTAACCTAAACTCAATTCACACCTTAGTCCTAAACCTAACCCCCACCCAAGAAGAGAAACTTTTCCTTATGGGGAGCAGTTGTTGGTCCCCACAGAGTACCTATGAGTCCCCAAAATGGAGCATATTCTAGGAAATTGTCCCCACCAGGTATTAAAGACATGGCCACACACACACCTCAGAGATGCTAAACAAATCTGATCTTCAAAGTTGGCACCACAGCATGCTCACGCTGACTCAGACAAGGACGGCACACCACTTTCTCACTCAACCTCATGAAAACATACATACACACCTCCCAAATGAATTAACACCCCCCCCCACACACACACACACACAGATAGAAATGAGCTTACAGGCTTTAGATGTCATGTTATTCACTGCAGCTCTGTGATCTAACAGCTGACGCAGCTAGAGCAAGACGTGTGACGATAGAAAGGATACAGTTTAGTCTTTAAGGGTGAGTTGGGGGGTCCGCCCATGGTATTCATCAGTGCAAGGCTGCAAAACCAAACTCCGCTCATAAAGATAATAGATAAGCAAGGTTTGCAGACTGATGTGCATAAGGAGACCATTACTAATGGGTGTTGGATTTTTCTACTATGCTGACAGGAAGAAAATCACAGGTACCTTAAACACCTCTCATTTTATACTATTTGACGAGTCTTGCAGAAGTATTCATACCACATCGATGTCAAGCTGTCATGTTTGGAATAAAACACTCTTTAATCCTAATATTTGATATGACACATAAAAAGAGGGGTGCACAGTAAGGCTAGGCAGGCTGACCAGGCCTAGCTCCAGAGGCTGGGGAGAGTGCACCATAGTGCAAGAAGAGGCAGTTGCAACTGGTCAGTGTCCGTGCTGGAAGTAAGGGAGGATGACGAGAATTCCTTCTAGGGCTAAATTAAAATGGCTTTTGTTTCTTTATTCCAAGTTCAGACTTTTCAACTGTAGCTTGCTACGCTCTCCCCGCGCAGTGAAAGGAGAGCCATGTGAAGCACAGGACGGCGTAGGGCAGACTGGGTGGTGAGAACGGAGCTGTGACTGCTCTCGACGCATAGAATTCACAGCTTGCAGTTTCTTCTCTTCTGCCCGCGTGGGTAGCATAGGGATGCTATGTATATCCACTGGTCTTCAAGGGAAAGAACGTTTGGTCAGTGGTGCAGGTCTTTATTTACAGATCCGTCAGTGTCAGAGTTCTGCTCTCTGTTTTGGTTTGTTTTTATTTTTATTTTTAGTTGATTTCTACCAGTGCTGAGTGCTTTAGTTACACTGTTGCCCCATTGGGATTGTTTCCTTTCCCCTTTCCTTCCTCCTTTGTTGGTCTTGCCCACACCTGCTCCCAATCTGCTGCTTAATCTGTCTTGGTTAAGGCCCCGTCCACACGCAGTCAAACTCTAGCCTAAGCAGCACAAATTTTCCACCAAATAAGCCTCTCATCCATACGAAGCCGGTGTTTGAGGTGTAGCGGCCTTTTTTTTATCAGGCCTTCAGTGGAAGGTACGAGAAACGCTGTTTCGCGTTTCCATCTTTAAAAGAGGATAGTTCGGTATTTTTGACGAATCTGTATGGCATCCCCATCACCAGTGTCACGCAATCACTGACTTACCCCTGGCAGCATCCAGTGAGCAGAGTTCTCGTCCAGTTTTGGTCAAGCGGTCCAGCAGGGTTTGCTAGACCCAGCGAAATAAAAACGTTTCTCTTCCCAAAACATTATGTGTTCAAAAGAGTGATATTTTTGCATCCCAAAAACATTGTAATTGGAAAAAGTCTGCGTATTATCTCGCGGTCCCATTTTTCTCTCTGTTAGATCAGTCTTACGACACCATGACCTGACAGCTAGGGCCTACTAACCGACAACAGCCAGATGCATGTCACCGCTCGCCTAGCTCCTGCACAGGCGGAGCGACATGTACCCGGCTGTTGTCAGGTTAAGAACACCTACCTGTTTTGATTAGCGATTGTTTACTACTGGGAAGATGTCTGACCCCTACGAGAGCGACGAGGAAAGCATCGACTTCCGCACTTAGAGCCAAAGGGATAACTCTTTATGAACCCGGTACACTGGCGATGAACTTTGACAAATGGAGTTAGATGGGGCAGAAGAGGGTGGACGAAGTGATGGAAGCTGAAGCGGGGCCGCCCAGGAGCCTCAGCTGGAGCTGCGATATCAAGAAGGTGGCCGACAAATCATGGTGCACTTGTTTCAAAAGTGTGAATTAATGCAGACAGAGGTGGATGCTACCTGTTTGCCACGGTGCGAGTTTAGTAATGCCGGTACAAGAACCTTTCCATTGATATGAGGATAATGGGGTTGCAGCAGCTGCTGCTGTCTGCATCACAACAACAGCACTGAAATTAGCTGGAAAAGTTGAGGCTCGCGCTGTGTCAAAATGGCCGGCGCGCACTGATACGAACAGAGAAAATAGGACCAATTGATAGCGACGTGTGACTTTTTTTCCCTACAATGTTTTTGGGGTGCAAAAATATCACTCTTTTTGAACACATATGTTTTGGGAAGAAGCGTTTTATTTAAGCTGGCTCTAGCAAGCCTGCGGACTACTTTCGGCAGGCCAAGCTGGGGCGAATAACTCTGCTCACAGGGCGCTGCCAGGGTAAGTCAGTGTGATTGCATGACACACTGGTGATGGGGATGCCATACAGATTCATGTCAAAAATCGCGAACTATCCCTTTAAGCTCTAACCGCATATTTTTTTTTTTTACATGCAACAACAATGGCGCCATACTGTGTTGAATGGTTGCTGCTCATGCTACTCACCCCTGCTGTCGGGCTTACAACAGAATCTTCTTTCTTCTGGAATCTCTCCAGGAAGAACAGAGCAATATCCACGACATATAGTTCAGCACCTGAATTTGACTGAACCACGAAAATGGACCCACAGGGCAACCATGTATAAATATTAGTGCGCCATGCCCAACATTTTTTCAGCCTATTTTTGCTTTGGCACCACAAGCGCCACTTACAGGCCCTGGCATGTACATTTTGCAGGCGATTTCATGCATTCGTATTGGACGCATCACATTTATTTTACGTCTCCGTCTTTCACGACAAGCGTGCTCTGGAAAATACATGCTTTCAGGTGTTAGCTTTGACTTACCGTGTGGACCGGGGCCTAAGTCTCCCAATATATACACCACCTTTGGAGTCACTCAGTGTTTTTTTTTTTTTTTTTTGTTTGCTTCCTCATCTCCCCACCTGAGTTTTTCCTGATATTTTGGTTTTTGATTCTTTGTATTTTTTTGTGTTTGGATTTTTGGAATTTAGCTCAGTTGTCTCATTAAATTTGCAAGACTCACCTCTGCCTCCTGGTTTCTACATTTGGTTCCTCAAAAACCTCCACCCAACCATGACAGTCAGAGGGTAGACATGCTCAGTATTAGCAGCATACATATAGGCATTGTAACTTAATGTCTTTCTGTTTTATTCTATGTTATAGAATAGTTTTTCCTTAAAAACTGTTCATGCTAGCTTTAGCCTCCCAGTAATCTTTTTATGGACGTCTCTAAAGAACAAATAAAACAGACATATTCTGTAGTTTCTTTTGGACATACTGCAGGTTTTTCAGTGGATCAATGCACAACATTTTTTACAGAAGCCCATAAGATATTTTTAATCTCGCCAAGGTGAACGTTGAAAGCTTTTTAAAGACAAATCGTCTGAATAGAATCAATAACTACAGATGATTATCTCAGCTCAGAACAAATAGGAGAAAAGTTTACTGCTTGTGAATTTATACGATTGTTTAGGACTTCGCCCTACAGTTAATTCAGAGGAACATAAAGGTATTCTATTTCTGCAGATGCTGAGGAGCTTCCCGTAGCCTAAGTGGCTTTAATCTTTGCAGCTGTGTGTCAGCAAATGTGCACTGCATATTAAAAACACCCTCTTTTGAATACTTGCTTTTCCTGCGTTCAGTTGTGCATCAGACAACAAGCTAAATGCCACGCACATTCATCTCCTAATAAGCCGACTCTAACGTGGGGATTTTCATGAGAAGGGGAAATAATTGGCTGTTCAAGTGCTTTTTCATAAGTTCTACGTCTAATTTGGCAACTCATGAAGTGTGTCATGAAGAGTGGGAGAGGAGAGAGGATCAGAGCTCTCGCCTCCAGTCTACTCCGCACCCAGAACAGCCTTCTCTTTCTTCTGTCTTCCCTGCTTTCGTGTTATCTGCCTCTTTTTTCATTTCCTGCCCTAATTCTCATATTTCAAAACTCACCTTCAATCAGAAATGTCCTCAAACCTGCTCTCCCACACACACCCCTACTTCCTACTCCACTGACATGCCTTTAAAGGAGAAGCCAAACCTTCATCTTTGAATCTCCGGTTACTGACATGAATTTAGCACTATTTTTCCCATCAGGCTTAGCTGACATCATAACATTGAATTGCGAGAAAGAGGGTGTAGTTTAAACCTCTAAACTGTGGCTGATATGGTGGTTTAAGGAGACAACTACTTCTTCATCTTCCTTTATTCCATCCTTGCCATAAATTTCTGCATTGTGAGCAGTCAGGGCAGCAGTAAAGGAAAAATAGAGGTGTTGGTTGGATGAATCAGGGAGCGGAGGAAAAGTGAAAGAGAGAGAGGGCGGAGATATGAAAGACTGGAGAGCAGCGCTGGAGTGCTGGGATGATAACGTCAGGGTAAAAATTGATGCTGAGAGTAACAGTCCGTTTTATTTGTGTTTTGTCAGCCGTGATAGATGCCCTGAAAGTGGAAATTTAGAATTACCATGTAGACAGACGCTGCATAAAGCCGACTACAGAGGGAGCTGAATACATCAGCGGTTGGTGACTGATGTATGCACCGTGAAAGAGAGTACCTGAAGAAGCTGTTTGACATCACGTACGTGCAGGCGTTGATTTACCATCAGGCAATACTAGGCAGTTGCCTCCGGCCCCAAGTTCCTGGGGCCCAAATAAAACTCTGTTTTTATATATAGTTAATACAACTTGTCATGATGGGTTTCTGGATGCTAGCCCATGCAGAACACAACTCAGAGACAGGGAAAAAGTTCAAAGGTTTAATTAAAGAAGAAGTGCAAAAACAGGTCAGGGGGGGTAATCAGGTCCAGGGGCTGGTCACGGCTGGGTTACTGTCCTGGAGTTTGAGCAGAGCAGCAGAGGGGGAGAAAACCAGGAGGGTTCAGAGGCTGACGGCAGGCTGAGGGAGGCTTGGTGGAGGCTTAGCTTGGCTTGAGCCTGTAGATCTCCAGGTTAGAGTTTCCCTTCCAGATGCTTCTGGGAGCAGGCTGGCTGATCTTTGACAGGTTAGGTTCTCCAGGGTTCTTCTGAGATCAGACAGACAGATTTCCACCAGAGAAACTCTTCAGGGGTTTCTGGTTTCTGGCAGGTTCAACCGTGACTGACTAACACTCTGGCACTGGAGTGTGGTCCTCAGCCCACTTAAATGCTGGTCTCCTGATGAGCAGATGAGGAACAGCTGGTGAAGTCAGCTCCAGCTTCAGGAGATCCCATACGCCCTCTGGTGGAGAAAAGGTAGACAGAACCCCAGATCCCAACAATAACAAAAAAATCCCCAGGAAGGGATCCTCGGCGCCCTCTGGTGGGCAAGCCTCAGGATCCCAACACAACTCTTCCTTAATTGTGCACATTAATTATGTTTTTGATAAAAAACATTTTCACTAAAACAGTCAAAATTTCTTAGATTCAGCCTTGATTTGAGCACATAAATAAGATAATCTGCCAATGGAATGAGTATTTTTACTCTTAAAATAAGATAATTATATAATATGCACTTTATATAAATCTTTCATTCCTTTTGAGACAGCATGAAAAGTCAGCTGAGTATAACACTTTTCTTTAGATCTTAATGTCCACAAATAATGAGAGAAAGAATATTTTAGTACAAATATTGATGTTTAAAAATGAATTGTAGGGGACCAGCCAAAGACCAGCCTAGGGCCCATCAAGGAAAGTGGTTAAAGTTTGAATGGCTACTACTGTATGTCTTCCGATGGTCTGCTTATAAACATACACATCCAGGCAATCATCTTGTACAGAACAAATTCTTTAACCTTCCAATGAAACTAGATGTTAATCTAGTACGTTAGCCTGTCTCCTGTGCCAAGCCAGACCAAACCCAATGTCTTCTGTCATTAAATGCCTCAGTTATCTCTTTCTTCGACTGTGTATTGCCCCAGGTGAGCATTAAAGCTGTTTTGCCATATTGAGCAGAATGCATTGACTTTCACACTCTGCATTTTACCTTCAAACTCTGTTTATCCTGCAGATTTCTTACTATGACGGATGAAGTTGTCAAACCGAGCAGGGGACATGTGGTAATGCTCCTACTCTACCCAGCACAGTAAATGACAGCGTTATCTGTGTGAATCAGAACAAGGTCGGGTACTGACTGCTGGCCATATTCCAGCTAACTCATTTCCACCTCTCGTAGGTGCATCTTAAAGAAATAAGCTTTTTGGCAAAGACAGTGTCAGTAACACCAACAAGCGACAACATTTCTGTTTGGCACTGTATCCATGGTGATGTCATTGAGGCATATGCTCTTTTTTCTAGGCATTGACCTGCTAAACTGTTGTCTTCCCTCAGTAGAGGGGATGACCTGGAAATACATGTGACATATATGGAGTCAAGAATATCTGATTGTTATGTTATGCAGCTAAAACATTTTTTTTTTTTTTTATCAATTCTGTCCTCTCCTGTGTTTTCTCACTGTCCTTGTGGGACTCTTTTGGAAGAAACACTTCGAACAGCAACAAGGCTAACCATTCCAGGAAAAAATATTTTATCTTTGGTAGAGTGACTGACTGGGTCTGTGCCTGATCCTTCATTTGCTCCTCATTGGCTATATTTCATCTTCTATGAAACAAATTTGGTGATTTGTTCTTTGCCTATTTCTGTCTGTTTCTCTGGAAGAAAAGCTGCAGATTGAGAAATTTAGGCACATGGACCAAACAGTTCAAAGGACATGTTTTTTTGTCTGCTAGTGGAAGAGGTTAATCAAGCACTTTGAGAATCTTCAACTCTTCATCTCTTTTTAATTGCTTCTTGCTACTTAAAACGAGCTTCCCATATAAGGAAATGATGATGCACATTTATAAAAACTGTGTCTGCAATGTTCTGATTGTGAATGTGAAGGATGATGTTCATTTATCTGTCCGTCTGTCCATGAAAAGGTCTTAGAACTTGCACATAGTAAAGTATGAAGAACTTTGCTGATACAGATCAACTATTTTTTTTAACCCTTTAGAAAAATACGACAATTCATTCAAAATAACATATAAAAATATTCTTCATTGTGTAAATTCCACATAAACTTAGACTTAGACTTGACTTTATTAATCCTTTGGGATTACTCCCTTCGGGAAATTGTATTTCCAGTAGCAGGAAAAAATTGCACATATAAGAAAAAGAGGATGTTTAGACACAGTATATACAATAGAAAAAATAGAATAAAAAATCAATTAAATAAGGTGTAGGAAGATGTATTGGGGGATGAGGATAGACAAATAAACACAGAGGGCTATAGCAAAAAACAATGACTTAAATTAACAGTTATGTAGTGTATTGCACTTGAATGGTTGAGGAAAAAAAGAGTGTCCAGATTATAAAAACCAAAGCGAGTATCTACATATGGCTTCGACAAAATGTAACATTATGAATCACAAGATAAAGCAGCCGTATACATGAGAATTTGGTTGTGGTGAATTTTGTTTCATCCAATTCACAACATTTCATCTCAGCTTTATACAGAAAACTGTCACTCGTTTCCATATTTTCTTATTATAAGGGTTTAACTTAGAGCCACGTGCTGCTTTCATCAATACAATATAACCATCACTATGTTTCTTAATTTTTTCTTTCAGTTTGTCTTTAATGTTGAACTGAGCAGCATCGGCACATTGAGCATAATCTCAGTCTTTACTCTAGCAGCAAAGGCGGTCAGGTAACCCTAAGGTTAGACCAATTAGCATACCAGGTAAAATAAAAACAGAGACTTCACTCATGGTGCAGATCTGTCTCTGACTCTGCCTATCCAGCAGCTCTATGCTAACAAACTGAAAAGGCTAAAACGGTGAACGGTGTTATGTTCACCCCTACTGTAAGCCTCATACCGTCTCCATGTGATCATTACTGAATATTAGCAGCAGCATATTAAAGAATGCTTCAGTAGTTTTCTCTGTAGTTTTCATGTGAATAGAAGGTCTATGAGGCTATGACTCTGATGCCCAGGAGGGATTTACCATTAGGCAATATTGGTCAGTTGTCTATGGCCCCCAAGTTCCTGTGGGTCCTATACATATCTGTTTACGTGTATAGTCAATACAACTATTCCTTATTTGGGCACATTAATTACGTTTTTGATAAAAAATAATTTCACTAAAACTCCATCAGAATGTTTATAATATGAAGTGTGTCTCAGCCCCACATTGTCCACCACATTGCATCAGTCCATTTGCTGTACTTTTTTCTGCTAATGGAGACTTTGTCGGCAACATATAAAAGCACTGAACTCTGCTCTCCAGAGCAAGTAGATTGGTAACCCCACCTCCTGCTCTCCGTTAGCTTGTCAGCTGTCATGATTCTGTTAGGATTCCAGTTTGTGTGGGTTGTTTTTGTGTTTTCCTCTCTACACCACCAGGTGGTGCTCTGTCCTCGTTGGGCCTCCCTGCACACCTGTGGCTCGTTGGGAGGAGTTATTACCGGAGGAGTACTTGAGCAGTGGGCTATCTCTACCTCAACGCCAGAGTGTTTGCCAGTTTTGGGTACTCTAGCCATGCTGAGATTAGCAGAGTCTAAACCATAGTATTGTTTCTCTGTTTCTCCGAGTTCCCGCTTCTCTGGATTTAATCCCCCTCTAACTAGATTCAAGGATTACCTGTTGGGATCTGGAGGTTTGCCCACCAGAGGGCGCTGAGGATCCCTTCCTGAGGGCTTGTGCTCACCTGCAACACCTGTCTTAAATCTCCTCATCAGCCTTGGGCCTATTTAAGGAGGCAGAGGACATCTCTCCTGTGCCAGAGTAAAGTTGCCAGTTACTTAGCAAGCCTGAGCCAACCTGCCTCGTCTGAATCTCTGACTCCCCTGAAAACCCCTGAACCTGATCTGATTTCTCCTTTCTGCTTCCTAGATTGAACCTGCTTGAAACCAGAAATCCAGTAGAGTTTCTCTGTCGGTAATCTGCTTGTCTGATCTCTGAAGAACCCTGGAGAATCATTCCTGTCAAAGATCTGCCTGCTTGCTCTCTGAAGAATCTGGAAGGGAAACTCTAATCTGTGATCTGCAAACACTCAAACCAAGCTCTGCCTCCGCCAAGCCCTCAGCCTGCCGACAGCCTCTGGACCCTCTAGGTTCCCCCCTCTGCCGCTCAACTCAAACTCCAGAACAGGTGCTGTCCTGCTCACTCACTGCTTAACTGGACATCCACTAACTCCTCTGTCCCCCTCTGCAGTGAACCCACTAGTGACCAGTCCTGGATCTGAATAACCCCTGGATCTGTTTATTCTTTGTACAGAATCATTTCAATAAATCTTGAACTTTTCTCCAGCCTCAGTGTGTTCTGCATGTGGGTTAGGAACCTTAAGGCCAAACATTACATTACCAAAGAGCCCCCAAAAGTGAGTTTCTCTTCAGCGTATTCAAGCCTCAGTCATTTTTCCAACAGTCCCTGAACTGATCACTGTGGAACTCCCCTTCAGATGTTCCGGTTCCGGTTCACCAGTCCGCTGAGTTCCAGCATTCCTCTTCAGTGTTTTTCTACATTCAATAGACCCGTTAAACTGTTACCCTTGGTCTCTGACTGGTTCTCTCGCATGTGGGTCAGATCTCTAAAACCATTTATGACAGATTCATGCAGCTATTATTTCATAATAATAGCTGATAAGCAGATCATGGCATGTCTACAGTGAAAAGAAGGACTGTGTTATTTACTTTTTCTGTCGCCTTTTGGAAACCCAGGATAGAGCAATCAGGTAAGTGAACAAGTGGAGAGAGCGATTTAGGCCATGAATAAGTGATGTGAAGGGAGCTCTTAGGTTTCCTTCTGTAATGCTTGAAGATCTTGACCTTCTGGGTGAGATAACATCCCATCCATCACGGTTTGGTGCGCGATGTCTAAGCCTGCTATAATGCTGCAATAGATGCTCTTCATCACATTTAGTCACAACAGAACCACAAACTGACCATTTTTTTTCTGGGATTTTATTAGAGATCAAAAAACTGAACTTTGTGAAAGGAAATAATTCTCATAAGTCCGGTCAGGAAGGAATAATCATTGATTATTATCTATGATTTAATGAATTTAGCGTTAACAGAGATGGGAAGTAACAAAGTACAAATACTTCGTTACTGTACTCAAGTAGATTTTTCTGATAATTTTACTTTACTTTACTACTTATTTTTATGGCGACTTTTTACTTCTACTCCTTACATTTTTACACAAATATCTGTACTTTCTACTCCTTACATTTTAAAAAATTGGCTCGTTACTTTAGTTTTGAATCATTTCAATGGAGTTACCGTTATTATTTTTCAGGTCATCAATACCAAATTCAATCTAATTGGATGGAATCTACGCTGCATTTGACGCACCACTACAAGATGAATCGACAGATTCGGCGGTATTCATTGGCGGCAAATCATTGCAGCTTGGTGGCGGTGGCGTTAGCATAGTAGCATGGACGACGAGATGATTGAAAATGAACACAACGGAGATCTAGTCCTATTGGCAGACATCCATTTAAAATGTAGGCAACGCCATGAAAAAAGTGGTTTCTACTTTTACTTTTATACTTTAAGTAAATTTACAAGCCTGTACTTTGTTACTTTTACTTGAGTAAAGAAGTTTAATCAGTACTTCTACTTTTACCAGAGTATTTTTTAACACAAGTATCTGTACTTTTACTCAAGTACGGAAAGTGAGTACTTTTGCCATCTCTGAGCGTTAATCAGTAAAAATATAAAAACAATAATTTTCATCGCGATCACTGAATCTGGGAGTTTTTTTTCCAGAATATAGCAACCCCTCCCTCCTGCCATCTTCCAGCAGTGACGTCACGGTGCGGTAAGCCTAGCGCCATTCTCCCCGCTTTACAAGCTAAATCAATGGGAACTACTAGACACATCTGCAATCAACAACAATTATTGAAGATTTCCAGAGGACTTCACCATTGAAATTCACCAGAGCTATAGTGAAACTGACAATGCCCACGTGCATGGCAGCTGGATGTTGGAATACATCGGGTAAAACTGAAAAAAAAAAAATTGTTATTTCCCCTTTCTGATTCCTGATCCTCCACGGACGGGTTCATCGTTGGATCGCCAACTTGAAGAGGGAGGATTTGCCATCGAACTTCTGGCCAGAGAAAAAACCCGTAATATGTAGCCAACATTTGGAAGAAGAATGTTTTCAAGATGACTTGGATAATAGCGCGTTGTGACAAACACCAGATACAGCACTGGGACTTGATCAACAGCCGATACCGCACCGTGACGTCACTAACCAGTAGGTGGCAGTAGTGTTCTTTGACAAACATGGATGTCTCCGGTAAAGCACATTCAATTTGATATTACTCTTAATTAAAACACTTATCGTTTATTGAAAAGTTGAGAATTTTCAGGAATTTTTGAAAAGACCCGCTGTCTCCAGAAAATGCATATGCACAACCCTGTACTTGCTCCCGAGAGGGAACATCTATTAAAGGCATGCGCAAGCGTGCACAAGCCATTTTCTCCTTGTGCATGCTCTGTTTAAAAGTTTCTGTTTGCATCGCTTATACAAGCTTACTTTCCAAAAAAAAAAAAATGGAAAGAAGCGCCTAGGATGGCCGTATGTAAACACATCTGAAGAGTTGACAATTAGGAGGCCACCTATTTTGATGAGCAGCCCAGAAAAAAAACATCCTTCACTTTAACTTTAAGCCAAATATATCTTTAGCCGCTTAATTCTCAACCTCATGGATTAATTGGTCAATCTTTTCCTAATTCGTCACTGTAATATCAAACTCTTCAACTGAATTAACAATGAAGGAGTTAAATTTGTTTCCATATTACCAGCACAAATATTCACATTTGTTCGATTTAGACAAAATGTAGTGAGCTGTTAGCAAACAGACGCATGACATAAAATCAGTGCGCTTCCCAGTTCCCTGACTTAAAGAAGCCTGCTTGTCTGGAATAATATTTTTAAAACTAAATGCCTCCTTTTCATAAGCCCAATTATATATTTGTTCATATAAGGAAAATTTACTTTTCTTCCAATAATTTTTCAAAGCACATATAAACTTTTTTTATAGTCAAATGTGTCTCCTTTTGGAAAACCACTGCACTGGTTTCCATTTCTTATAAATTTACATTTTTCAGCTCATTTTTAAATTGGAGAATTTTCTGCTTAGGAATTCCACTTTGTTGGTGCTTCATTGAAAATCCAGAAAAGCCTGTTTTTAATCGCTTCTTAGTAAACTTTCTGACTTACAAGGTCAATTTATGATCAGAGAGACCTATTAAACACTGTTGGTTTTAATTCAGCTCTGTGGTTTGTTTGCAAAACCCAATTCAAACAGAGATCTATTAGTTTGGGGGATACTTGTTGCCTGAATAATGACGCCATGTTATTTATGTTCAGATGTAATAATGTTGAGTTTTTCCTTTTTATTATCATCCATCCAATTTAGGTTTGAATTTACCAATAAAGTTGTATCTGTTCCTACATTAAGCGACGTGTGTTAAATAAAATTGAGAGGGTTATTATTAAAACCACTGTGTTGAATTTTGTCGCAGACATTTAGACACAAACAGTACAAATCAGTATTATTCAATTCATTAACTGGACATCTAAAACTAGATAAAGGCCCCTCCCCCTTTCCACCCTCTCCTGGAACCTAAACATCAATCATGTTTGCTATGGGACACTGCTATTTAGCCAGGTTTCACTGAAGCCAGATACTTTGAATATTAAGCTGAGCCCAAAGATACTCTAAGGTTTAGCATTTGAGTTCCACGTCAGCTTTGCATGACTGACAGTCTAAAGATATTTCAATTCTTGCTGCTTTTGTGCTGCAAATCCAGCGATACTTTTATGGTGAAGTGATGATACAGTTTAGGGTAATGAGCTGCGCTGATGTCACTACAGTAGCAGCCATTTAAAAGTCCCCTCCCAGTCAAACACCAGTCGAATGACAGTCTACTCCCCTGCGACTCCGACCAAAATCCCTTCCAACTTCCAGCCACTGGCATTATACTGGGCGAGCATTTTTTACTCTGACTTCACCCTTTCCCTGAATCACAGGGTCTGACCAGGAGATGATGCTTTTCTATAGATCTAAATGCCCTAAAATCATGACAGAAGAATATTTTACTACAAAGATTGATGCTTAAAAAGGAATTGTAGAGGATCAGCCAAGGACCCATCAAGGAAAGTGGAAAAATTGTAAATGGCTACAACTGTATGTGCTGTGTTACTTATTAGATCCTCTTTAAAGCAAAAAAATGTGATATTTCCAAATAGTGCAGCTCAGTATCACCCAAATTCTGGAGGACATAGGGACCCCCATTTCATCATTCTGCTTCATTCTATCTCTATTCTCCCACTCTGCAGAATCTGTTAGTTCAACCTCTAACGTTCTGCTCTCTCTGCTTTTCCTCAGAGTAGCTTTGCCTCGTCTGTTCCTGTTTGGCTGTGACTCCATCCTGGAAAGAAACATCAGCTGTGCTGCTTCCATCAACGTGAGGAATTGCATTTGAGTCAATGATTCAGATGCAAATCAACTGGTTTCCTTAGATAGAAAACTTTTTATAAATTTGACTGGATGATCTGGTTGAACTGTAAAGTGCCTTTGAGATGATATGTATTGTGAATTTGGTGCTATATAAATAAAAAAAGAGAGGTGTTGAACAGTTTCTTCAGAAAAACCTACTCAGAGGTTGACAGATGAATTGGAAGCAATGCCTGAAGGCATAGATGGATGTACAGTATTTAGACATATTCAATAAATCTTTAAACCTCCTGCTTTAAGTCATATCTATGGTGTCGGTTTTAATTTAACTTTTTAGTGTAAAGAAGCCATGAGGCTAAAATCAGAGGACCCAGTAAAGGGTTTAGTCCTATGATAGAGATATTGAGAAAGAGATTTAAAAAAGTAGCTCTAAGAACACAGCAGTAAAACCAGCTAAACAATTTATAGTCAGTTTGATCGGTGGACAAAATTCAGCAGCAGCTGGTTCCCAAAGCGCAGCAGTTACTTCTTTCTACCAGCTGCTCATTCAGGATGTCATCTTTGAGTTAGTTAACCTTTTAAGATCAGACTGGTTGGACAACAGAGAGTGTGACATTAAATGACCTTTCAGCTCCACCCGGCAGAAGGAGGCATAGGGCATCCACTGATACTCCATACTGTGCCACCAGAGCTACGGATGGAGTCAGAGTCTGTTTGTGAATGGGGTCCTGGATCAGTGCATGTTCATGTGCTAGAATGACCCGTTCAAAGCAGAGCCTTCAACCCTGCAGCTTACAGAGACATGGGCCTGTAGGCTTACAGAGGGGAGCTCAGTGAAGGGTGTTTCTGCAGAGTCCTGAGTTAGGTGGGCTAAAATAGAGTCCCACAAAGATTTTTATTTTAGTTTTAAAGGAACTATCTGTGGGATGCTCAATGGGTTAGTGGGTAGCACTGCTGCCTTGCAGTTAGAAGGTTCCTAGCCTTGGGTCTTTTTGCATGGAGTTTGCATGTTCTCCCTGAGCAGGTGTGGGATCTCTCCGGATACTCCGGCTTCCTCCCACAGTCCAAAAACATGACTGTTAATTGGCTGCTCTAAATTCTGCTAAGGTGTGTGTGAATGGTTGTTTGTCTCTGTGTTGCCCTGCGATGGACTGGAGATGGAGGCATCAGCAACTCCTGCCACCCTGCTTGGGACAAGCCTGACGGAAAAATGAATGAATGGATGGATGGAATGAACTACTAGATGCTGGAGATCGGCCTGTTTTCCAGTGTATTCCTGTTTCTCTGGACCGTGACTGAGTGGATGTGCTCTCTTCATCCTCTAACATGGGAGCTGCCTTGGAGCTCGCCCTTCTGCCTGGCTGTGTGTTTCACTTGGACGGGGACGCCGTTTTACAAAGCTGCTTTTTCTATGTCTGCTTCTGTCTTCTTGCACCCCACTCCACTAGTCGGCTCCTCAGCAGATGGCCGCCACACCTTCCGAACCTGGTTCTGCTGGAGGTTTCTTCCTGTTAAAGTGAGTTTTTCCTCTCCACTGTCGCTACAACCATGCTTAGTGTGAGGGATTGTATTTTGAGTCGATCGAGTCGCATGCAATCAACTGGTTTTCCTTATATTAGAAAATTTGTATCAATTTGTCTGTATGGATCTGGTTGAACTGTAAAAGTGCCTTGAGATGACATGTGGCATTGTGAATTTGGCGCTATATAAATAAACTGAATTGAATTGAATTCATATAATGTTGCGTTGGTTAAATAAAATAGAAGCTGATTAATGTTGCCGTTTACTGTAACAGAGCCTCATTACTGTATGTCTACTCTTAGTGTCAGAGTCTCAATAACAGCTGATTTACTCATTTCACAATAAGTTCACCATTTTAATTGGCCAAAATTAGCCCTGATTATCATGCAATTCAAACAATAAACTTTATTTAAGTGAAATAAATACACTCAGTTGTATAAATGTAGAATAATTATACTTTGTTCTGTATTTTCAACAAATATGTTTTTTTATACAAATGAATATGCATCATGTTATCATTTAATATACTTAATAGGTTTCAGCTGAAATGATCTTAAACATTGAATGTTAAGTTGTTATTTAATAAATAACATAGATCTTAAAGTTTGGGTGTAGATTAGATTGTAAAACAAGAAAACATTTGAGAAGTGAGAGCGGGTTTGTAGTTAGTGTGACCTTCCTCTGAGCCCGACATGCCAAACACAAACCTTTTCCAATAATCACATCCTCTCACATCGCTTCCTCCTCTTCCAGCCCATCTCTCCCCTGCTGCCACTCGGATGAACTCTGGACCTCAGCTATGATACTGCATCAACCGCCATTTGCAGATTACAGCTGAAATTGGCAGAGGCTATTCCCTTCAGAACCCAGATACTAATTTACCCACTGACATGCAGCCATGGACAGCCACAGGACAGCAGGGAAATAACCGGCCCAGCCGGGTAGTGCTGACAAACTCCCTGGATGGTACTGATAGGTCAGTTGCTGTCGGAGGCTCTGTTGTTAAAGCGGGTCAGCAGACGTTTGAAGATTCTGCTCTGAATAGAAAATATGCAGATACAGAAAAGGGCAGGTTTATAAGTGCAATTCAAAACAAAGACATTTCAAAGTGCTTCACATGAATGAAACTGCAATAGAACACAAATACAAACAGACCAAAAGCTGATCTTCCTGAAGTTCTGTCAGATAAGCATACCCCATCAGACAAGCATTCCTATAGTCAATACACGTGTGCAAGATGTCAGATTTGCATTTATCCCTTTAGTTTTGTACGAAAAAAAGACTTTAAACTAACTAAATGGTTGTATATCCCTTTAGTCATCTACAAAAAAAAAGCAAATTAAGGTCAGATCGCCATATGCTTCAAAAAAACACATTTTGTACCTGACTAAAGGGATACACGCCTGTTCAGGTAGTTTAAAGTCTATTTTTTATACAAAACTAAACGGATAAGCAGGGATAAATGTGCATTGACTATGCTGGTCCGACTGGGTATGCACATCTGACAGAACAGCAGCTCTGTTATTGATATACCCCACAGGTACCAGTGACTGACATTCCTGTTGTCATTTGAGGGTATGTCTCTACCATCTATATACATCCAGAGAGCTCAACCTTCATTCCATCAAATCCGACCTGCTGGAGGAAGAAAATCCTCCCTACAGCGTTACGCTGCTAGCAGCTAGTTTTCATAATTACAGACATGAGTCGTGGCAAACTGGGAGTTTCTATTCCGCCCTTCCAGCTGAGGTTTGATTAATGTTTTTATTAACACATTATCCAGACATACTGACCATAATACCTTCATATACATGTACTGCAGCAGCAAACATAAATGTTCACCTAACAGAAAGGAAGGATCCCAATAAAAAGATCCAATAAAACAAAGAAATAACTGTTCCTTTCTTATTTTCATGAAATCAGTTAAATTAAATATAAATACTAATTTTGAATCTGTTTATTGTTTCTGTTTTTGTCTCACCTATCAAAGGTCGAAGGATGAAATTAAGCTTTGACTCTGACAAATTTCGCTGCCCTCTGTGCACAATGCTAATCAATCAATCAAGTATAATAACTATTTCCTGCTTCTTCTTATTATTTGTATTTGTATCTAGTAAGAATTAATGAAGCAATATTGTTTTATAGAGCTAATTTCTTCGATGTTAGAGACTGGTGCAACTATAAGCGTTTTGAAGAGCCAAGATGAATATGATTTATTTGGGTTTTGTTTGCTTCATTCACCACATTTATGTAACCAAACATAGGAATTTATTTTGATATACCATGTCAAATATAGTGAGTGACCTCATTTAAAAAACTTAACAAAGGACCAACATTTTCAGAGGAAGTGGGATTTACATGTGTTTATCTCTCTGACAAAATTAATACAATATATATAGATAGCACTGGGATGTCTACTTGCCGTATCTCAGGGCAAGGGGATGGTTTTAGTCTCATGCAGATGAAACTTTGAGACGCAGGGCTGTAAAACTACTGTAAGACAAAGAAGACATTTCTCCAAAGGCAACTGAAAAATACCAAAGAAAAGATTGCAGAGCACTCAGGAACGTAGACGTTCATATTTGGAAACATAAACACTGATTTAATAAACCATTTGACTTTAATAAGTTGATTAGATGTGGAATAGAACACACAGTAGTAGCCATTCAAAATTTCCCCTCATCCTTTGATGAGCCAGTCGTTGGCTGGTCCACTACAATTCCTTTTTAAACATCAGTATTTGTACTAAAATATTCTTCTGTCATGATTTGTGGACATTAAGAATTAAAGAGAAGCGTCATCTCCTGGACAGACCCTGTAATTCAGTGAAAGGGAGTCAGAGTAAAAAAATATACACGCCCAGGAGAAGGAGGGGGTCACTACAGTGGCTGGAAGTTGGATGGGATTCTGCTTGGAGTTGTGGGGAAGTGGACTGCCATTTGGCTGGCATTTAACCAGGAAGGGACATTTAGAATGGCTTCTACTGAAAGATTAGCAGCAGATACAGTTGAATAACCCTGATGCAGAGATAATAAATGCAATCAAAACAGTGAAGTTTTATTTGATTTTAAAGTGAAAAATGAACAATAACTCCGAAATTTATCAAAATGTAGAGACCCTGGCTCGGTTCGGTTCAGAAAACCAAGCTCAGGGGTCAATCTGTTCATCAGATAGTTCACGGAGTGAATTGAACTAATCCAATGCAAAAACCAAAGGAAACTTTGCAGGGCGTAATTCTGTCAGTTACAGCAGTCTCCGCAAGGGTGTCCCCTTTAAACGGCAGCAGGTAGCCGTAAAGCAGTTGTGCAGGTAGATACCAGTACAGCTCCAAACAGGAAACGAACCAATGGGTATCAGCTCGGCGGTGTTTGTGGCTCCTCGGCAGAACAGCATTTGGGCTTCAATTTAGTTTAGACCACAGCAAGAGCCACTCCCAATGTTCAGCTCCTTCTGAATCGTAGGGTGAATTCTTGCTTATTATAGCAAGCACAGACTCTTTAGATGACTACATCATGTAGCTTCAGCTGAAAACTTGCAAAACTTGTCTCACCTAAGCTGCTTAGTAAGCTGAGGTTGACCTGAGGTGTTTTTTGCAACATTTAGCAGAAACCTAATATAACCTCTAAACTTGGCCTTTTAACTCCGACAGATATCAGGCTTAATTTCGATAAACTGTGCAAACAAGACCACCAAGGTTTCACAATAACTGCTGCTCTGTGTTATCAACATATGCAGGTATGAATGTATTGATATTGTCAGGGCTCTGCCCTCTGCTTGGGTTTATTTTTAGTTTCTTTGTGTTCTGTGTCTTTTCAGTAAATTTCTACCAGTACTGAGTCCTTTAGTTACTCTCTGTTGCCCGCTTGTGCTTGTTTCCTTTCCCCTTGGCTTCCTCCTAGTTGGTCTTGCCAACACCTGCTCCCAATCTGCTGAATAGTCTGTCTTGGTTCAGTCTCCCACTATATACACCACCTCTGCAGTCACTCAGTGCTGGTTTGTTGTTGTTGTTTTTTTTATCCCTCGTCTCTGACTTCCAATATGAGTTTATTTTTCTCTATTTCTGCCTCAGTTGCCTTTTAAATCTGCAAGACTCACCTCTGCCTCCCAACCTCTGCATTTGGGTCCTCAAAGACCTTCACCCAGTCAAGGCAACTATAGTGATTACTATATAGGGGCTGAATGGAAGATGGTGCTACTCTGTGAAATTACCAGAGTGTATCAAAGTGGTTCCTCCTTATAAAGATATATAAAATGAATAATAAAGTTTCTCCGTTTCCCACAGTAAATATCTAAGAGGGTGGTCTGATCTCCACGGTCGGTTCATCAGGGGTCTACGCGTTCGTCCAAGACAAACTTTTTCTCTCTGCTTCCATTGAAGTGTTTATAAAGAAGTTGAAGGTGATTTCATCATCATCTCAGTAGGATTTTTACCCATGATCAAAGCACAAAAGAGAAATCATTCCCTTGGTGAGTTTGGTTTGGCGCTGGTGGTGATTTGCTGTTTTGCTCAAACTAAAAGTGGCTGACCCAGTTTATTCTCTGAGGACCACCAAAATGTTGATTTAAATAATTCAAAAGTGACTCGCTTCTTGGAAAATGAATGCATTTCTATTCATAAGCTGTGAATCCTGTAAAAAACTGTCACTTCTCTTTATTCGTGTTTCTTTCTTATTTCTCTGGCTTGGCACTGAGTGCAGAGCAGAAGTAAAAGGCGGCAACAGAATGCCCTGTAGCCAAGTCTTCCTCTGCAATGTGTGTGTGTTTGTGTGTGTGGGGTGGGTGGGGGGTGGCGGTGTGTGTGTGTGTGTGTGTGTGTGTGTGTGTGTGTACTCCGTCAGCCTTGGTTGGGAAACAGTGGTGCATGAAACCTTGTGCAATACTGGATGATTTACAACAATAAGTAGATGGCCTCATACTCTGTGTTCCTCCAATTCGTAGGAATAATATCTGCGCTGTGTGAAAATCCCATTTAGTTAATGATATTTTAGGCCTGAACCATCAAGAAAAGTGAAGAAGTTTGTGCAGTTTAACAACACTGCTGTACTGAAGGGAATTCTTTAAACTTTATCTGGAGAAAACAGTAAATATTTCAAACTCCTGCTGTTTTATACACAGGTTAGCCTTTAACAACAGCTCCTATTCTATATTTAGCTTAATTTTGTGTGAATATAGAACCATGTTTTTTAAAAGCTTATATTATGTTTTATATTTGTTATTCACTAGTTAAAGGTATAGAGGAGGATGTTCTTTTTTTAAGGGAATTAGTGGTTCTCCTAGTTGTCAATCATTTTGGTGATATGAAACAGTAACTTTGCTCTCTTTGTGCACTCTACCATTTCTCCTTGTGCTTTCTCTCGCACGTGTTTAATAGGCGTTCCCTCTCGGGAGCGTGTACAGGGTTGTGCACAGTGGTGGCTGGCCAATAGAGGGCCCTAGGGCACCGCCCCACCCACCCAATGACCTTGATTAAGACATAAAAAAAACCAAATTGAAATTAAATTCTAAAATTAAAATATTTCAGAAATACTTAATCTTTAATGATGAGGAAAGTTGTTTGATTTCCGCCCCTTTACTTTTACTAGGGAGCATAATTTGTTGCACATTGATTCTCGTTAAAAGCTGTACATGCGTATTAGCTCCTCTGTAATACAAAAGTATAGAACGGCGCAGGGCGCATGACATCTGCATCCTGAGGTAACGGTAGCTGTCATCACAGTCGTACTGCTGCTGATTAACAGGGTGCGTCATGGAAGTGAAATCCCTTAAAGCAAATTTAAGGGATTTTAAGTAAATTTAAGGGTAAAACCGTTTGGATGGAGACGATGCACTCTCTCTTTTTCCTGGACTTGGTTTGGCTAGAAGGTTTGGCTAACTGCATGCAGCGAGGCTAATGCTTTATTCTGCTTTCCCTTCCTCCTTTTTTAAACGTCAGGATCTGACCCATCGGGGATAAAGACAGGTAGGACTGATTTAAAGCAGGTTTTTTTTAATGCAAAGAAGAACTAACAATCTGGGATTCACATGGGAAATAATATAATATAGTGTATTTTTCTAGATGTTGTTAATTTGCATAGTTATTGTCAAATAAACACATTCTCAGAAAATAAATAGTTTTTATAAATTAAGAAAAATATAAAGCTGACTAATAGCTTATCCATTAAACTTTTTTATTATTTTTTTAGGTTTGTGACACAATACTGGACCATGTAAAAGACAGTTTCGATTGATTTTTTTGGTCTTTGTTTTTTGTCTTGGTGCCAAGCATCCCAGCCTTAGTATTTGTTAGTGACGGTAGGATGGAGCCTCATTAAGCATTGAATCATTGGGGCAAATTGCTTTTTTTTGTGTGTGCAAAACTCTCTTAGAATAAGAACAATCTGTTCAGGTACTAATTATTTTCTGTGATTTTAGTGACTGTAGCTGAACCAGACGGTGAAAGTGCTTCAACAATAATATTTTTTCCACAGTTTTTGGTTTTAAACTAGTAGGAAGTTATATTTTTAATCAATCTTTTGGTTAAAACAACCAATATAATTTGTTAGCATTTGTACCCAATCTAAATTGCTAAAAAAACCAATACAAATTGGTCACTTTGATCAAAATACTTGTTAAGCAGTATACTAACTTTCAAAAGACAAAGCTGGGTCTCAAACCAATATATCTTGGATAGAAAACCAAACTCCTACAGCAGCTCCTTGGCATCTCGTAACATCAGTAGTATTTGTATTTAGCCTTCTACTGATTTCACCCTGCTTGAATTTGGA
Organism: Cyprinodon brontotheroides; assembly: GCA_018398635.1. NCBI lineage: Eukaryota > Metazoa > Chordata > Actinopteri > Cyprinodontiformes > Cyprinodontidae > Cyprinodon > Cyprinodon brontotheroides. The sequence continues at coordinate 36,412,721 of JAGKQL010000054.1, read as the reverse complement.
CCTGCCTGTTGTATTTTGGAACCTCTGGGTTGAGTTAAAGGAACCTCGAACCAAGCCAACTGTAGTTTAAACTCTGCTTTTGAGTTGTTTGACAGGAACGGTCTGTTGTGTTATTTTTAGAAAAGTAAGAATTTAAATTCTGGTAAATGTACCAAAGACGGCGAGAAAACAGTGACAGTTTTACAGAATTTACCTGAACAACCAAGTTTTGACATTGAAGACAGACTACTCATGACTGAAGATGACATTTGAAGATGACATTTAGCAGCTTTTAGTGAAATTGCACAATTATGACTGGAATTTGAACATGAATATTGACTTTGATGGACACTTCTGTATTTTCTATGTACAATCTGGCAGTTTAAGCACTGACATTGACGAGACAATAGCGCAGCCTTTCCGTTTGAGCTGTCAAATCAATTAGGCAGAACTCTGATGTAGAAGTGTTTATTTCTTTTTCTTTGCCCTGGTTCAAAACCAACATGTAATAATCTAAAAATGTATTAAAATCTAGAACATCTTTCAGCAAGTGAAGCTACAGAAAAACTTATTGTGCTGAAATACATTTATAGAGCTGAACTAGTCCTTTACTGTTTCCAGCACAGAGGAAACCTCTCCCTTGTTCTCTCACATACTGAAACGGCCTCTATATTTGCTGATGAGCTTTTTTTTTTCCCCCTCAGGGTTGAGTGACGGCGCCTGCGGCGTCTGTCATCGACCTGACAGCGTTTCAAGGTTCTTCCCAGATCCCTGATGTGCGCTCCAACAGTCTCTAAAGTATCCATCCAGAGAAACAAAGCCCTGCAGGTTAATATATAGTCTCAATATTTTCTTCAGTCAGACGGGGATTGATGTGACTGGATCAATGTGGATTAGAAGCACAGTGGATAACGATGTGGGGAAGAAAAACAAACGACATCTAGCTTCAATGGCATTGCTCAAAAACATGACATGTATCCTTTGATTGAAAATTCTAAGCAAAAAGGTGGTCGGTTAACGTGCTGTAGATTTGTCCTGAAAACAAAGATACAAGCCAGCGAACTAACAGGGTCAGCAAAGACCCTGGTATATGAGCCTGCTTCTGTTGGGGGTTCAGTTCAGGGACCAGTAGTTGCTGCTTTGATTGTGCTGTTGGTCAGCAGGAAAAAAAAAGCATATTTGTGATGTTTGACTATTGTCTTACTGTGTGTGACATAGTTTCGTCACTAATGTTTCCCTGAAGAGAAACTCTCTAAAAGCCTCCGAATCTTTGGGTTTCACTCAGTATAGGAGCTGTGCCACCTTTTAAACATCACCATATCGGTCGTCTAGGTGGACAATTTCAATCTAGGTGCTAACCAGCTGCTTTAATGAAATTGAGTGTGAGAGTTTACCAGATATTATGAATAATAACACTGAACTTCGGTCTACGCTAATCTGTGACCTCTGCATTAAACCAAAGCCCGAGAGTAACGAGTAATGTTTGCAAAAATATACAAGGTAGAAGTAGATACCCAGTGATGTAAAAATAGTAGTCGAGGAAAGTAAGGAAAGAAAAATGTCGGGAGTAAAATATAGATACTGAGAGTGTAGAATTAATACACGTGGCACAAAGTATTTGTACTTTGTTACTTAACACCAGGTGCCCATGTTTACAGCCAGCTGGGTATTTTCTCTATTTCTTCTGACCTCTGTTGACTCTGCTGGTAAAAATCCCCTATAATAACAAACACATTTTATAAACAGTTTGCAGAAGTAAAAAAAGCAAAAGAAAGAAAAAAAAAAGATTAACATTAATGAGGTGGGTTATTCAGGTTCTCAACTGTTTGTTGTCTTTGTTGTTTTTTTTTTGCTTACTGGTAGAGTATCTTATTCACACTTCATTTTTGGATGCAGTGGTACATTGCTGTATAGAAGATCTCCATCAGATTAGTTATGTTTTCTGTGCGGTGCTCTGCGCTCCGCTTTGAGCTACGTTCACCTGTAGCCTGGAAGTGACCAATCAGTGCGCACCCGCGACTCGCACTGGGATCACGGTCGCTGGCGGCGTCCTGAACAGCTTTGGTCATTTTACTTTCCCAATCAACCAGGACGCGCCTCACGTTGGTCTGGTCGATCACGGTCGGTGCTTTTCGAAATGTGACACAGCCGTGCGAAATTGCGGGTCAGAGGTTAATCATCTGAGCGTAATTAATACCGACGCTAAGGTCATATTTCTCATTTCACTACGCGGAAGCGCCAAGAAAAAACAACTTTCGCTCGCCGGCGGAATGCGCGGAGAGCAGTTTTTATGTTTAACCATATTGAAAAGAAAGAGTTTTAATGGCTGCATTCTGACCGCTAGACCCAAATCCGATTTTTTGGCCCATATGCGACCTGGACCTGATCTTTTCATGGCTGTCTGAACAACACAGATCCAATTTTTTCCAATCCGACCCAGGACACTTGGCTATGTGGTCCACGAATCCGATACGAATCTGATCTTTTAAAAAAGCGACCTGTGTCTGAACGGCCAGGTCATCGGATCATCCACTCCAAACCCCCACTTTGAAAAGTCATTTACAAATTTTACATCATTAGACAGTCTCCAGCTACTGCATAGGAAGACAGTTCCTGAGAACAGACAAAAACTAAAAAGTTCATTAACATCTGGTGGGAGAATCCACTACAGACAAGGGGAGGAAGGTGAAACGGCTCCAGAACACCTTCTACCTCTATTGGCTCGCTGACGGTGGGGACAATGTTACATCTCAGCTACCAACGCTGAACATTTCACACAACTTCATGTCCAAAGACCTAAATTATTCCTTCAGTGGTCACCCTAATCACTGCTGGCCAGTGAGTTTAGGTAAACGGCTGCTCTGCATGAGATCAATGATTGAACAGTCACATTGGGACGCTCAAAACTTGAAATATTGAGAATATTGTATTATACAATTTCCCAGACCTGTCTGCTGGGTTCCCAGGCCTTCATGATGTTGGTTGTTATGATGAATAAGAATACAGAATGAGCCTCAACTGAGGTGAAATAACTCTCAGGTATTCTTTGGTAAGAAAAGTTGAATCAGGAAGGTAGCTGGGTGCACTGAAGTTTATTTGGGATTAAATCTTAATGTAGGTCTAAACTGAGATCTAAAGTTTCCTTAAAAACGTCAACAATATTAAGATGTGCAAACGTCATCAGGATGGATACTGAATGACTTGCAGTCTCTTTTGTTTTTTCTTTAACTTTAATTGTTTACTGTTTAACGAGTAAACACTCCATAGCTCCCCTTAACACATCTGTTCTCTCTGTGCTGCGTTTTTGGCCAGTACAGCATGTAATTGATGTGAAGGGTGTATTTCGTTTATGTACATATATTACTATGTTTCATGTTGTGTTTGCAAGAAAGGTCACCGTTTAAAAAGACGCTAGCATACGCGCTAACTAGCCGCTAGCTATGCACGCTAGCTAGCGGCTAATGTTAACATGTTGTTTTGTGTCATTATGTGTTCTTGTACATATTCAGGGAATATGTTGAGTTTATTATTTAGGAGAATTGTGCCTTTTTATTTGGAATATGTGCCTGTTTACACAAAGACTTATGCACATTATTTCTTTGTTGCAGTTTTACCATTTAATTCATCCAGCCAATAAATCAAAAGTAAAGGCTTTGGTGGCGGGTTGTTGATACAGTTTATCTACCTGCTAGGGGCGGGGCATAAAATTGGCCTAATAGTGCTAAAATATTTAAGCTACGGCGCTTCAATAAACCATTAAAATTAAACTTTGTTATTACGAAATATGTTCCTGTTTTGCCAGTATAACGAAGCCAATCTATTTTTCATATAAATTAGCCATGTCGCGTTTCACGTTAGCGGGCAATGCAAGAACAGATTAAGTGAGGCAACATGTCTTTCGCTCCTGTTTAATGGACCTCAATGGACCTCCTCTGGACAAATTCGACCGTTTCCCGGAAATTAGATCAGAAGCTGGATTTAAAACAGGACAATAACGGGTTGCGCTGAAAGAGAGATTTATTTACTGTTATTTTGCACTGTTACTGTTACAAATGCTATATCTTACATAATTGGTAATAATAATTTTTCTGCTGCCATTACCATCTGCCTTTTTGCACTAGCATAAGTATTGCATATTTTATATTATTGTACATTTTATATTTTATTGTGAAATTGAATGTTTAAATTTTAGTATTAGGAACTGATCTAATCAGTTGTGCACGTGCACTTTATCGGTTTCACTGTTGGTGAATGAGAAACGAACATCCTCTCGAGTCCTTGTATGTCTGGTGAATCTGAAGAATTGACATTAAAGCTGACTTTGACTTTGAAATGTTATAGGCCTACTG